>VZRQ01003548.1:907321-1139235 GCA_013397975.1 Machaerirhynchus nigripectus | reverse complement strand
GCCCTCTCTTCCTTTCCTCCCCTTAACACTTCCTAACTTCCAACATTCTCATCTTAAATTCCAAGGTGAAAAACAGCCTGTTTTAAATAGAAGGTACATGGCTATTGACTGTATTTTGCTTGATGTAAACAGCTATTTATAAGCAATAATCATGGCAATCATATCAGAAGGCACGGTTTGATTTATTTTAACAAAATCGAATTTGTTATTTTTGTAATCTGAATCTGAAAACAGGAAAATACACAAGATTGATGTCTGTAGTAATTCAACTCATTATTGTATCATTTTTATGGGCATAAATAACATTTATAGTTCCTTTCAGTGTAAGAATGAAAGTCAGCAATGTAAATCAATTTAAATAAAAACCTATTTCTTTCAATTTATGTATCTTGGTACACCAACATGAAGTCAAAACAATATACTGGAACTTGTATCCCTTTGCTTATATGTCGGAAAGCTAAATAAAGTCTCTCTGCTTACTCTTAGTATATACCATGAATTCCATAGGATGTGTCAGCTGCTAGAGACATAAAATGAGATTATATCTGGCGTCTTCAGTTTATTGCTTAGTGTAGTGCAGCTTGAGCAATGACTGTTCATTTATTGTAGACTATCTCACAATGGGAAATTGTATGTTTTCAATTATAAATACCTGCTGTTGAAGTAGTCGCCTTAGTCTAACCAACTCACAGTGTTGCGTTATTTGTCTTAGTTTTGAATGCTTTTTATAGATTTGCTAAATAAAAAGCGGTTCAGAAACGTAATTTTTGGAAGGTAGGAGGTTTAAAAATCAAAACATTTATTTATGTTTCGAGTTTGTATTCCTTCATTCTGAAGTTCTTAAGCATGCTATTTTCATGGGAGGTGCAGAGAGCTTAAGTTAATTTACCCATTTCTGTTTAACAGGGTGCTTATGGGAAGACAGTATGCAAAGAGATACATTATTAAAAGAACAGTAGCTGTTCAGTAGTTAGAAGTATTACTTGGAAAATGGTAATTGTCAATTTAACCCAGTTTTACATTCTTTCTTCTTATTTGTAGCACTTGTACTTATTGCTTTCAGTGAATTAGAACCTTCAAAGAAGATGGGGCCTCTAATCCAGGGCTGATGAAAAGCTGTAATTAATAGATTTTGTTTCTCTTTTTTCTTTTTTTTCCCTGTAGTCCTTCAAAAATCCTGTGTTATGAGATCCTTTGTTCTTTTATCTCTTAGCAGAAATGGAGAGCAACTAGTCAAACAGAGCAGGAAGAGTTTGTGCTAATCTCCTATGTTTTATATTCACATTACTTCTAGACAGCTGCTGATGGTCTTTCCTGCATTACCAGAAATGGACAGGCATTTAATTTATCATTCCTTGCTTAGAGTAAGTTACGTTTCTCTGCTAGGAAAAGGAAGTAGCACACAACCACCCACGTTATGCACTCTGACCCTTTCATCCCTTAATGAACTATTATGCACATTAATGAATTCATGTTATTGCATTTGCATTGGGTAAGAAATAGCACATGCACTGCCATACAGCTGGTCTGTGCAAGTGTCTGAGTGTACATTGGATTACCAGTCTGAACTTACGAGCTTGGTGCTTCCACAGGATGTTCATAACAGTATCCTCTGCAGTGGATCTGTTGGTAGCATCTCTTTATAGGAAAAGAATTTTGCCAGTACTGTTTAAAAACAGATGCTGAATCAGTGAGCAAGGTACTTGCCAACTGTTATTCTTGTTGTTTTTTTTTTTTTTAGAGACTGCATGTATTTGCATGTTATTTCAGTTTTTAAATATTACTGCAGTGGAAAAATCCATTGCTAACTGCAAACTGCTACACTTCAGTGAGTTCCACTTCAACTCTGGCTCAAGATGGCTTTGGTGATTCTGCCCAATTATCACAGCTGCAATAATAACATACTTGCCATGTCAGTTCCTTTTAGATTAGCTTTTTTTGGAAGACCTTACCACTTCTAGAGACAGTCTGTAGAGTCTGAAGCATAATAA
The DNA here is from genome assembly GCA_013397975.1 of Machaerirhynchus nigripectus. Taxonomy (NCBI): domain Eukaryota; kingdom Metazoa; phylum Chordata; class Aves; order Passeriformes; family Dicruridae; genus Machaerirhynchus; species Machaerirhynchus nigripectus. The sequence continues at coordinate 1,137,244 of VZRQ01003548.1, read as the reverse complement.
TATTTATCACTTCCATATTTTTAGTGGATCGTTTTGATAATGATCTTAAATATAATTGCCGTTTTGGAGAAGATCCTCATTTGAGCTTATCTTAATAGAAAAAACAATCAGTAGGTCAACATGGAATCATCCCTTCACATAGATAATTTATCACTGAAAGCCTTACAGGCACCAATATTTTGCTAAAAGGGCAGATGACACTAATCCAGATGGACAGTTCTGCCACCATAAATTCAGAAAAGACAGCTAAGGCTGCAGGCCTTTCTTATTTCTCCTGGAGAAAAAATGTCCATGGAGAATCACACATCTGTCTAAATGGCCTCATCATTTCATGACCATCAGTTGGATTATAGTTACTGTAAATACTCTCTCCATTTTGGAGAAAAGTTAAACCTAGGCATGATTGTTTATTTTTAATAAGCAATTACAGTAATGCTGAGTCATGTGCATGGAAAATGAGCCAAGATGTTGTCCAGAACTTAAATGCTGCCCAAATATTTTTTCTTACATTTGCCCCCATTTTACCCACCTTCTGCTAAATACATTGTTTCAGAGATGAGTCTAGATGCTGCTTATGTCCAGTGTGTAGAAAATTCTCACTCTGGAGTGTGTTAATGATGAATGCTACTCTGTGTATTGTTATTGCTGCTATTAGTGTTATTATGTATCTGAATTTCTCCATTTCCTTGCTGTGTTCACTTGTAAAAGTGATAGTGCTGATAATTGCATAACTCAAATTACAGATTCTAGTTAAACTAAAAATAAGCAATATAAGAGAACATGATTTAGATGTGTCTGGTAGGGAAGTCATGTTTAGCTGCATTGCAAAGGATCAGAATAATTCTAAGTGTGAAAGTTACTCTCTTTCTCTAAAATTAAGAGTGTGTAAAACCTTATGGTTTTGATAATTTTAATTTCTCTGGTCTTTGTTTTTTCAAGGCAGCTATTACTCATGTGGGGCCTTGCAAGATTTTTTTTCTCTGTCCTTGTGATTTGGTCTGTCACAATTTCTGAAACATTAGGGGAGATTATCATCTCAGGATCAACTTCTGTCACTTGGAAATTATATGAGGAAATAGCAATTTTGAAAATAAAGATCATAATAAGGTACAATCATCTTTAATTGAGAATAGGAGATGGCAGCTGTTTTGAGAGCAGTAATGTGACTGCACCTTCATGTTTACACTGCTATCAACTGCAGTGTGGATTTTAATTTTCTGTATATATTTTCAACAGTGTAAGAAATTTGATTTCAATTACTGGTGTAATTATTAGATTTTTTTAAAAAAGCGTTTTTTAGTGGTATCTAGATGAAAGACTATATATTCACTTTCTCTTTCCTTCTCTCTTTCTTTATATCATCAGATAATTACGTTGCTCCTAGCTAGAAAATTTTGTCAGTCAACTATTGAACATTTCCTTTAATTGCTCTGAAGTGTCTCATTAATTTTTTTCTCCCTGTATTAGTTGTGTTAAGCACTATGCTTACTATACTGAGGTGAATAACCAATTTACAAACTTCATAACTGTCCTAGTCTGGGGTGGAATAGAGTTAATTTTCTTCCTAGTAGCTGGTATGGTGTGTTTTGGCTTTAATATGAGAGTCATGTTGATATCACTACATGGTATTTCTAGTTGTTGTTAAGTAGTGTTTATACCAAGTCAAGGACTTCTCAGCTTCTGATGCCCTGCCAGCAGGAAGGCTGGAGGGGCACAAGAAGCTGGGAGGCTGCACAGCTGGGACAGTTGCCCCAAGCTGGCCAAAGGGATATTCCATACCATGTGGCGTCATGCTGAGTATACAGAGCTGGCCAGAGGCAGCTGCTGCAGCTGCTGTGTCACCCTGAAGAGTTAGAAATCTAACACGCTATTAGTACACTCATCATTACTAGGAGAAAAAAATATCAGTGATCAGACCTTGTATTCCCCTCCATTTAATCAAACCATCACTTGGATCTGTTCTCATATTTACCAGTTGTAGGAGCAGTACATAATGCACTAACAGATTTTTTCCATAAGGACAGTGTAATGCAATATGCACCTCAGTGCTGTCTGCCAGACAAGTTGTATTTGATCATCTCTGTGAGAGCAGAAGTTTTGTGGCCTTTAGTCTATAATGGCTACTTATTTTTCTTAGACTGCTTTACTTTTACTTCCCTCTAGGAGGTCTCCAAGAAGTTTCATGACACCCTTTCATAACTGAGTGGCTGCAGATCCACCATATCTCTCTTTGATTAGAATTCTGCAAGGCACTAGAAATAGGTATTCTTGAGTGCCAGTAGATACAGTGTGATGATGGATGGATGGATGGATGGATGGATGGATGGATGGATGGATGGATGGATGGATGGATGGAGGAGAACCTCTGCACACAAACAGCTGACTCATTTGTGGAAGCTCATGTGCTCTTACCTATTCAAAATATGTGATTGTCCAAATGTTGCCAAACTGTCCCAGCCTGACTGAGAAACAACCAGTCCTGTATCAGGCAATATTAGCTGTCCTCTGCCTCAGCATTTTTTAACTTAAGGCAGCTAGACAGCAAATGGAATAGCATTGCTTGTGCAAGGGACACCTTTTGCTGTATTCAGAGCTCTAAAGGAGAGAAGCCCAGGTGGACCTCGTAGGTGTCCCACCAAAGAAAAGGCTGGTAAGTTCCCAGTTGAGCAGACAGTAAGGAAAGATGACAGTTGGGGACCACTCTTGCCTTTGAGCACATGCTTCAGACTTTAGTGGGTAGTGATGTGGCACAATGTGCCTGGGGAGGCCAGGGTTGGAGCTAAAGCAAGGAAAGAATTCATCTGCTGTCTGAAATGGATTTAGAAATAACTTGATAAGGTTTCATGTATTCTGTGATACATGACAGAACCAATGTCACTGTTAAGCACTTGAAGGTTGAGGGAGTGCAGCTTCGGGTGGAATTGATTAGTTAATGTGATTTAAATGCCCAGAAAGGAAGGTACCATCTCATTTCTGATCCTCACAGACAGCAGAATCAGTAATACGTCTTACATCAGATTAATGGTGGCCAGTCCAAAGATCATGCAACAGGATTATGTAGGGATATTCTTCTAAAATTAAATAGGAATGTTTTGGAGATAGTAAGGTGGGAGAAAAGGCAAGAAAAGTAGGTAGAAAAAGGAACAATACCACTTATTCAGCAGTACTGTTACTCCAGTTTACCATCGCTGCCTGTGAGCTCCCATGTTAAGTGCTGTGACTAAATGGCATTACATGCCCCAGGAATTGGATGCAGCTGTAATAACTGCTTCTTGGCCCCTGACACACATCTCCCCTCCCCAGCACATGCAATAATGCAGAATGTTCTTCATGTGTAAGAGAAGCCAAGACTGATTAATGTCTGAGTTTGACTGCTGTATGTCTGTACTGCAATTTGTTTTTCAGCAATACACTTTTATTTCTGTTTGCTATTCTGCCAGAACGAAGACCTAAGTGAAGACTTTCATGACAGGTTTGGGACCAGGGAGTTAAAAATGTGAAGGCTGGAGAGGAAGGTAGACCATGAAGAAAAAAACAATATATAATTATTCATATTTTTCACTGAACTCTTCTAGTGTTCCAAATTAACATTTTCCAGCAAGTTGCTTTTTAGTAGTTTTATTTACATCATGTTTCCTTATGATTTTTATGAGAACAATGTGAGGTACTGTAGAAACCCCTGCAAACCATCAAGATAGCTATGAATTCTCTTGTCTACAAACCCAGTTATTCTTTGATGGGTTTTATTTTGATTGGTGTGTCTGTTGGTTAGTGCCATATCAATGCCAGTTCTTTTTGGTACCTTCTGGATGCTTAGAAATACTTTTGCATGTTTTCCTCCCTGGATTTTTTTCAGGAACTATATAAACTGGTTGACCTATGAAAGCCTGGTTCCTCCTTTCCTCTGTTTTAAAGATGGCCAAAACATTTGACTACTTTTATGCTGTGTCTTTAAATCTACTCCAGTGCTCACCATTCAGTGTGTTAGCCAGAACTGTGGGCTTTTGCAATGAATTCAAAGGCATGTAATTACCTGTGAACAGGGGTTTTGTGGTTAGACAAAACTACTAAATAGAATTTTACAAATGTTTAAAGATCATTTTATTTTAGAGCTAGATTCAGCTCAAGTTCAAGCCACTTTAAGTTATTTGACCAGGTGCTGAAATGGAAATCTGTTTTTGTTGTTGTGGGAGACAGTTGAGCTGGTAGGTTTTAAAATAGGTTGAACCTATTCATAAATAAATGATCTGCCTATGGAGCTGCTGAAAATTGAGTTCATAGCTGAATCTGGGGAATGAGTTAAATTGCACAGTAACAGCTGGACAGTGCAGAGTCAGATCCCTGAGAAAGGACAAAAGTATTTTTACTCTAGCCTGGAGCTGTGGCTCTTAAATCTTACACTGGTGTAGAATAGAAGTCTTGTGCTTTCAAGGAGCACAACTGTGTTGCTTGAGAAAACAAGTCAAAATTCAAAGCTAGATTGAAAATACACTTAGGAAACCAACTTAGTTGGTGTCGTACTTTTTTGAATTTTGGTGGTTTTTTTTTACAGCAGAAACTGGTTGGAATGAAAACTACCAGCAGCTTCCTCATAAACTTTATACAAATCCAAATTGAAAATCTGAGCATCTTAAAGTAAAGTAAAACTATGGATTCAGTCTAGGCCATGTTAAGAAAAAGAATTGGACAATAAAATAAGGAGAACATACATATGGAGGAAGAGGTAGAGTTCTTTCTAAAACTTCATTGTCAGGCCAGAAATAGTTACAGAATTTGCAAGGATGATGAAACTGCTGTTAACATAATGTAACTGTGTGGACTGATGCTTGCAGCCATGTGCAGAACATATGTTGTATAAAAAAAAAACTTCGGAAAATGTAGTCCTCCAAGATTTGTAGTGGCCGTGAGCATTCATCACCCATCCTCCTTCCCCTGTGAGTCTGTCTGAAAACCCTGATGGAACTGTGAGATTTTTAGTTGCAAGGAAGCTGAAATAGCATCAGGAATTTCAAACACCACATACTCCTGTGCTGAATTATAGGAAGGGAAGATACTCTCAGAGATAAGGTGGAATAGCCTTTGATTTTAAGGGAGAAAACAGTTTTATCTCCAACCTACACTTTATTCTTCTGTCCTGTTCATTGACTCATAATGAAGTGGAAGAACCATGGAAGAAGTCTTAACTGTGCCTTTTTGTAAATTTTGCTTGAATTACAGTTAGGTAACTTATGTAAAACTGAAAAAACCTATTTTTTAATTTGAAATTTTAATTCACTTTATAAACCAGACTGCTTGGAGCTAAAAACAGTGCCAGCAGCTGTAGTAATTAATAGTAACTTATTCCTTGAAACTGGATACAGGCATCAGAAAAGAAAGTTTTCAAAATTCCAGACTTCTTCAAATGAGAATGTGGTTTAGGTATAATAGTTTGTGACTTAAGACAGATAGCAAATGAATTTGTATCACAGAGCCAACTAAGCTTGTCCATAATTTGCAAATAATGTAACATTATGATGGCCCATACAAAGTGCTTTGGAAGGAAAGGACACTGAAATATCCTGAGGTGGGTTCTTGGCCCCCCTTTCTTGAACTTGATCGTTTTTTGATAATCCAAGTACACTCCCTCAAAGCCGTCATGGTCGATCAGGTCAGTGAGTGCTTTGGAACTCATATCTTCCGCTGTTTTCGTTGCTGCACCTCTGGTCATTGGGCTAAAAATCTTGGAATTCCTGAAAACCTGAAGTAGAGTGGAGGACTGAATAATAGATGAAGATAAAACAGTGAGAGCAGTTTTTGTGCGTCTAGTGAATGCGTGTGTTGTGGGTACATATGTGGTCTCTCTCACAAAGTGAGCACTTGAGCACTGCTCCTGCCAGTTTGTAGCACACTGTGCCCCCTCCAGCACTTCCCTGTTCTTCTTGGAATGCTGGAAAACCTAGTGCTTTCAAGGCTGCCTGTGTGTGGCACACAGATACCTCACCAGATCGTAGAAAGGAAAAGAGTGCCCTGCAGACAGGTCTGTCCTGGGCTTATGTATGTTCTGGGCTTAACATATCTATAGACATAGATCATATAGATATTTTTAAATTATATTTCATTACTAAGATGTAGTTTGCAGTTAATTCTGGTTTATATTATTGTGTAACTGGCTGCAGTATAGATATTTTAAAACAGTCTATCTCTTGTGACCAACCACTTTATTTCTGATTTAGTGTCAATCTAATTTGAAATATGGCTGATACTCCAGGCCAAGAGTCAGCCAGATATTTTGTTCTACAAATTGTTTTTGACCTAAGCAGTCTTCCTAATCAGTTATAGTTTTGCATCCTTAGGAAATACCCACCTCATATAGACTGTGAAATTTCTACATGAGTTTCAGATATAAAAATCTTTCGGAAGTGAGATAGAGCATTTTACAAACTATACCAAATTTATGGACCCTCAAAATGAGCAAGTGCTGAAGGCCTTTTCTGAAATGAAGAACTGCTTTATGAAAGTCTTCAGGATAAATTTTGCATAATTTATAGAATCATAGAATTGTAGAATATCCTGAGTTGGAAGGTTATGGCGTACAACTCCTGGCCCTGTGCAGGACATTGCAAGAGTCACACCTGGTGCCTGAGAACATCGTCCAAATGCTTCTTGAGCTCTCCCAGGCTTGGTGCTGTGACCACTTCCCAGGGGAGCCTGTTCCAGTACCCAGCCACCCTCTGGGTGAAGAACCTTTTCCAGATATCCAACCTAAACCTCCCCTGACTCAGTGTCATTTCCTCTACTCCTGTCACTGGTCAGAGAAGAGCTCAGTGCCTGCTCCTGCTCTTCCCCTCACGAGGAAGCTGCAGACTGCAGTGAGGTCTCCCCTCAGTCTGCTCTTCTCCAGGCTGAACCTGACCCAAGTGCCCTCACCTGCTCCTCACACGGCTTCCCCTCAAGGCCCTTCACCATCCTCATGGCCCTCCTTTGGGCACTCTCTAACTGTTTAATGTCGTTTTTACATTGTGGCACCCAACACTGCCCCAGCACTCGAGGTGAGGCCGCCCCAGTGCGGAGCAGAGCGGGACAATCCCTTCCCTTGCCCGGCTGGCCATCCTGTGCCTGATGCACCCCAGGAAAGGGTCGGCCCTCCTGGCTCCCATGGCACTGCTGACTCATGTTCAACTTGCCGTCAACCCAGACGCCCAGGTCCCCTTCTGTGGTGCTGCTCTCCAGCATCTCATTCTTCAGTCTGTCCATATATCCAGGGTTGCCCCATCCCAGGTGCAGAATCCAGCACTTGTCCTTGTTAAATTTCATACAGCTGGTGATTGTCTGTCTCTAAGAAAAAGTGACAGGAATAACAAGCATTAAGCGTAAGATAATTTAAAACATCTCAAATTTACCAGAAGGAATAAAATTCAGCAATATTTGTAAAATATATGAGTTTGAAGTGTCTGTGTTACATAGCTAATATATGGGAGGTAAGAAGGAGGAAATTGCAATGCACATGGTTTAATTGAAAATGGATCCTTCAGCAAATTATTTTCAGATAGGTTGACAGGTGTTCTTAAGAAGATCCTATGCTGTTTTTTGAAAATGTCTGTAATTTAACATAAATAAGAATCTCTGTGTAAAATGTGAAATAGACTAAACCATAACCATTTGTGTTGCTATCATCCTGAAGACAGTATTCCTTTAATGTTTGCCATCATTTTCTAGTATTAATGATCAGTAAAGCTGTGTGAAGTTTTATATATTTTGCTCTTTTAGACAAAAGACTCATTGCATAGAGTCATAGAACCATGCTCTATTTTTTTTAAAGAATCATTGTGTGTAAAAAAAAGTATACAAAATATGAATTATGATTGTATACTCCTGTTGTTAATTGGAGCTGGGGAAAAAGTCCACTATCCTGGAACTTAAGGTGAACTGCTGAATAGCACACTATACACTAAGTGGTATTTTCCACGTGTAATCAAAAATTAGTAGAAAGTTATTTCTTAAAGCAAGCTGAATATATGTCTGGGTCAGTAGTTGAAGCAAAACAGTGAAACTATTTTAACATGGTAATTTAGGTAGGTTAGGTCAAAAAGACTAGTTAATCCCCAAATTATTTTGGATGCTTCATTAGAGATGTGGTCAGAAAGACAGGAATAATGTCAGTAGAGGTGAGTTAGCGATAGGAAGCAGAGAACTTGTCAGGCCTTTTTTGTCGCTTCTGCTCTTTCAGACCTCACAGGGCATGGATGCAAGTGCAGAATGAACACCAGGAATGATTTTATCAAGAAATCTGGCTGGGGCACAATGTTTTTTTTCCAAGATCATTTCTAAGAGGGTGATATATTGAATAATTTAAGTCAAAGAGAATGGTTCACTGGTTTCTGATCACTTTTTTAAAAGCTGCTTTGCAGACCAAAAAGCAATCTGCAAACTTTGATAACATGGTGGTTCCAGTGGCTTGGCTCATATCTCTCTGTTGTGGTTATAGGTACATAGATTTAAGATTTCATGGATTCAATCTCCAAGCAAGGCTTTTAAAGGTACCTTGGTTGGAGTAGTTGGTATCTCCCTCACTGGTGTTTTGCCAAGTAATTCTGTGGAGATTGCAGTTAGTCCAGTGGATGTCTCTGGGCAGGGTGCTACCTGCTCCATTCTGATTTATGAGAGTTCAGAATTTGGAACTACCCAAGGCCTTTGTAATTTTGAGATCACAGATGTAACATAGGGTAAAAGAAAGACACAGCTCTGTTAGTGATCAAAAAATGGATTCTACTGAAGTCAGAGAGTGCCATAACACAAAACATGTTAGAAAGTACTGTTTCAGAAAAGAAAGCTCCAATCTCATGTTTTTGCAAGTGTCTGTTATTCTGGAGCCTCTGCGCTTTCATTTATACTGGGGCAAAAACTGTGAAAATACGTTCAAATCTGCTTCATTCTTCTCCCAAAGTTGTAGTTAAATTTTTCCTTGATTCACTAAGTTTAATGTGACTTCAAGTTATGTAATCCATTAGATACTACAGAAGGAGGTAATGTGGTTTTCCAGACTTGTTTGAGAGAAAAACACAATATTGCTATTGGTTGTTAGCATGCTCAAGGATGGGGGTGGGATGCTTTATAAACTCTAAATTTAAACAGGTTCCTGTGGCAAAATAAAATTAGTTTTTTAATTCTGATCAGCAGTATGTAAAAGAGAAATTGGGGAGATGATTGGTAGGTGAGGGAAGAGGACTGAAACAAAGCCATTAATCTGATTGCCTTGACACATGTTATTCACTGCACTCATGAAGGAAGAGTATTTGAACAGAAACAGATACATGTTCTTGTTACTGAAGGCAGGCCAGTATATTGGAATGTTTTGCAATCATGGGAGCAAGAAAACAAAGGCAGGAGAACTTTGCTGGCCATATACTGATGCTGAGACCTTCAGTGGAACTGCTGGAATCTGCAGATCTGTCACAGTATTAGGCTGGAATTACTAAGAACTTTGAAGGTGAAAATAGACTTTATGAAACTGAAAGTCAAGTCTAAAGGAAAGCAGTAATACTTTCATATTGGGAGTAATTTTGTCCCTTTTATTCCTAGATGAAAATCTGAGAATATTCCATTTAAATAGCTTCTAAGTAATCTGTAATATAAATACCTCAGCGATATTGCAGTTCTCCTTCACAATAAACACTGTAGACCTACGATACCATGCTTGAAAAGAAAACAAACAAGTTTTGGGCTACATTAAAATCATCTGAAAGTCAAGTAATTATCACCTGAGTATGAAAAGAGGATCCTGAGATAAGTGCAATATACACGTGTGAGCTTACAATGTTTAGCATTTGTTATAACTATTCCATTTGTAAAATTATTTTTCTAAAGTATATTCTGATTATAAAAATTTATTATTAGGCTACCCCTACTTTTACCCTATTTTCACACCATCATTTGCCAAAAAAAAAAAAATTTCTAAGGTAGTCAGCACAAAATTCTATGCTGGTTTACTTGTGCAGAAAATATTTTAAACAGTGTTAGATTCATTCTGTACTACAGGGTTTGTTGGTTGTTTTGTTGTTGTTGTTTTTTTGGGTTTTTTTGGGTTTTTTTCTGTTGGTTGATTTTTTACATTCTGTTGTTCTTTAAGTGATATTTCATGATTAAAAGTAGAATAATAATCCACAGTATAGTCCATTTAAAGCATTAGAAAAAGTTTCATTATTGCTAAAAATCAATGTGTGAGAAAAAAAGGAGAAACACCAAGGTCACTAACTCAGCTTTATCGGTGTATAGTTCCAGACTGTTGTAAAAGGAACCTTTATTATTACTATACCTTAAACACACAATATGCATATTGGATGACCAGCATCCCTTTAATAAATCTCAGTAATCAAAAATCTGAGGCCCAGCAAAATGAGAGAGAGAAAGGAAATAAATAAAGTGTGTGTTAACTTGCATATCTGCTTGCGGGGGGTGGAAATAATGAAATTGTGGTAATGTGTTGTTTCCTCTCTACTAACGTTGTCTGTGTGTGCTGTCCTAAGAAATGTCATTAGTTGATGTTGGTTTCTGGTTCTTATTTTTATAAATATCTTGGGCACTACCCGTCTTTTGAGAAGCAGTTAATTACTTACACATATTTTAGTAACAAGCTTGAAATAACTCACTTAGAAAAAGTATTGCTTTATCTAGGGAAACCCTTCCATCCTGGCATACTTATGGGTATGAGCATATATGGTTTTACTGTATTTAACTCAGTCCTGCAGCAGCATTTTAATTCATTCTTCATCAGATGTTCACATACTTTTCCTGCTAAAGATATAAAAAGTGTCTCCTCTTTATCTCCCATATAATGTGGTATTTTTAGAACTTTTTGAAACAGAAAACTGAAAATTTGTTTTTACAGTCATATGCATATATTTTTAGTGGCCCATATTAGCATAGGACCTGAATTTCTCTCTTATCTATCTCATCTCCCTGAACTTATTTATTGAAGTGCTGCAGACTAAGGAGTATCTATCACTGTATGGCAAGCCTGAGAGAAGTACAGGAATAAGCTATGAGTCTGATGTTGCTATCAGACTCCTGGAAGGTCTTCTCTTGCCAATTTGGAAAGAAAATAGAATTTTTTTCAGAAAGAATTAGAGTATATCCTCTGTAGATCTGGGAGGATGTTTGAAAAGTTTGAAAGCAATAGTGCTGCTGCATGTGGAACAATATGATAAGATAGTGCATTTGCTTTCAGAGAGGGTTTTTGAGTGGCTTTTTATGATGTGATTTTGCCAGCATTATTGGTACAGAACAAAGGACTGGGGAATCAGAACACTGAAGAGAAACAGCAGGGGAAGAGAAGTTTTTATGTTGGTCAAAGGATACTTGCAAGGGATGTTCCCCTAAGCTAAGGGAGCATAAATACGGGTATGAAGCTGTGTCAAGGGAAGAAATTGTGGGGAAGAAATGCATGTAAATAGGTAGTTTAGGGACTGAAATAGTCCCCTGGAGGTGGTAAAGGAGAAGGAGCTTTTGGACTCCTTATTTTCCACTGTGCCGTCTAGACATGGAGAGGCCTGCTTTACCCTCTGCTCTGTGCTGCATAAAGGTGACCTGCAAACCATGCTGCTTCTTTATTTCAAAAACTTCTTATTCATGCCATGTAACTCATGCCACCTCTAGGAGTTGAAGGGTTTACCATTGGAGCAGCATGAATTCCTTGTCCTGTGTCTGTGTTTCGAAATACTACGTATTTCTGGTTTTCAGAGATCTGAGTTAAACTGCACTTGTTCTAGAAAGACAGAAATTATCACTAAGCGACCTTAACTCTATGGTTTTGACATTTTTATATCTGTATATTCAGATTCCATACAGAACAGTCAAATGCTGTTCAGCTTTCTCTCAGCTAAGCATATGGGGCATCCTGGGAATTTTGGGGCATTTCTTCATGTGCATCTTGAGAAGTTTCAGTTCATGTTTTTCTGGGTTAGGAATTTCCAGCATTTCCCCAGCCAGGAGAGTTTTGGTTTTGTACAAAAAATTGAAACTTTTGTGGAAAGGTAGGAAAGAAAGCATAATTTTCTATAATAATAAAAAGTTGAAGACTGTCAGTGTGTTGTGTAAGGGAAGCCATCTTCACTCTTCATCTAGTCTAGCTGAGTGTGTAGCCAGCATTTTGGTGAGAGTCTGAGGGGGAAAGATAGGTGGTTTTCTGTCATATCGTTTTATTGAGTGTTATTAAAGTAATTGCAGTCAAAATTAATAAAAGTTAAATAGTCTTTAGTAACAAAAAGCAAGAGTTGAACTTCTTCTGGATTTTGTGTGGCTTCTTCCTAGAAAGATAAGTGGGGTTTCCATAATCCAAACTCAAGTGCTTTTGTCTTCTTCTTGCATGGTGCTACATTAAATAACGTTTTTTCAAGCAATATTTTTAGTAATCATTTTGATATCTCTTTTTAATTTATTATCACATTTCTCCAAATAATTCTTATAGTATTTTAAAAACTTTGACTGTCTACAGCTGTACTACCAGAAAAGAAGTCATTGTAAGTTGCTTAACGTTTCAGTGAAAATAAAAACTGTGTTGAGAAAGAAAATACATAGTTCATTTTGCATGATCAAAAATTACTAAATTGTCCTATAGTTTCCAGAAGTTAAAATAAATGCTGCAGTCATTCAGCTGTCTGTTTAGTTCCCATCATGCTGGAAACATGAACAGATCTTTCCAGTTTAGCTGGAAAACTACTTTCACAGAAATGATAGCTAAATAAGACACAGGTAGAGACTACAAGCAAGGAGTTCTTGCAGTTGTCTCCCCTTTACATATTTTCTAACATGCAATGCTTTGCGTTCCCGAGCTATGAGATGAGTAAACATCGACTTTGACATAATAAAAGTTTGAACCGATTTGTGACTCATCCCTGCATTAAAGACAAAGGGTGTTTTTCTCCTCTCCCTACCTGCCTTCCCTAGGATTCAGCTGAGAAATTCTATTTAACATCAGCTGAAATCACTGAAAGCCCTTTGACTAAATTCAGGAGCTGGATTAAGCAGGTTTTGTCTTTGAACTATGCTCTGAACGTAAGAATTTTTTTTTTCCTTTGCTTTGACATTAAATGGCATATCACCTATTACTTTTCCACAATCAAGGCAATGAGAGTATTAGCATCAAAAGAAATCAAGAAATAATAAATGATTCTTCTTTAAACTGACTTCCTTTACACCTAATCTCCTATAAGGCAAGACTACATGTACATGCTAGAATAGTAGACAAGTCTTTGCAAGACTGTAGCCTGATCTCTAAGTTTTTTTATCTGTATTCTAAAATATTATTTATGATATATTGTGCAAAAATTAAACCTAATCTGAATTGTTTACACATTCCACTGATGTTCCACAGATTAGTGTTTATTATTTATTAAGGATATTTTCCTTAGTCTTGTTAATATATATGTTAATTTTTTGGAAAATAAGGAGTCTAAAAGCTCCTTCTCCTTTATCACCTCCAGTGGACTATTTCAGTAATATACATAATCTGCATACACTGCTCTTTATACCTACAGTTTCATTAAAAATTGGAGAGAGAATGTGTTTATACCTGCATACAGCTTTTTTAATCAGTAGTCTTTCTTTCTCCTGTAACTTTTCTAATATGACTTACTTATTAATATTCCTTTACAGAAAAAACAGAGAACAAAGGATCTGTCCCAGCTGTTTCATTCATACAATCCATATGATCATAAGGTAAGAAAAAAAAATACTACCTATGTTTGTTGTTAAGAAATATTCCAAACATTTGTGGTAACTACCTTTCTTGTTTTATGCAAAATTGAGAAGAAATGATAAAATTGAAAGCGCTGAGCATGTTACTTAAATTCTGCTGTCACGTAAATGTTTCTTTGTTTCTTTAAGCCATGCTTGAAATGGTGCATTTTCTGATTTGTGAAACCAATAACTCGAATTAACCTCACAGAAGTATAATTTATGGATTGACACTAAATCCTGCAAAGTGACCATATGTGGTATTGGATTCCCCTCTTTTTTTACTCTCTGTTTAGGAACTGTGTTACCCTAGAGTATCTTACTTAGCCTGTTGTGTCAATTAGGCCCTGAGATACATGATACTAATGAATTGTCTATTGATCATGGAGGCATCGTTTGAAGAGGCTGCTGTGTGAACAGCCTGGTGGTTGACTGGGGGAAGAAGTAGAAACACACATCATTATTAAAACTTGGTCCTTATTTGTAACATCTAGGAACCCTAGTTTAAAAAAAAAAAAGACAGCCCAACTTGTCTATTATATTTCATCCTGTAGGGAAAGAAAGAAGGTCCTTTCTCTAAGGACATTGCAGTGTGAAATAATAAAGTTGTTACAAGATGATTTTGGAGAACCAAGAGACAGAGATCACAGTATTTCTGTGGTATAGCTATGTCATGGGGTTCTTTTAGACGTTATGCAAAAGAGAGCATTAAACAGCAGATGGAAGGGGAGTTGAGTACGTTTCTAAATATTTTCATGGAGTTCCTCCTATCTTTGATGCCTCTGTGGGCATACTCTTAACAAGTGCACAGAACCCTTTAAAAATTTGTCAGCAGTATGAGATGTCTGTCTTTGCTGCTTCTGTTTCGAGAAGTGTGAGTGATTTTGCAAGTGTCCATTAAAACAAAGAAAGATTTGAAACATCTTTGTTGTTGTTGTTTAGACATTTCAAAGGAAAGTTCTGAACTCTATCTCTTCTTTTGCTGGCATGTATCAAATACACTGGAAAAAACAGCTAGATTTTGTATTTGGGAGAAGAAGGTGGCAGAAATATGTATGTGCATCTATCTCTTTGTATGAACATATGCACATATATGCAATATATGTGTAACTGCACATATGTCTATAAGAAATACTGTGTGTAAATGAATGGATTAAATTTATCAGGCATGTTTTTGTTGTGAGAGTTCAGTAGTTACTAGCCACTTGAAAATTTCGTTTAAAAAACCATTGTAAAACAGTAGTTATATTCTATAACTTTAATAATTATACCTAATTTCAAGTTAAGTTCTCTCTGCTTAGTACTTTTTTTATAAAGTCTCACATTATTTGCAAGGATTGGTAAAGCTGATATTAATGGCCTGTGAAAATGGCCTTAATGGAGAAATATGAAGAATAAAGTAAACTAGTGTGATAAGATTTTGAATGAGATTGTTGCTTTTTTGAATTGAAGCACTTTAAGGTAAATGTAATAGTAAGTCAATTAAGATCTTATAAGGAGATGCAACTGATGAACTAGAAACTTTGATATTCCTCTCCATGTCTTAATTCTCCTGTACGAAGCAATTTTTATTTATAGGACAAGGAAATTCCATTATTCTTTTATTAGCACTTTTAATGGAACTTGGCCATTTGTAACTCCTGCTGTCTTCCTGTTCATATCCTTTGTGGCATTATATCAAAGTATTCTCAAATGATTTTGGCTGCAGTTGTGAGGACTTCTGCACTCTTTACAAATTAGTCATCAGGCAATGTGGAGTTGAATATAAATGCTTAAATATATTTGCTTTTGATCTTTGTTTTAGGACCTTTAATATATTATTAAAAGTAGCACAATTTGATGGGTGATTTTTATATCTCCACTCTTGTTGCTTCCAAGCACATTCTGTATATGTATCTGAGAGTAAAAGTGGAGGGGAAGGGACAAGTGAAAGCTTTTATTAAAGTTATTGTCTTTTCTTATGTTCCATTTGACAGTGAAGGTTTTCCTACTCCTAACTACTTCCTATTTGTAGCAGCTGCAACAAGCTCACTGCAGATTCCTTGCTCTGTGCTTTTAATTTCCACCTCAGCTTCCAATTTCAAATTGTTGCGGTCTAGGGGAGGGCTTTTAATTTTTGTATTAAATCTAACATTAGTTAGGAGTACAGTTATTTCGAGTGGAGGTGTGTATTAGCTTTGCTCTAGTTCTGTTTGATTTACACGGCCGAAGGATTTGAGGGTTGTTGGCTATTTTGTACATCATTTTCAGGAAATGTAAAAAGGAGATTTCATCATGGCTTTGTGAAAGTGTTGGTGATGGAGGATCATGGAATGAATGATTGGAATAAGTGTCTTCCAGAATTATTACTTTGTTGATTAAAAGATTTTTCTCTGAGAACCTTGCTAAAATAGAAAGGAGATAAACTTAAGGATAAGTTGGTGCTTAGTACTAGTAGTTTAAACAGACATAAAAATCTCACAAACCACAGTGGCTGAAACAGGACTTGCTACAAAGATTAGATAGCACTTCATCTTTTTATGATGGGATATCTCATAGAAAGGAGAAAAAATAATCAGAAAATCAGAAAGTGTTCATGCTTCCATGCTCATGTTTCACTCACTAAACCAGAAAGTGATGTTTTGATGAAGTAGCCATACTAACCTTACTAACCTTATTACTCTTTATGCATGGTCAGGACACCAATAGCTCTTAGAAATAATAGCTATTCCTGAAAATTCTACCTCAATATACATTTGCCCATCTAGTGTAACTTACAGCATCCTGAAAGACATTTAAATGTTTGTGGTTCTTTATTCCCAGACGAAAAGCCAGCACTTTTATAGAGGTGGAAACAAGGATTTACTTTCCCTTCCACTTCCATGTGTTGAGTCTTACCTTTTTCCCAGTGAGGCCTTAATTCAGCAGCAGAGGCAGAACTTCTAAATTCTTCCTGCAGAAGTGATAGAAAAGCAGGAGATACTCTGCTGATATCAGGGGAGAATTGGCTAAGCTCCTATATTCTTTACTGCCTAAACAAACAAAAGTTACCATCCAGTTGCCCTTCTCATTGCTCAGATGAAACCATCTAACAGCAAATCTTAAAAATTGCCCTTTGGTTGTATACTTATCCTATCCAGGGGGATTTGATCTGCTCTCTTTAACCTAGTGTCACTGTAGTGCTTTACAGAGCCTCTGACTACAGAACCTGCAAGTCTTTCAGATACTGTGCCATAGACGAAGCTCATTTTAGCATCAATCTTGAATGCCTAGCAAATATATTGAATTCTTGGTGTCAGACACGTACAAAGAACTCTCTTTTCTCAGATTTTTCTTTTATTGTTATTAAAATAAGTATCTTCTAAAATTCATTATTTTCAAAACTAAGTAATTATTTAGGAAATGGTGAGCAGTGTCTTGTTCCAGGTGTGTGATTGCCATTTGTTCAAAATTACTTCAGTTAGCATGTGTAAAAATACATAGCACTCTATTTGTAGATGAAGCCATTCCTTGTCCTGAAATAATTCCTTTTTCCTCTGTCTATGTAGAGTAGGAATATGTATAGTCTGGCTTTCTTGAGAGTCAAATTCAGATTGCTGTGTAACTTTTCTCTTGCTAGCAATAGAATAGCGCTTCCACTTTCATGTACATTATTATCTTTTTCTAGGACCATCAGAAAAAGATGATGATATTGACATCATCGTAAAGCTGTACCAACAACAGCTTTAGTGTTTAAAAGAAGATAATCGTGGAGCTATATTCTGGCCAGTTTTCTACGAGCTCATTTAATGAAAGGTTATGTTTGCACAGAAGTAATTTCTGCTGCATGTTTTTTGTGTGTACATTGAGGTTTCACTTTGCGCTCAGTAAGAATTTTATTCTGTCTGCAGTAGATGTTTAGCTCAAAAATAATGGGTAGGAGCTCTCTCCTAAACGACCCTTGTTTTTTAAAATTTGTGACCCAGTTTTTTATAAAGCTGTTGAAGTAGTTGTTATAATAGGTTATCTGGTCAAAATAACAGGTTTTATAAGCTTAATAGGAGTTTCAGGATCCAGCATGCACCAAACGTCCAAATTCAGAAGTGCAGAGCCCTAGTTACTTTTCTTCTTTTTGTCAGATGAGTTTAAGTATTCAGTGTAACCCTGGAGTGGTTGTTTAAAACTATAATCCTCAATTTATGCTCTGCAAAAGAACGTTTTTTCCTATCACAAGCACGGTATAGCAGAACTACTACTCATTTTGCTGCTTTGCCTTGGTGGGAGGATACCCAGGGATACCTTAGGGCATGTCTGTACATGCCTCTGGCAGCACGGGGCTGTTGCAGTGGGAAGTCCCCTGAGAGTTGTGCTTAAAACTCAGCTCTCTATTTGTTTCTGCCTTTTGCAACCTGAATCTCTTGCTCTGCAATAGGGCATGATCTATTAAAAAAATAAGGTCATGTCTTACAGCATTGGAGATTTATTTTAGCATATACTGTGTCCTGCCAAGTAAGAAATAAAGTCAACATTCATGTGATTTGAGAAGAGTTTTTTGAGAGATTTTCTCCCAAACTAAAAGTGTGCTCAGGATTAAAAATATTAGTTTCTATTTCATAATGTGCTGTAATTGATGCAGTTCTACTAAAATAATCGTAGAATCATTAACCCTCATGCTTTTAAATGTTCTTTATTAATGTGTTCTGGAAATGTTAAAACACTGAAAAGAGCAAAACCCCTAGACAATGCCTGTGTGCTTGGCAAGTTATATGAACCACTGTATTACGATACACACTTAAGTGACAAAAAATATTTTTTTGGTTTTTGGGTTGTCTTTTTTTTTGCCAGCTCGTAGCCTTGTAAGCAATTTTGGGAAGCAGGGTGTGATGTCCTGTCATCTTTGATAAGGGTAGATATCTGCACAACTCACTCAGGGAACATTAATAACAAGATTATGTAAGGCTATTCTTAAGGTACTAATGGCAGCTGCCACTTACAGACCTAAAAGGTTTTCAAGCAATTATTTCAATAGTACACAGACCCTATTTTTAATGGAAAATAAATAATGTAGTGTCAGTTTCCTCAAAGTGAGGTTTCTTCTGCTGAGTTCTTTAGCTCTCCTCGACAGTTGACACTTGGTGTCAGAAATTTTTCAAACATTAAGCTACCACACATTGAGAGAGGCTGTAAGTAATGAGGGCGTGAAACTATTTTCACAATGAAACAGGTGGGATCTCTTTTGGCACTGCCTTTGGAGGCATATCTGTATGCTCAAAGTGGTTTTCATTGACAATAGCACAACATATTAATCATAGCAATGCCCAAGGCTGTGGCATTATGTAGGAATCACCATGGGTACCTGTGTGAAACATAAAATATTTGAAAGCGAGTCTAAAGTGCCAGGTGAAGGGTGAGGGTTTGGAGTCAGCTAGCTTCTGATAAAAAAACCCTTTTAAGTCCTGCATTCTTTCCACCATTTCCTTCCTCCAGCTGTAGCTAGTGGCCTCTTGGAACAATAGGCTGTGGCAGGGGAATGGAGGGTGTGGTGGCAGCACAGAGAACCAGCAGAACTGTCTTCACGAAGATGAGGACTCTTCAGTTCAACAGCAGAAACAGGGGGAGATGGGAAGTCAATCACTTAAGTTGGGACCAGTTTTCCTACTGATGAGCTGCTTCCTTTCATTTTTTTCCCATGTACAGGGACTCCTTCACAAATAAGCCAATTTGAACAAAAGAAATTCTGATTTCTATTGAAAGAAACCACTCTAACTAAAATGCCTGATGTTGGCCAACTTTCCAGCGGCGGACAGCACCACACTACTCTTGTTAATTAGGTCCTAAGACTTTGTTTTTGAAGACGTGTCTGCACTGTGGCACAATGTAGTTTCTTAAGAGGTTTTGTAAATTGACATGCTGGACACTTGTAGAGTTGGAAGTGCTGCTATGGGAGTAGCTGGTGAAGGACTGAAATGTAGGTGCAGCACTAAACGTGTGGCAGGTGAGATTTACATCTTTCTATGTTCATAGTTCCAGATCTCTCAGACTTTGACATCCTCTATGTTTGCTGCTGCCACCTTTTAATAGCTACTGGCATTAGGAAATGGTTTGTTTTACATGTGAGCCATGGCTGCTAGTGTACTTAAGTAAACCGAGTTTGGATGATTTTTGGAGGCTGGAAATGGGAAATTACGGAACTGCTGAAAACCACAAGCAATTCGTATTGTTTTTCCTAAGGACAGTAATGCTTCTCAGTTATTAACTGTGTTTTGTAAGATGTGTGGTGGAAGTACTGTGAATGTGTGTAGGTTTTACTTTTGAGCCAGAAAAAAAAAGAGAGCAGTTTTGAAGTACTGTGTCAGCCTTCAGATTTTTTAGGTAATTACTTGGGTATATGATTCTGAAAAATAACAAAAATCCTTTTAACCTGCTTTCCATTTATTCCAGGAACAGCATTGTACTAAATTGTAAGGCAACTGTGAGGTTGCAATGCCTGTGATATAAGCCATGATCTGAATTTTCTAAAGGAGGTGCTCTGAATTGTTGTTTTGTAAGACGAAAAGGTTTTCTAGGTTATTGCTGAAAAGGGCCAGAGCCTTTTGCTATCTCCTGCCTTGAAATAGATTTTGGGTTTAATTTATTATCTCAGATGTCAGATATGACCGCTTTTTATGGAAATGCTCTTATTGTAACCTACATCCATTCTTCTCTGTTCCCTTCCCTCATGTTCAGGGCTGCTTTTTGGAGGAGGTTACATAAAGCTGTTTTGTGCTCTTGATCTGATGTGAGGCTTCAAAGAAGACTACTGAAAGAGAAAAGCAATTTCTATTTGGAAGAGCCGTGCAGTGGCTTCGTGCTAACGGCACACTTGAACATTACTTGATGGTAGTGAAGAAAATCTAATTGCCTCAAAAGCTCCTGCTTATTCTTGACTTAATTCTAAGCTACATTGAAATTTGTGCCATCTGTAACGCAGAGCAAGCTAATACAGAGAAAGTTTAGAAAGGGCTGTTCATATACAAGGAATTGTTTCAGGGTTTGTAAAGAATAGGCAAAGAGACAAGGCAAGCACTGCAACGAAAGGGCTTACTTCTCCATTGTATATGCTATAGAAAAATACATATTTTCTGTGTCTTAATTCTGTAGCTGAAGTGTTGCGATTAAAGAATTGCAGTCTTACTTGAAGTCTATATTGCATCCAGAAAATCAAAAAACAAAGAACCCAGTTCCTGAAATTGTTGGTCTAAAACCAATGTTTTGTTGATTGGTTTTGTTTTACACAAAATCTAGAATATATACAGACAAGTATTTATGGTTAATATTTTGGTTAAAACCATATTTAATGCTAGTAACTTTTGCTGTAGTTGGATATTTAAAGCATCTAACCTTGTCTGATGCTAACTAAATTGTTTGGGATTGTTAGCTCTATTCCAGAAGGGAGACTTTTTCCTGTTATAGGATAGAGAGGTTTTTTTTCCCTATCTTTTTAAAATGACCTTTCAAAACATTGTTAAACAGTAGTCTGTTAAATCATGTTTGCATCAATACACAAAGGTGTATGTGTGCTATATGTTGATATATGTGCTTAGATGTTGAACAGGGTTTCACAGGTACCAATGTATTATTGAAATAACTTCATTAGTGATCTTAGAACAGTTTTAATAAATGAACTCATGAAATCCACACATATCCCCCACCCCATGTAAAAACATATACACTTTTTCAGTTAAACAGTCATGAAAACAGTGGTTATTTACTTCACAGTCTTTCTCCTTGGTGCAGCATGCAAATGCTGGTATAGTAGATTGCCTGAAATAAGGATATTCTACCTCAAAAAAAAAAAATCGTAAAATGAGAAGCAAGTTTTACAGTGACATTAAATATCTGCCATAGGAGTTCAAGTAAAACAAATTCTTTGATGCACATTAATCCTCTTGTTATTTTCTGGAGGAAGACATTAACTTTTGCTGCATGTCTTCTATCATTTATGTACCTTGTCCACCATGGATTGATCTGATACTGAGACAAAAAATACAAAAAAGAAAGGTATTTTAGGGTTTTTTTAAATTAGTTGCTGGAAAGCCTTGACATCAGAAAGAATGAACAGGCTTGACCCTGTTACAGCTTTTTTAAGCTCCCTTCAATCTTATGTTAGCAGCGTGATGGAGTGTATAACTAGCAGTTCTATGGGCATTTCTAGTTCAGGTTTCTTTCCTTCTCTATTCCTTAACACCTCATTTGACCTGTATCTCTCTGTGGCTGTCCAGTTTGTAGTGGATTGGATTTCCTAGGTATCTCCCACCTTCTCCCATTTCCAACCCTTCCCTCTTTCTTTATTCTATTGCCATTTCTCCCCTTAAAAAAGAAAAAGGTTTTTCCTCTATGTAGTCTACCTTCTTTTTTTCTGTTTCTTTCTAATTATTCTTTCTTTAATATCTTCTTCAGGTATTAACATTGCACTCTTGCTCTATTTTATTCACCCGCCCTTCTGTTTTTCTTGATTTTTTTTCCTCTTTATGGAGCCCCTTAGTTCTAAGCTGTACTTTGTCATGGTATTAAAGTAGCTGTGGGAGGGGAAGGCATCAGTGCCTCAAGTGTAGCCGTGCATGAGCACAGTGTTGTGGAAACCCATCCACAGAGGTGGTGGTAAAGTTCTTCATTATTTAAACTTTGCTATTGATGTAATTATTCATATGACCAAGCTCTTGAATTTGCTTGATTTAACTAAGCACTTATCAAGAGACCCAAGTTTTGGGAACTTTAGTAATATATTTCATAAGTGTCTTTATGGTCTGATCCCCATCGTCTCACTGGGAAAGTGTGTACTTTATGAATTTGAAATAGTATTTAAAATTTTAGATGCTAATCAAGTAGGCATCAGTACTTTTATTACTGGAATATTTTGAGTAGTCATCTGGTGCCCCAAATCTTGGGGTAAAGGTTGATAAAAGAGATAAAATAATAAAGATAAAAAGATTTTTACTTTCTTGCATGGAGTGAGGATGTTCCATTTATTTTTCTTCTTTCTTATTCTGGTTTAAAATCATATTTTATTGACCCCTTGACATAAAGCTGTGAAGGAGGTGTGGATTTTCTGGCATTGTGTCTGATAATAAAGTATGTTCTTCTGCACAGACTTGCATATATGCACATACACACGTGCATGAAACCCCATAATTAAGAAAACCTTTGATTTGAGATTGATTCCAAGTATCATCCAGAAACAATCTGGTATACTTTGCTTAAGTCACACAAGGATAGGATCACATTTTTCCCAATTTGTAGTAAGTCAGCACTGGCTACTATTCCATCTTCTGCTGTCATTTAAACTCTTGGAACTAGAAACGCTCCATTAGTTTTTATTTTGTTATAATTTCCTCTCTGTACTATATTCCACTTAAAAGCATGAAGAGAGGTTAGTTATTATGCAGTTGAAAAGACAAGTCTCAGTAAAGTGGCCATGTAAAACAACAGATATAATTTGAGCATTAGATTGCTCTACACAGGAAACTAATTCTCCTGCTGTCTCTCCATACAGTGCAGTTTGGCCCCTCTCAGTGTGAGCTCAAGAGCTCTGCTTTGAAGGGCAGCTGGAGGAGGAGTCAGAATCTTCCAGCAAACCACATGGGTTTTCCATGCACAGTCTAGGTGATTGTCCTAGTTGTGTGTGAAATTTAGGGTTCTCTCAAACATGGCTGTCAGTGGTTTTGCACTCAGTGTGCCTGTGTCAGAGGGAACTCTCATGATCTTAGGGGACAGAGAGTGGTTGTATTTAGATGTAACTAGAAAAGCATCCTGTGGCTTCTACCAATTGCTCATTCTTTCTGAGAACTGTGGGATGAGTGCTAGAGGATGTCAGTGTTCTGATGATATTGTATGCGTGTTTACAGCAAAATTAGCAACATTAAGTTAAATGTCCCAGATACTAATATGTACTACTTGTGTGAATTACAGTAGGCTTGAAAGACTTTCAAACCTTGGCTAAGGAGACTGTAGACTTTCAGTTCAGCCTGCAGTGTGGACATGCTGTGGAGGTTTGGGTCCCAGTTCAGGGCAAAAGAAGCATCTTAAACACACGATTTGATTTCAGCTGTACTTGAGCTTTGGTGTGTCAGAAGGAAGGAGTGGTGCTGTCAGTAGGAAGAGAGGTACAAACCTGGATTTTATTATAAGTGCACCTTAATGAAGCCTTTTTCATTCCTTTAATGTGACATGCTCTTCATATAATTTTTTTCTCTGTATTGTGGTATTTTATGAACATAGGAGACTTTTCATTCAAAAAACTGAACCTATCCAAAGAGAGGTAAAAGAAACTATACATTCTTCCTTGCATTCTTTGAGGGAAAGGCCCCAGTATGAGAGGCTTGTATGGCGCCATCTTCTCTGGAATTTTCTTGTAATTTCAAATTTTGACGAGATTCCAAAATCCAAGGAATTATCTTTCCAAGACACTGTTGATTCTTCCTCTGATTCTAGAAACGACCTCTCTTTTATTTGTATTATGTGAAGTATAATAATAATAATATAATAATGCATGTTTATTGTATTGTTTATTATATGTTATTATTATATGAGGTATATATGTGAAGGTGGTTGTGGGCCTAATGGTGAATTTAAGGTTTGGTATCTCATGATCATCAGAATAAAAATGAGGGGGGGGGGTGGTTATAGCTCCCTAAAGGAACAAAAGTGTTACATTTTCTTCGTGATATATGTGGAATTCTGTAATATCACTGAAAGCAAGTAAGAAGCTGATTTTGGAAGATGACATTTTAGTTTATATAAATGCTGCTCTAGGTCATGTTGAATTTTTCTTCCACCCATTTCTCGTGCCGTCATGACAGTCATACCTAGTCTCCAAGCCTTATAGAAAAAAGATGGAAATGCAAGTAGTTTACGCAAGTCTTTAAAACAGAATGTGAGATTTATTTTTTTTTTACAAAAAAAATTTCTGTGAAATTTGATACATTTGATATATTTGATATATTCTCTTATGCAACACATGTAAGAGAAGTGTTGTGATAAAACACTTCATGTTGCAAATACAGGCAGTCATGCTAACAAATCCTCTATTTCATACTGTTATGCTAGTTCCGGGAAAAAAACACCTATGTGTTATTACTGCTGCTCATTTTTGCATCTCCTTTAATACTGATAGCATCATTTATGAAGTATGTGTATGGTGAATTAACCTTCTTCGTGCCTTTTATTTTTACAGGGTGATCTTTTAAATACTAGGCCTGCTTGGTATAAAACCTTACAAGATGTAAGCCATCACTGTTTTCCATTGCAAACCCCAATCTTGTTTTCTGTATAATGTTTGCAGAAAATGTGTAATATAAAGCTAAAAACATGAACCATTTGTAAGTCCTGTGTGGGAACAGATATTAAATACCAATTCACGTGTCAGACAGTGGCAGCTGCTTTGTTTATGTATGGCACAATCCCATATTAAATCAAATGGCAAGTGCGCAGTTTGACAGATGCTGTCATCAGTGCAAACATTATTAAACTCATTAAAGACATAGCTTTTAATTTTTTATTTAAAATACATATATTTGGCTTGCAGAGCCTTTCCCAGTCAGAGCCTACAGCAGCAAGTACTAATTCTGCTTTTTTTTTTTTGCCTAACAAAGCCTGCTGTGTTTCTGGCTGTTCCTTAGGGGCAGTGCCATGATGTTTATGGCTTCCCCTGCACATTGTGCGTTAGGATCTGTGACCAGAAATTCCATTTGAGAGCACATTGCTCGGGATAGCACTCAGTGGTCTTTTCATTTTGATTGATGGCTTTGGTTTTGCACCATCTGGCTTCTGATAGGCTGCATTAATCATATTCCGAATGATGAAAATTTAGACAGGATTTTTTAATGATGTATGTTGAAAAGTGCATGATTGTATGTGTTTGTGTATTTAATTCCTGTAAGTTCCAGTCATATGAAAGAGAGCAACAAGCCTCTCATGCAGATTGTGTTGAGTTACATTGGTCTCTAAATAAATCTCTACTTATGAATGCCCATATTTCAATTTAACTCCTAGTTTTAAGTTTATTTTATTTTGCTTTTTATCATCTGTTTATAGTCACAGGCTTATGGTGATGTTTTTTGCTATTATGTTTGGTTAGGAACAATGGACTTGTCTAAAGCATTTGAACTGCATCTCAGATGTTTCAAGTAAATCTTAAAATTTCTTTCTGCTGCTTTGACGATATGCTGCAGTTCCTTGTTTCTTTGTAAACATAGCATGAGATCCAAGAATCACAGAATATTCTGATTTTGGAGGGACTCAAAAGGACCACAGAGTCCAACTCTTAAGTGAATGGCCTGTTTGGGGATTGAATCTGCACCCTTGCCATTATTAGCACCATGCTCTGGAACAGAATGTCATCAGGTTTTAAATTCTGTGTGTGTAGAACATCTTAAAACTGTCATGTTTAAATTCACATCCTAGGGGAAAAAATAGTGACCTGAATTATAGATGCAATATATAAAAGTCAGTAATTGGCCATATTTGAAAGCTTCTGAGAGAGCTGGACAATAGAGTATTTAGGGTATTGTGTTGGTGGATTAGCAAAATTAAATCTCCCAATATGGAACTAAACAGCCATCATGCAGTTGTTCAGTGTTCCAGATTTTATTTGGTTTTCTAATTTACACGTAAGCAATTATCTATACTCCTTCTCATTAGGTTGCTTTCATTCTGTCATAGTTTACAATTTAACTTAATGGGAAAATTTGGCCTATGTTATATACTCTGTGACATTGAAGCAATGAGCTAGTTGTTAGATTTCAGAAGCTGCTTAATCTTCACCATTTAAAGTTTCAAAGACCACAGGATGAGAAGCTGCCCTGAATTCCCTTGCACTTATGGATCTAACACTCCATGAAATTGTGGACAGACAGCAATGCTTTATACTCTTAATAAGAAATCAAGTGAGTGCAGTTGCTCTATCCCCAAATCCAACATTTGCAGGTCACACTGGGATGTGCTTTCTGAGGTGTTCCTCACCAGTCAAATGCTGTGGAAGTATCACAGCCACCAATTTTTCATTGACAGCTATGAATTGAATTATTGTGGGGGGATTCGTTTCATGTTTTGTTTTAATTTTTTAGTCCCATTTTCTCTCACTTTCCTCATGTAGTCTCATTTGAAGAGCTTGCAGGTACTTTGGTATCTCATATTTAAATATACGCATATATAGATATACCCAGATATATACACACACACACACACATATTTTCTCTCTGCTTTCAGTGTGAAAATAATACCTTAAGAGAATGAGGTATGGAAGAATTCCATGTATAACTTAGCAGGAAGGTGCAGCAACATTCATCCATTACACCAACTAAAGCAAAATTTCCTGTTCTAATTTTATTTCTGACAGGCTTGATGATGTCTCTCTGTAGAGTAGATGAGGTTTCTTTCGAGATATCTGCCATGAATTCTTCTAATTTAAAACTGTTCTTAGGGTTCAAGCTAACGGCATGTTAGAATGTTGTTTGACATACTATAGTAAGAATCAGTTTTTGAGGAAGATTTTAGAAAATGCAATCACTGTATTTTATAAAGATATAAAGGTCTATCACTGTGCAGATGCTGAGAGCACCCTGTCTCACATTTGCTCATTTCCAGTTTTCTGCAAAACTCTACTTTTTCTGTTGTCTCCCTCTAATGTGTTCATGTACTCTTGTACGTTTATTTTAAAAACAAGGCTTGTCTGTTTTTTTACAGGCTTGCCTGTTTTTTTACAGTCTCACAGCTTTTTAGAATATACATATGGGGTTGAGAGAACCATAATTCAATAATCTGTGTTAAATTAAGTATTGATGCTGAAAATTAGGATAAAGAAAACCTGCTTAATCATTATTACAAAGGCATTATTACAAAATCTTCATTTGCTTGACAAGGAGGATTTTTAAAAAAATCTTCATGGCCACATTTCTGACCAACCTGTGCCCAGTGCTGAATTACATTTCTCTAATAAATCAGCAACTGATCTTGAGTAATTTTGCTGTGGCCTCACAGATACAGAACTCCCACCTTATTTTGCCTGAATCATTGTAATTAAAGTTCACCTCAGAGACGTCATGGAAGTTAAAAAGTTGAAGTCTTGCCTACAGGCGTGATCGGTATCTTCTCCTAAGCTGTTCATAAAAGCCTGGATCCTCAAGCTCAGAAGGAGCCTTCAGTATGCATACTCCCTGGTGTTCTCATTACCCAACTTCCAGCTTGGAATAGCAGCATCACTGTACAGGCTTGTGGAAGCTGGAGCCACCCAACACACTGCTGCTGGTAACAAAGGCCTGCAGTGAAAAGGACAGTTGCTCATAGCAGCATTCGGAAAGGATCCTCTGAGCTTTGTCAGATATGAGCAAGATAGTCTGTGTTGCAGAATGCAAGATGTTCTGCATCACACTTCAAAACATGGAGAGAAAGGTAAAATATATATGCCGGTGTCTTCCTGAGGACAGGAAAAGCATTGATATTGTCATTCAAACACTGGGATGTAGTGTCAAAGGGTGAATTCAGAGCCTTCGGGATGGTTGATAGAAATCCCTAACAAGTGAAACATTTATATGGTAGATCGCCTTTCATCTCTGTCCAAGTTTATGTATGCCACCTTAGGAAAGCAGCCCACAACAACTTGTCATACAGATTACTGCTGTTTTCGGCTTTCAGTAAGCAGCTCAATATGAAGAAACATTGTATTACCATATTTTCTGAAGTGCAAGGCCAGCCTTTGCAGCTGAACAGCTCCAGTCAATCTTATCTTAGTCCATGCAGGTTTAATGACTTAGCTTCCTGAAGTCAGTGCAGTCAATTAATTCTGTAGAAATAGGCCTCGCGTTGTTCTAGTGATGCTGCCCGTGCTCTTCTGGCCTCTGTGGGTTTTGTTTCTGTTTCAGTAGGAAGGATGGAGGAATTTGGATTTTGGGTTGTATTTTTGGATTGAATTTTTGTTACATTCTTTTTTTAGTTTTTTTGTCACTCCCTGTGTTGAAAGAAGTGTAAGGAGTAAATAAATATTCTAAAATCTGTTAAGTTTTACCTGCTTCTAAATGCACATTCCATTCTTTATAAGGCTTTCCAGTAACAAATCAGCAAATCACATGACTTTTAATGAACTCATTTCCAGGGATATTTAAGATACTTATGTATGATTTTGCTCTTGCTCTGGTTATTAAGAATTTTGTATCAAAAGCTAACTTAAATTCATTTTAGGCTGTCTGGATTTGGAAAACAGATACCACTGATACTTATTTTTAAAATTTCTGCATGTTTGTATTTAAAAATCCATAGCATTTGAATGAATTTGGTATAATAATCTGGGAAAGTGTACATGTGAAGATTTTCTAAATAATTTCAAAGGATTCTTGCTTCCTTGAAACAACACACAGGTTTTTGATGCTTTTAAACTTAACTCCTTTATAAATACTGTCCTTGAGTAATTCCTTTTCTTGGGATGCGTGTAGTTTTAAGGGGGGGGGGAGCTCTGTATAGATTGGATTCTGAGGGTATGCAGCATAGGAAAAATGGGTGGCAGCTGTGCACACTGTGCAAGCTCAGTGTGTCTGGTGAGAAATTGGGCCTGTACATCAAAACACTTTGTGGAAGTACGGAAAGCGAAGCTACTTACTGTAAAACCTTTGTAATGCCTCATCTCTACATCAAAGTAATGCAGTTATTCATATTGGAAAGAGGATAATATAATTGCCAAGAAAGCTATTTTGTCTTTAGTGGTAGATAATATGCCACTCTATCACATACACATACGTCATTTCTGTGGAGAATGCTCTCCAGATTATCTTTAGAAAGAGCTCTTCTGGGCCTTGGTTTAATTTTTTCCTTTACCTGATCCTGAGAACATAATTCCACAAAAAGAAAAAAACAGAGTCAATGAGAAGAGAAAGTTAATTGCCAATATCTGTGTGTGTATTGTCGTGGCAGTTGTGATTTTTGAGGAACAGTCACCTCTTTCACAATCTTTCAAAATCCCAGTTCCACTGAAATACTTGAAATGAGCTATAAGCATATTTTCTTCTGGAAAGGAAGATAGCTTTTGATTCTAAGCTAAAGCCTATAAATTACCCAGAATCAAAAATTGCTAGCGACTTACTTGTGGGGGTAAAAAGGAATTTGCATCTCATAGGAAAAATAACAGGCATGTGAGGATGTATGAGTGTATGGAGAAGACTTGGCTGACATGTTTGTGTGTGTAAGTCAAATACCAGTCCAAAGTTATTGTTCTGCTGTATTTCCTCAGCAGTGAACAACAAAGTGACAACTGCTGTAGTACTCAGGCACCATCTGTCTTGTGAACCCTGCCGATAAATTTTACCTTATTTTCCCAAGAAAATAAAAATAGTATTTAATCTACAGTTCAAAAGCTGGATCAGTTCCAAGTGAGGCCCTGTTCGTAGTGATATCCCTTGTCTCTGGGGGTGTAAATTTGGGCTTACACCTTAATGTGTGTGTATAAATATTACAGATTTATTGCTGCTTATGCTGTGCTATGCCACAAATACAAGTCTGTATAGAAACATGCTATATAACAACAAATCTTTTTAACAATCACAGTAATGTGTATCCACAATAAAGTAATTATTTTACAACTGAAGACTTTAAAGGTATTCTAATTGTTGGGGAAAAAGGGGAGGGATTAAGGTGGATTTCTGTTTGGTTTTGTATTTTAAACAGTTTTCTGGTGGTGTGTTGTGTACAGTGTCTTTTAGTTTTGCTTTTTTTTTTTAATTTCAGCATGGTGAGATTTGGAATTACTGGATAATCTTTGAAATGCAACCTTCCCATTTTCTTCCAAATAAACAAAATTCATCTAGAGTGGATTTTATTTTTCCAGAATTCCTAGTGAGATAGTGTTTATGTGACTGTCTTACTGCTGCTTTTTCCACTTTCAAACATTGATCTTCAGTTGTGTTAAGGTGTAACTATACTCACGGTCTCAGCCCCTGAATTATTATGCTGCACCACTTCCACAGTTAAATACATTGGACAGCAGCAAAAGTACCTGAAAGCCAGCTGGCTCCATGTAAGGCTTTGTCCTGTGAGTGGCCTGATGAATAGGCAGTTAAAAATTGTAACCAAAGATCTGCACACGTCTCTGCAGAAATTTGAAGCACCTGCTTCATTTTTTAATTTAAGCGTTTTTATAAAGTCCGCATATTCATAGTCTTTCTGTCAGAGATACAGGATCTCCAGCATTAATTAAAAATTACACTGTGCCTTGAGAAAAGGTGACCTCATGTAAAAGACTAAATTATTTTCAAACACTCTATTTTAAGAAAGTGATATCCACACTGCAAGCATTTGCAGTGAGCACGCATAATGAGAGCAGTGTGTGAAGCCATGAATCCCAATTGCTTGGGTTTATGTACCAAATGACAGCAAACTGTGTCTTAAAAACTGAACACAAGCTATCTTATGGAATTAGAAATGGGACATAATTATCTTCATGACTTCTATCAGTTACTTAAAATTTTTTTCTGGAAATTTGGTGAATACGTTTTCATCTTGAAAATGTCTGTTAGGTATCATTGTTTTTCTTGCACAAGTGAAAGAAATCCTTTATTATTCCTGTAAATATAAAAACATTGTAAGAATTTAATACAGGAAATGGTGAGTGAGAAGGTTGTTTTGAAGGATAAGAAGGGTGACTTAGATGTGATTTTCTTGCTCTGCATGCTCAGTTGTGTAGCTACTTCCCAGTAGGGTGCTGTTCCCAGTGGAGCTGGGAGGGTGAGAGAGAGGAGGGGAGGGTGCAGGGCTCTTTCTGGATATCCTTAAGAAGGCCCAGCATGGCTGGGGAAAACAGCTACTTTTATAAAACAGAATAAAAAGAGGGATAGAGATAACGAGTAAATCTTTCGTCCCTTCGGATGATGAGAACCCCACATTCATGCAGCATGGGGCAGAGCCCAGCTGAGTTTTCTCACAGCATGCTGCACACATCCTGACCATGGAAAAGTTTCCCTCTGGGGTCCAGAAAAAAATGTTCCTTGAATACACTTGGATGTCCTGTTCTAAAAAACACAAAAGGGTCTTGCTTTCTTTTACTGTTTTTCCTTTAAAGTATTCTACAGAGTAGAACTTGTGCCTATGTGTGTTATATGCTCTCTCTGCTCTCAGTGAAATAGTCCAGGTATAGGAAACCTAGAAAAAAGTGCTAATGATGAAAGGAGCAATGTTGCAAATGCAGTCCGTTAAACATTAAAAAAAAAAAAAAAAAAATTTAGTCATGGCCTCTCTCCTCAAAAAGTGATGGGAATGAGGAAATGCCCTTGTAAATTGTGTGCCTCATTTAAACACTGTTTATGAATACCAAGGTGAATGTGCCTTCAGATATACCTCAAGAGACTTATATATGAGAAAAACAGCAAGTGAAGAAACAAATGCTTGAGGAAAGAAAAAACAGTCCTACCAGACTCACTGTCTGCTTCACTTGGAGGAAAGACATAAATATTGTTTGCCATATAACACTGAAAAATGTGTGATGAATGTAGCAACTGTAAAACCTTCATTGTTCCTTCAGCTAAAACAAACAGAATGCGTAATTAGTTGGCTGCTTCTGCCTAATCCTAAATCCCTAGAAGGTTTGAATCATCGTCTACCTGGTTTTTTACAGTCATATTTCAGTTGTTTCGAATCATCTCCATGTTTGCATGCACCAAGCCTCTCAGCGCAGAAGAGAACGGTTAACACTGCCCTGACATGCTGCTCTTAGTTAACGGGGAGCTTCCTGCTTGTATTTCATTGACTTAAAGCCATGCCAGTGATTACCAAATGTTTATAGGTTTTTTTTTTCACAGCCTTCAACTTTGTACGTTTGGTTTCTTAGATGAATCTCAGTACTAATTTTATTTTGTAGGCTTCTTTTATTATTTATTCTTGCTTGATGAGGCAGTTAATCTATTTAAATTTGTATCTTTTGAAGTAAAATTCACTTCCAATTAACTGTAGTACACAAGGTTAAAATGCTTTGGTTTTATATTTTCAAGGTCAAATTAAATATAAAGTCTATTTGTGGATGCACAGTAAATTATTGGTTTTATTTCTGTGTCAGAATGAGAGAAAGTTTGGATTAGAATAAATATAAACTGAAACCTTGCTATAACTGGAAGGACTCTTGAATGAGATAATACCTTTACAGATATTGCTTGGGGTTTTTGTCTTTGTAGATAAAACCTTATGAAAGTCTGTTTTCCTCTTCTGCACCTTCTTGTCCAAGTTTAACTGTTGTATGTTTTAATGAGTAGTCAGACATCTGCTGCCTCAGAAGAGCCCAAGGTAGTTCACTGGCCTTTCATAAACCTCAAGCAGAGAATATTCGAACACATTGTTTTCACAAACGCAGTGTCATGGAAGGGGAAGTTCATTGAAGTCATCTATCAAATGTCAAATATGCAGGTCAAAGCAATAGTTCTGAGTTTGGTCGCAGTTGTCTGAAAACCTCAGCTAAATGCCACGGTGGAGTTGAAGATCACTGTAGAAAACACATGCAGTAGTCCCACAGTTTTCCTTCATCTCTACAAGAAGAGAATCTTGGATGGAGAATGTGTGAAAGTCAATCAAAGCCAGTGAAGTTCGTATCTGTAGAACTGGTGTTAAATAAGCCTCATCCTGGTCAGGCCATGTGCCTTGTGCCATTTTGAAAGACTCTCTGGGTAAAGATTACTTCAAAGCTTGTAGAGACAGTCTGTATGCAGAGATAATGTCCTTTATTAGGCAAAATGTTGCTGTTGAAAAAATTCTCAGGCTGTTGAAAGCTCTTCTGTTTCTCCCAACTGTATCAGCTGATACCAATTTTTTTTTCAATAGTTCACCCTATGAATTTTGCTGGTTTTGTGTCGTTAGATCATTAAGGCTATACCACCACTATTTTAAAATCAACAAAAGGATAGATTGCTTCTACTTTTTTTTTAACTTTATTTTCTGAGTCATCTTGGATTTCCTGAGCTACCTTATAGCTTAAGATGACAGAATTGAATTTTAAGGGAACAAGGAGAGTTCTCTGATTCCTGTCTTGCTACTTTCTTATGAAGTACCAAAGTACAACAAATACAATCAACTTCCGACTATTTTGTAGCTTTTTTCTTTCCTTTGCTTTTTGTAGAAGTGCAAGGAAGAACTGCTGCACTTGTGCCTGACAAGGTGGAAGAGCGCAAGGCTGTGGCTGGGCAGTGGGTCAGCCAGTTCAGAAGGTGGCATAACCAGGGGGAAACAATTAGAAGCAAGTGGAAACATTAACCAAAGGAAGCATGTTAATTTGGTATTTTCTCAAAGGAATATTTGGATTACGTTTATTTGATTAGTACTGTGATTTATAGATGTAACTGGCACTTTTTTCCTGACTAGAAGCAGCTCTATCTCTTGTCATACACAGCATCTCCTACAATCAAGTACAATTAAGCTGGGCTCAGATTTGCATATTTGAAGTTGTATGAGCTTATTCAAGCCAACAAAAAGAGGTCTGTCTTGCTAGGCTAGACCATTATTTGAGCTAATCTGCCTGCTTGTGTACAGTAATGTTTTGCATATGGTTCTAAGAGATATGTGCAGCTGGGTGGCATAGTTCTGAATTATTGGAATGATTCATGGCACTGGTTTCCGTGCAGTCACCTTTTTCCTTTTTTAATAAATGAATACAGCCTCAACTCAGTAGAAATCCAGGCTTTCTTTGCACTGCAGCACAAGTATTGTTTGTTCTTTACAGCAAAGATCAAAGGATTTTTTTTTTCCCCATAAACAGCTGCAGGAACCACAGACCATAATTCATTGAAATTGCTTCTCCCCGCTTTTTAATCTTAGAACTATACTATTGTGGAGTATTTATTGTTTTACTATGGAATCTAGATGTCACTGGCCGCAGTTATGATTCGGTATGGCCTTTTGTATATGTTTTTCTGAGCTGCAAATGATTGCATTTAATTAAAACACACATATTAGACCAGATGCTCTTTTAAATGGAAAAAACCTCATAATATGGGCAAGTAAGCATCCCCATGTTTCTGTGCAGGGCACTTTCCTCCCAGGAAAATACTTGAAATGAGAAGGGGTGGTATAAATACACAGGTGGTATTTTAAAAGCTAAGAGGTACTACAAAAGCTTCCTTTGGTTCTAGCAGCATCCTTCCAGACTTGTGTAAAAATGTCTGCTGCCCCCATGGAGTGGGGTCTGTCTGTGCCAAGGAAGAATCCCAACACTGTTGTGCTGACAGCAGCCTTGTCAGGGTGTCTGTTGAAGAAATAGGTGCAGGTGGTTAGAATATAATTTGAGTAATCCTTATTTGTCATTCCTGGGTGCCTCCTGCAGCCAGACATTTCTCTCCCCTTTGCCATGCACATATAGCCTGTGTTCTGTAAATCCCTGAGGGCCCTCTAATTTCTCTGTTGCAGGTAAGGGAGGAAAAAAATTAAGTTTTCCTTAGGATAAATGTCTTGCTTTGAATTCAGTTTCCAAGTAATCTCTTGTCAAGTCCTCTCATATTTCATTTCTCATCTAACCTCTTTATCTTCTGCCTTTTTGTGCTAAAACAGACATTTCTTCTGTCCAAACTCCCCATATTTTATTTTCACAAGTTATGCTTAAGGAAGGAATAAGAGAAATGCTTTTCCTCCCGCAGGTTATTCCCATGCTTTACTGCCAATAATACCCTCCTACACTCCTGTTTTGTGGGAAATTATCGTGTTGGCATTGGGTCAAAGAAGAAAGACACTTTCAAATGGGGGGTGGGTGGTAGCGGATGCTGTTTTTAAGTAGTCTTCCCCCCAGTTTGGAAATGGTACTAGCATGTGCATTGGAGGATGTGTACAGGCCTAAAAAACAGGTCTGTTATTTAAATCATCTTGAAAAATATGGAAACAGCTTGGCTTGATTTATCTTTTCTCTTTCTTTGGAGTAGAAACCGCATTTTATCTTAGGTGTGTTCTCTTACACTTGCCAACTTCTGAAGCTGTAAAGGTGAACATTTAGGGTGATTATTTAGGACAATCAGTGCTTTACTTGGGTTTCAAAAGAGACTTTTCAGCAGATCACATAAGAAATGTTTAAAAGCGGGTGGGGGAGGGACCTGTCTTTGAATATATATTACAGATATACATGCTTTCTCTCTTGTTTCCACAAGTAATACACAGAAGTGGGATAATGCTAACATAGCTCAATCTTTTGGTGTCCTGCACTCCTTGCAGGAGAGCAGTGAGAGTGAGAATCCCACAATTCTGTCTGCTGGAGGCTGAGTCTTCCCTTACGATTCCCATCTCTTTCATCTACCTCACCTTGAAAACTTCCTCTTATCTTCTGGAGCAGAGGATAAGAGAGAAGAGGAGGAAGAAAGAAGCGAGGCAATGGAAAGAAAGAGTCAGAACACTAAACAGGATTCTGTACCAGAAGATGGCTTTCAAAAATGTACTGCTGAGCTTCAAGGAGTCTGAAACCTCACTTGTCTCTCCAGTGTTGGTCTCTCTAAAAAGACTTGAGCGAATTTCTTGCCATCCTTTCTCCTTGCCACCTGCTTTGCTTCCTATATTAACAGTCTGTATTTTTTGCTGTCTGCATCCATCTAAAAAAGAAAAGGGGCTTACTTTTTTATCCATCCGTTCTTGCAAGGCCCAAGAACGAAGCAAATTCATCAGCTGTTCTTCCCTGTTAACTTGGTCAGGGTTTTTTCCTACGAATAGTAAAAAAATGAGGTGAATTCAATAGAATTATTGGGGCTTGGGTCCAGATGTATCCAGGGCATTGTGTGTTTGTTTAAAATAATAGCAGTAATACCCTATATAGTGAGATTTGGAATGAAGATGGTTATTAATGGTGTGATGGTATTAATGTACTTCAAATTATGTTTCTTAAAAGTTATACTGGCTTAGAGCTCAGACAGCCATTGGTTGCTCAGTGCTGTTCTGCTGCCCAAGATGACTTGAACCACGACAGCTGAGTCGGATTGTCACGTTCTTTATCTTAAGGCCTTGCCCTGACTACAGAAAGTTATCATCCTAAGGTCTTAACTCAGTTCTTCCATGTTCTTTGTCAATAGATGTCAACATGCAGAACACTACAGCGGTACATATATGAAGTGCAAGCCCCAGGAACAATCATATCATAAAAATAATTTTTCTAAACAAAAAGGATTGATTGAATTGGTAAGAGAGGTAGTCCTGGAACAGTCAAAGTTAGGCTTCTGCACTGCAGTTATGTTCAGGAAAAGTGAATTTATTAAGACAGACACATCTCACCTCATTTTTATCATATACTTTCTGGAATTATTTTGATAGTCAGCAGTACTGAAATGCTCTAAAACAAGCCAAGGAACTATCGAAGCTGTTCTTTTGTAACCTTTGGGCAAATGCATTTTAACTCTTGCGCCTGGCACAGCTACATTTGCAGCTTCATGAAATCATGACTTTTTTCTGGGGTGAAGAATGCTATTGGTTTTTTGCTTGCAACATCAACAGGGGCAGTTGTTTAATAGGTGAAATTTGCAAGTCAGAATAACATGCCTTTTTACTATTGTTGTCTTTTGATTGTTATTTTTGTTGTCTGTGTAATAGGGGGCTGTAGCTCTCTCTGGAGCAGGAACTCTCAATTAGCCTTGAGGTCAGGCATCTAGATTAAAAATCTTGACACATTCCTGTATTGTTTCACCCCAATCTTAAAAGGGCGTTCCTTTCTCATCTGTGTTTAGTACCTTGTTTCTTCTAGGGGACATGTAAAGGTAATCTTATTTTACAGCACTACCAAATTTGGTTCATGATGCCCCTAGAAGACTTCTTTCTTTTGGGTGCAGAGTATCATTTTATTAAGCTGTGTGCTTGAAAGTTAATTTTTTTTGCTGTATTAAACCAGTAAGAACTAGCCTTTCTACTGCTGTATGATGGACAAAGCTTCATTCTGAGTAAATTTTAAAATGGTAGAAGTGGCTAATGGACATCTTAAGCCCTGTGTTTTATTTACTAAATACATGTAAAATAATTTTTCTCACATTTCCACTCTGATATGTCTCAGTCAGTTTGAGCCTCCTGAGGTGGAGTTCTGCATCTAAGATGCTGCTTGGTGGATAAGATGCCCACTTTTTGGATAAAGTAGCTTTGTTTAGAAGTCCATGCTTTTTTTTTCCCCATTATCACCATCCTCATAGTGTGAGTGGGAATATGATTCCATGTTCATGACAGTGTATTTTCATGATTTTTGGCAAACCTAGAACACAGCAACACTGTGTGGGATTGGGGGTTTTTTTTGAGATCTGAGAAAATATGACCTCTTTCTTTAAAAAAGATTGATTTTTTTTTTAACTTAATTCTAAAGTTTAGGCAGGGCATTCGTGGTTTGTCTGCCCTTTGAAAAAGAAGTATTTCTAGAACGCATCAAAAGCAGCAGGTATCTGTGAACATCACAGTACAGCTTTGCAGCTCTCTCTAGTTCATGATTGCCATATTCACATACAGAGAAAGTGCAGCACTGGAGCTTGAAATTACTTTCTGAAGGGGAAAACACTAAAGGAATTGCTCTGACACGTGAAGACTTTTCTTGGACAAAAAGCCCCACATTCCAACACAGGATTCCAGCAGCATTTAAAGGAACGACACTGAGGGGATGAGTCCTTGTTTTGTATGTATAAGTATGTTCTAATCACATCTGCCAGAGGGTTTTTTCCCATTATTCTAATTCTTTGCAATGTAGTGTTAATGACTGAAATACTACATGATTTACCCGTGTGTGCTCTCTCACTTGTTGGCACCTTTTTCATGGATTTTTTTTTTGTTTGATTTTTTTTTTTGTAAAGAGAACAAAGAATTAACCTACTCTTAGGAAATACCTGAAAAACCAGTGTTCCAAAATACTTATTTTATGAGAGTTACAGGAGGAATTTAAAATGTTCTATATGGAATTGATTTGATATGATTCAAGGTCTAGAAGGATCGGAACGTTGCTAGTACCACTATTTTCATAAAATGATTCCCATATTTGAAGAAAATCTGTTCAATTAATTTATTCTTCTCGTGTAAGGTCATCTAGACAGGTCTGTTAAATTTAATAGCTGTTTCATGATTAAGGGAGAGTAGGAAGTTCTTAATTGAGGAACAGATAAAAAGCAAACTAATTAACTCCAAATGCATTTCTTTAGCAGTATCCAAACAGCCATTTCCAAGATGAACTTGGGTTACTCATCTTTTGAGCTTTTAATCATATTTTTAGATTGCATTTTTACACCATCTCAACTACAAAAATGACTGTAATTTCTGTCACAGTTGGAAGCATCAGTTAATAAATGTTTTTGATTTTGATCTAGGGAGGTGTTTGAATTGAGGGGGAAAATATTCTTAAACTAATTGGGTTAATTTACAGCAGGTCGAGGGAGAGTGCAGTGGAAACTGTTTACTCCTATTCCTACCTGGTTTTCTTCAACTAAGAGCTTGTCCTTTTTTTAAAAATACTGTCCCAAATAAAGCCATTGCCCTAGCCCTCTGATCTTCTGTAAATTGCCTCAAGTATTGGGGAAGCAGGGGCAGTGGATCCATGCTCTCTCACTCTATTTGCAAAATATTTAGCAGTTAGAACCATAGAATTGCAGAATGGTTTGGGTTTCTGGGGTGCGTTTGCACATCGCTGGATCATGTTGAGCTTCTCATCCAGCAGCACCCCCAAATCCTTCTCAGCAGGGCTGCTCTCGATCTGTTCATCCCCCAACCTGTGCTGATACCAGGGGCTGTGCCAACCCAGATGCATTGCAATTGATTTTCTTAAACCTCTTGAGATTCTCATGGGCCCACTTCTCAAGCTTGTCCAGATCCCAGTGGTTTTTACAGTAGATCTATGGTTTGTAGAAAAAAGGGAAAAGAGAGAAAAAAACCATCTTCATAAGTTGTTTGCAAAGGTAAATTTTAATCCTGGGGCTTGTTTTTATGTTGCTGGTCAAAGGACTCTTTCATGTAACAGTTATTGTTTTAAAATATGGATCATTTGGAAGGCTATCAGGTATACCTATTACATTCTTAATGTGTATGTGCATATAGTGTATATTTTACTCTTGCTTGAATGACAAACTTCTCTGTTCTTTGCAGTTGAAGCAATAAAGTTTGAAGAAAAACAGGCCAAGGTCGTCTGCCAAAGCCTATTTTTTGTGTTCATAAATAAAAGAATTTGGTGACCATTAGGTAACTCTGCTACTGTGAAGGCACTCAATTACATTTCACAATGATAATTTTAGTCATATGAGATTCTCAGAACAATATTTCTGTTTTCTTTTTTAATCCTGCAGAACATTTAAGTGTCATCTTAAACCTGTGCAAGACAGTATAGAAAGCACACTCAAAGGATTCCTGATAAGAGTCAGACCTTAAGGAAAAATTTTTTTTTTCGTATTTGGGCCTCCTTTGTACCACTTGCAGAGAGACTGGACCCTTAAATACTTCTGTTCACATGACTGCTAAGGACTTTGAGGGTCCTTGGTAGTCCATAGGCACCACTTGGAAATGTTGGATTAAACTGAAAATAAAGGAGGAGAATTGTAACATCTGTAATATCTGTAATATGAATTTTAAGACCCTGAAAAGTGTTTACATTCCTTCATCCTTTCTGATCTGTGGTGAAGATGAGGCTTTTAAGAAGCGGTTAAGCGTGTGAAGATCCTTGGGAATAAGTTCCTGAGTCCATGTTTTGGTGTTGCTAAAGCTTTAATTGATGAGGATAGTGGGATTTGATGAATGAAAGACACGTATCCATTTTCTGTAACAGCTCTTCATTTTTAAGGCTACTTCCTGGTTCTTTAAGTAACCATATAGGTCACTGTTTTCTTTAGCTGGCAAGGTGAGCTCTCTGGCTCTGCATGAAAAAGCAGCTGGCTCCAGGAATGCAGCATATCTTGTGACTTCATCTACAGCCTCGATTTTCTTGTTGCTACTAGGATCAGTTACCAAGCTTCCATATACTGATTTTACCATTAAAGTTGTTTTGCTTCAATGGCGGTGGCATATTCCATTGCCTCAGCCATAAGCCTGCTTTTATAGCCCATTTTCTCCTGTTCTCTAGTAACATTGTGTCATGTCAGAGCACTGAGGTGGAATTTAGAGTATCTGCTGATGAATTTCCAGGATGGCCAGCGTGGATGCTGTGCTGCAAGAGTCTACTGGCTTAATGGCATTTGTTTTAATTGCATAAATGTGAGAGATGTTAATTAATGCAGTGTTAATGGTGAGAAATCAAGTCTGCAAAAGAAGGCATTACAGAAGTATAGATTTTCTTGCCATAAAAAGGAGACTATATTGTGTGTATTCTAAAAATGTACAAGATGTAAATCACATAAGCAAGAAATTAGAAAGATTTGAAGTTAAAAACAACTGTGTTAATTTTTCCTGTAATAGGTGTGTGCCCATACCCTGCGAACATCAGAGCTTCGTAGATAACAGTGACCATAGGAATATTTTTGCAGATTTACAGGCTGGACAAAATAGGATCATCATTCCAGTTATGTCTCAGAAGCTTCTCAGTGTTCTCAAATGATGTTTGCATCCTTTTCAGTCTTTATTTTTTGTTCCACTTGTGTACATTACAAAAGTGAATCTCAGTTGTGTGAGGTTATTTGGAAAACTGGTCCTCGCATTGAGGTGTTTTAGATTCATTAACATGTTCAATTTGTAAAATAAACCAGCAAGGCAAAATCTGTACAATGCCAGTCGGTGTAAAACTATGACTGTGTCAGGTGTGCAGAGAGGTAACTTTTGGTTCCTGAGCTACTCACTTTCCAGTAGGTGCAATGTTCCCCAAACCCCAAACAGGTGAGCATGTTTCTCTATGAAAATATGAAATAAGTTATACTGGCAGTTAGTGCTTTCAGGAACTGTTCATGAATCTTGCAAGTTCTCTGAATGTCTATATGTGTCACCAGATTTATGTCTTTTGGGGAGATACAAGTTAATCTTCTAGAGGCCATATTTAACAGTAAAGCTGCAAGTTCGGAATAAGTATGATGAGTTAAATCTTTTTGGGAATATCATAGATATTTAATAGGGACGTTAATCACAAGCTTACAGATCAGTCACAGCAGTTACAAACCTGTTAACCCCACTCCCCTGAAGATCCAAAAAAAAAAAAAAAAACCCCAGCACTTTTAAAACTCTGCTTTTGACAGCATAAATTTCTATTGAAGGAATGCACTGACATTTGTTAGTGTCACATACTCCATCCATCATAGTCCTAAAAAAAAGAGCTCTATCTCCATATCCACACATCTCAGTTATTGATTTGTCAGTGACAAAATAAGCACAGTGATGTGCTTGTCACCTTTATGCCCCTCCATTTTGTATATGGCTGTTTTAAAAATTATTTTTTAAATGGTATTGGATGCCTTGTAAGTATGGGATTAAGGAAAAATTTCTAAATTTTGCTGGTGATGGCTTTGTGTTTGTGTGTTTTAGAGTGGATTTTTTTTTCCAAGCGTGTTTCAGGCCAGTGCTTCCGTCACTTAAAGAATGAGCATGTGACTGACAGGATACTATTGGGGAAGTGATGTGCAGTCTCAGAGTAATATGACATTTTATGAGCAGCTTGACTGTTTTCATTACCTGGATTTATACTTTTATTTCTGTGCACTAAGGAATAAGTGAGCAAGGCAGCTGTGGGAAATAGAAAAGCTGTCAGGATGAAGTTGATAGG
This sequence comes from Machaerirhynchus nigripectus, assembly GCA_013397975.1. Classification (NCBI taxonomy): domain Eukaryota; kingdom Metazoa; phylum Chordata; class Aves; order Passeriformes; family Dicruridae; genus Machaerirhynchus; species Machaerirhynchus nigripectus. The sequence goes on along the minus strand of VZRQ01003548.1, from coordinate 1,094,922 downwards.
ACAGCCTTGAAATCATGCCATTGTGTCTAATAGGACATTATGGCCGTTATCTTTAAACCCTTTAAATACAAAAATCAGAGCAGGTTTGATCATTAGATTGGTATTAGGTGCCTACAACTTTGAAAGACTTGTGTGATTTCAGCAAGGAGGTAAATGGTGATATAAATTAAATTAAACACATGCATAAGCAATTAAAACATAGTAAGTAGTTCATGGTGATTTACTGTTAATGGAGAAAAACACACTCCTGCATTAACATAGCATTAGAGAGTTAGGGAAAGCTGCTTGTAGAAGAAATACAGTGTTTGAGACACCAAGTGCTTGTTTGGTAGGGTTTTTTAAATTAGAAATTACTATAACATCGGTATAAATTACACTGCTTTATCAGCAGCAGATATCTTTTGACCAGTAAGAACTAAATTTAAAATAAGTATTATCATTTCAATTGCAGCTAGGCCGATCGGTGGTCACAGGATATCCGTAGTAACACAGAGAGTATACAAATCTCCTCCAGTGCTTAGAAAACTGTGATAGCATTTTTGATGAAAGTATGCACAAACAGATGTTTTAGTGGAATACTTAATAGAAGTTAGAAAGAAAAGCCTTGTATGTAACAAAAAGTAGCATTTTCTGTACTTTCAATTCTAAACAAAACAAGCAAACAAAACCAACTAAAATAGCCTTCCATGCTGGAAATGAACGTAATTTGTTTATAACCTATGGAGAAAAACATCTTGTGAAGAAAGTTGTTTCCATCTTCCTTGTCTTTCAAGGCAAACATTGAAGTAATTGGGTAGTGTTCTCTTCCTCCAAAATTTACTGTATCATAATAAGGCCCCAAAAACTGTCGTGGCCAGGCTCATGTGAGGGTCCTTTCCAAACTGTGTATGGTTTGATGGGACAAGGGCTGCTGAAGCTTCCCTTGCAGTTGCAGTAGTGCAGAAGTTTACTAGCAAGAAGGAGAGTGACAGAGGTGGAACTTGCATGATAAATCAGTCTGAATTTATAATTAGGTAAGTAGTTCACATTACACTCAGCTTCATCTACTTGCAGCTAATGTATCACTCAGTTTCCTCAAAGCTTTACTCCCTAGCAGAGTGGTCCTCTCCTTTGCAGCATTGTTGAATATGGTATTGGGGCAAAAAAAAAAAACAGGTGCAGAAAACAGGGTAAGCAGACAAAAAGTTTTTTGGGTAATGGTGCTGACAGCAGATCCAGGTCTAGCGGGCAACTCTGGGAGGAAATTTTTGTTTGCTTAACTCTCCCCTCTTATCATACAGCTGTACCAGGTGCTTATAGTGCAAAAATTGGGTGAATACTCCCTCTGAGTGAAAACGAAATAAAATTAATTTTTAATTGCTCGTGCCCTGTTTTTATCATGGAGTTACAGCCCTTACAGATTTATTCAGAGAGATCAAAGAGCAGTGCAAACCTCTTATCAAGATAATGTCTTCCAATCTCGTTTAAGTCTACTGTGGGACGCTTCAGGTGCCAGCATAGCTGATGTCTGGCTGGATGTGAAAGAAAAGCATCATAATCCTAGGAAAAATGATTTATGTAAAGCTGGCAGGTTAATCAAAGGAGAGCAACAAGTAATGACAAAAACAATTGCAAATTACAAAACAACCAATAACAATAACTAGCTATCAATCTAGTGAAAGAGAAGTGGTTAAAGTAAGGGCCTTGCCAGCATGTGTGTGATATTGATAGGGGTCATAGCTGGGCAAGCATTTGTATCCAGTACGTGTGATGTGATGACATTTCTCTGCTCAGACCTTTGTATATCACAAACAAATTTTGAATGTGGTATCTGATCATGCTAAGGGATTTCTTATGCTTTGGAAAACAGAGCACTGTTATTTCAGTCAGAATTGGAAAGGAAAAGGTAGAACATATTGAAGTACTGATACCTAATTAGCAGATAAACATCTCACCTCTGTAGTTGCCTGTAGAGGAAAGACCTGATTGATAGCAGTTATTAACACCTTCATGACTTGAAGATGAGTGCTTGGAGGGAAGCTTGTGTTTTTCCCTGATGTGTCATTTGGTCCACTTTCATCCAGATTGTGCCTTGTTTACATCTTCTAGAAGAGCAACTCCCACAGCTCAGTTCTGCTCATTATTTCAGTATTTTTGTAATAGTGGTTCCCTGAAACAAAAGAAGAAACAAAACAATGACTTTGGGAGCAAGAAGAAAACAGATAATATTGTTAGGGGTATACAAAAAGCTTTTGGAGTGTCAGAGCTTTTAGCAGAGAATGGATGCAAAAATATAAGCAAGTGAAGGTAAAAGCAGATTACATGTGATTTCTAGTAAGAAAGAGTAACAGAAATAATATTCTTAAATGGAGCCCTGGAATTGTACCAGGAGAGCTTGTATGAAAAAATACCAAATACAAGGAATTTCACTTGCATACAATGAACTTGGCCAAGAGAAACAGGCCTTTTCTCTTTTGCTTCCCCAGTACATCTATATAGACATCATATATAAACACAAACATACATTTCTAACTAAAACTATGTCACATGTGTCGTCATGCATTAAATTACTTGCTCAGAAACACTCAGGTTACACAACTTTGTGGCTGCTTCTTATTAAAACGTGTTTCTTCAGGGCTGGTCAATCTTTTAATCTAACAAGCACATGGACACTGTAAAGGTTCCAAATGCCAGACTCTTTATGTGAGTAGTATACAAGCCCAGGCAAAGTAATAAATGGCTGCCTCTTTCACAGCTTCATTTCCTCTCCCACTCTTGGGTGAAGAATCACATTGTTCAACTCAAGAGTTTCTTCCCCTACGTATTCATTGCTCTTCCTCTCATGGAGTATGTCCTTATCTCGTCCAACTTTTGCCTGTTGCTTTTGTCTGTGTTTGATCCTACAGATAGATCATACACCTTTGCCGAGATAGTATGACCCACTCTTCCTCTCCCTTGCGTAAACTTCATTTATTTCTTTTAGTTCGCATGCATTCTTTCTAAGTCTTTTGGGCGCCTTGAGCTATAAGATCCAGCTGTAGCACGTAGGCTTTTTTCTCCTTTTAAGTGTAGTTCAATACCCGAGACTTCTTCCTCTTCAGGCAAGCTTGGCTGGCCAGTTTTTCCAACTTCGCACTGTTTCACCAAGCTTCCACTTGAATGAGTAGCCTTCAAGGTTTAGTGAATCTCCATTTTATGAGAGATGTGTAAAAAGAGCCCTGACACCACATGCCTGACTCAGATGTTCACTGGTGCAGCACGTTCATCGCCTCTACTGGGTTTTGTACATTGTACAAAGTCTGATTCCCTGAATCAGCAAGACCAAGTTCATGGTTGTCTGACAGCTTTTACTTCTACTCCCTTGTACACTTGAATTACGTTTACATGATCTCATGTTATCATAGGTACTGCATAGCATGCACAGTAGTCACTGGCAGTTATGTCCATTAGGTTTTTATCACCCTCCTTCTGCATGTGGCCTCCTACCTATTTCTAATTGTTATGAGTCATCTCTGCATTCACAAGTTTTTCACAAGGACTCGTGAAGTACGGAAAAAGCACTGCTCTAGCATCAGGGATCTGAAGTACGGGGAACTGATAACCAAACCTCACAGAAGTGCCTTAGCTCACTGCCTCAGAGCAGACTCCTCTCTTATAGGTGTCTAAAACCTGCTTTTTGCAGATTTTGTTTGCATGTGTATGGAGTATTATTTTATAAATTAAAGATAATGTAAAGAACTTCAGTCAAAAATGAGTTCTTAAAAAGTAAGTTCATAAATTATATTTATTTCCTTACAAAAATGAAAGTGAGTCACAAGGGCATTTGGCAGGGAATCAGTCATTCAGAAAGGAGAAAACTTTTGACTGCTGAATAGGCAGAAAATGAAATGGTGTTTTTATTCATCTGTTAAACTTCTGTGATATCTAAATAAGGTCTTTAATTCTTAGCAAACAAGAATCTTAATAGCACTCAGCACCATTTACCTCTGCTGCCGTCGTGACCTAGGGAAGAGAAAATCCTCAGCAGAAAATCCTGAATAACTCTGTCATTCTGATTCAGCCCTGAAGTACTACTCAAGGTGTGAATGAGGTAACTTTTGAATATTTGATTTTGGTTCCCCAGTACAAGTAAGCAGTTTCAGGTAACCAAGCAGTCTCTGAGAGCCATGTGTCTTATGAAGTGGTAAAAGTGGTAAACATTTCCTTAAAACTGTTTATGTCCAGCTAATCTTTGTATTAAAAAAAAAAAAAAAGAAGAAACTGTTTAAGACTAATTGTCACTTAAGAAAGCTCTAAAATATTTCTCAATTCCTGAGTTTGAATATACCATATAAATTTTGCAGGTTGGCATTAAACCATTCAAGTGAAATACTAAGTCTCTGAGGGGGGTGCTGTAGCCATGTTTCTTACCTCTTTATCTTTTTTTTATATATACACACTGCCTGAAGTGTATATGAAGGTTTTTGTTTATTTTTCAACTGTTTAAAAAAAATACAGAGAAAACATTAAAAAAAAATTTCCACTAAAAATTTATTTGCAAGCTGTTACTGAAAGGGAGATGTGGGAGTGTATACATCCCATATAGAAAGCAGACCTTGCTCTTCCCCTTCAGTGGTACATAGGAAGGGACATAGCCTTAGCTAGAATATTAATCTTATGAGTAATTTCTTCATCCCTGGAAATCTGGAACTGAGGTGATGAAAGAAACATCTCTAGAAAATTACTCTTCTTGTGTTGACAACACTTCAAGATGTTCCTGACAAATGAAGTGTAAAATTTATTTTCAAATACCATTTTTCTCAGAGTGCTCTGAAATATTTTATTTCCCTTAGGATACTGGCTTTGACCTTAAAACAAATGCTGAAATTTTAAAATTCTGGCAAGCTTCTTCAGCAAAGAGTGAATAACAAGGGGGGTGTTCTTCAGGGAGAACTGGGACTAGGAGTTGTGGGTTATTAGTAATTATAAATAAATGTTGGAAAACATTGCCAATTAATTTATTATATTGTCCTGTCAATTAAGTTTAATGTTTATTACCAAACATTTGGTAAGCAGAAAGCTAGGAGTCTGTATATTCAAGATGCAGTTGTGTATTTTGATTTTACCAATTTCCAACTTTCTAAATGTAGGCAAGTGTTTAACTAGTATGACCTCTAATGAAAGCCAGCATACTGATGACAATGTTCTGCAAACACAGCTGTTTCTTGTGGCTGTACTGCTAGGTATTGTAACGGGGAAGAGAGATTTTTAATTGTCATATTTACCTGGTCCTGCAAAACTTCCTGCAAGGATTTAATGTGTTCCAAGTCTGAACATTTAGGCAATAGCTGGTGTCAGTTGTATTTTGCTGAATTCATTAAAGTGGCTGTGGTCTGTCTCCTTTTTTGTCTTGCATTATGACAATATAAGGTTAAACATTTTATATACTTCTTTAGAGGATAGGTGTGATAACATTGGTTTGCACTGCATGATTTTCATTTTCTGTTAGAATATGTAAAGAGTCTTTGAGATTAAACTCACACTATGGTATAAGCAGTATTATTAAAATCAGTATGTTAAAGGAGAAGGAAATTGTCTTTAAATTTCTGTATCACAAGAGAAAATCCAAACATCAGTAAATATTGCTATCAAGGGCAGTACACAAAGGCCAGTCCGACTATTCAATACAATGATCCTCGCCTATTGGGTATTTATTTGCAGGAGCATATACAATCCCATTAGACTTGCAAAAAAACTTTTTTTCAGCTCTAAAATTACCCGTGGTGCTCATTATTTTTTCAAGTGTGCTGGAAATCTGGGGCTCACAATTTTTCTGTCATTTGGATTGCAGAGAGACAATTTCCGTGCATGTTTACACACAGCTCCCCTGCATGTGGAATATCATTAAATAACTGCTTAGAAAGGGTGGACTGGACCCAACAGGCATAGGTTAACAACTTGTTATTTGTGGAAAGTACTCCAGCAGCGTGGTTCTCTTGTGAGTCTGCCTATGTGCCAATAATAGGGGCCAATTTCCAGAGAAACATAACTCTGCTCATGTATTCTTTTGTGAGTGTGGAGATGCTGAACTGCCACAATGATGTATGAAACTGGGGCTTTACACAGATTTAAAAACATATGCAGCCGTTAGAAAGCTACTTTTGTAAATCTGATTGCTGGAGGATGGAGGAGGAAAAGATGTTTTCGTGTAGGCTTGCTGGTTTTTATTGGGCTTTAATTTTTTGTTTCGTTTTGCAGTGGCAAGGCAACAATGGTAAAATAAAACTACTAAAAATTGATTAGAAACATTGATTGTTTCAGTCTGCAGGATATATGACCTGCACATGAATCCTCTTAAAAACTGATGACTGGGAAAAGGGCTTAAAAAAAAAATAAAAGAGAGCCTGTGGATTATTTCTTCTGCGTTCACAGAAAGGTTCCTTTTTCTGGGTTTCACACAACCACACTCTATTCAGTGAAGTAATTGCCGTCCCCTTATCTCACATCCCAAGCTAAGTTCAGCGTCTGGAAAAGCTTAAAAACTCAATGCATCAAATTATCCTGCTCAAACTGTTGTTTATTGCAGGCCATTTTGCCCTGTCATCTCCATGACAGAACGTCAAAGCTTTTCTTTCTGTTGCCTTCAGCTCCCAGCATCTGCAGGGATCCGATATGCTACCCCTGCATTACACGGGGAGGGGGGGAACCATCAAACAGGCGTCATTAAGGCAGCGAAGCCAGGGAGCTGCAGGCCTGGGGAGCCTCTGGGGCTGCGTGGCGGCGGTGCCTTCCCTTCTCGGGCACTCACACATTCAGTGGGTTTCCCAAACCTTCCGACTTCTCACGTGATGGGCGGTTCTTGCCCATCATTTCTGGTTTACTAAAATGTTCCGAAGTGTAATGGCATGAAACTTTATGGCATTGCTAGGTGTGGGCCATTATTATTTCCTCTCTCTCCACAGGTTTACATAGTGGTTTCCCCTGGATGATTTAAACTTTTTTGCACGTGTTCACAATGCTACAGAGAACGTTGGTGCATGTGTGTGAGGTGTGGAGGTGGGGAATCCTGTCACACGATTCTCAGTTCTAAAAGTGTTCCGTTTTACTGTAGTGCCTCTTCTACCTTTTTTGTTTTTTTCTGGTGATATTAATTGTAATGTCTGTGCAGTCATACAGTCCTGCTTCAAGCTGAGACCCAGCAGTGGGGATCCAGCACTGCGGTTTTTCTGCTGTTACAGCTTTAATGTGATGAAACGTACTTTGAATATATGCTTTTTAAAAAATACTGTAATTTACTTTTGTACAGAATTTCTCTGTATGCACATGCCCAGTTTTAGCAGTATAATCCTCTCAGTTTTAAGGTCTTCTACTACAAACACGCCCTGAATCATAAAGAAGTGACTTCAAGCGTCTTCTAAGATCAGAAGTTTGTCACTAAACCATCTTCTTCAGACATTTTGACTCATTCAGACTGTGATTCATCCTCCTTCCACTGGCCCTATGGGAAGCTTGCATCCTGAATGCTGGCTCTTCAAAGCACTGCTATGCCTACAGTAAATGTTGAACTGCTCTGCATCCCCCCCAACAACTTGTCTCTGTTTTTTGTATGTGAAATACTGTGATATGTTGAGTCTCAGATAGGACATGAAAGGTGACTTCTTGTAGTGGATCTTGCCCACTCCCAGCCTGTTGATGGGGAGGGAATGTTAGAGGGACAGCGCTGATGCTGTGCCAGCCCTGCCCAGCAGTAGCCAAATCACGGGAGTGTTACCAGCACCTTCCCAGTGACCAATGCAAAGCACAGCACTGGGCGGGCTGCTAAGAGAAAATGAACTCCAGCTCAGCCAGACCCAACACACTTCTCTAGATTTCAATAACCTGTGGCTTTAGGGATTTACCAAGATGTTCTTGGTTTTGCAAACAGGGACAGCATGGCTGAATTTGAAGTTTCAGTATACTATTCAGACTTTTACAACCATGTTGTTTGTTGACAAGTGTTTCAGCCAAATTTTTGTCATAAAACTAAAAGCTGATAATAATGAATTTGTTCTTCAGTGAATATTGATTTAGAAATGTGTAGTGTAGATCTTACTAATGTTGATAAAGGGAGTCTTCCTAAGAGTGATATCTGTAACACACCCTACTGTACTGCAGCTATCTACTTAGTAGAGGAAAGTAACATTTTATTTAGAAAGTAGAATCTGAAGAACTACCTTAAAATTTGTCTGACAGTATACAGTATGACTGTAGAGTCTGATTTGCAAAGATATTGAGGTTATGTGTTCAGCAAAGAAAAAAAAAGTTTGTTTCAATTTGCATCTTGATTTGCTGCATAATGAAGTTGGACTTCAAGTTGAAGATCCAAGCGCAGAGTTTGGAGGTTCTCTTATTACAATCTGACGGGATATTCCATTAGTATAGCAGTTTCAGAGCTGACAAAATATTTGTTTTCTTCCTTTTGCCATTTGTACAACTTCTTAGACATCATCGGTATGGGAAGTGCATTATAGAAAATAATTAACAAACATAATGTTTTGGTTATTAATTCTAGGACTCTGTACACTTAAATAAATGGAGGCGAGAACACTGAGGAAGATTGCATTTCACAGTTAAATGTACTTTATCACTCTAAAAAGTAGCTAAGTAAATTTGACATATACTAATAATTCTTTTTTTTCTACATTCATTAAAATTGAACTTTGCACTCTTATACTGTGGAAATTTGGAGAGTATCAAATAACACCAGAGAAAAAAAGTGTAAGTGGTAACTTTTGATATTCAGAACTGTCTGATATTCTGAATAAGGATTTCATTGTTTGTGTCTGAGTAGAGAATCCTGATCTATAAATTGTTTGCTGCCAAGGTAAGATTTGCTTTTGCAGCTTTTTATCTATTCAAGATTCTTTGTAAGAAAGCCAATTAAATAATTTAGTCAAAATGTAGCGTATTAGCAAGCAACACAAAAAATAAACCATCAGTAAACCAAGCAGAAATAAACAGGATAATTCATTAGATACCATATAAAAAATAGCAGGACCTGGTGTCCCACAGCATATGCTCTCTTCCTTTAGCTGAAAAAGTTAAATTTCTGCCTGAATCCACTTTATGACTGATTGTTGCCTGATCTGCGTACAGCACAGCCAACACATCAGGCACCATGTTTATGAATGATGGGTGTTTTTGCAGATGTTTAATTTGCTGTCTCTAGCTCATTAGGTGTGTTTGTTGCATGGAGGAGAAATATCTGGGGATGAAAAGTCCACTAATGTGCGTGTACAGGTTTTTTGTAAAAATCCACTGTGTTGGAAGAGGAACTTGAGTTTCACACACGCTGTTGAGTCTGACGTAGCAACTCCATTCTAGTGTTAAGGTGACTGAATCTGCACAGCATGCAGGAGGGAGAGAAGGACCCTGAATAAAGCTCAGCATGCAAAATCGTGATGCAGTTGTTCTCCTTTCTTGCAGCTTTTGAGCCTTAAAGGATAATGTGCTTTTACTTGATTTTTTGTTTGTTTTCGTAGATGGGGGAGAGGTGGGTTCTATCACTGGAGATTGCATATGGTATGTGGATTATCTTGAAGAGACATTGGTCTTCCAGGACTATATGATAAATAAATGGTGATGATGGAAGAATTACACTTTCAGGGTGGGATTTAGAGTGCATGTCTGTGTGTATATACATATATGTATGTGTGTGTATATATATATGTGGCAGAGCAAATTCTAATATGGATTGATCAGCTGTACACACACACGTGTCATAATTCAGAGAAGAAGGTAGCTGAAAAGAAAAACATTTTACATTTGTAAAAATGGCTGTTTATAAATCTGGCATTTGAAAAATGCAAATCTGACATTACTTTCTATGTACCTTAGGTTGTGTAATATGTCACCTAGGACTTCAGTAAATCTATAAGAACTGCACTTGTCATCCTACAGAAAAAGGTGGAGGGAGGGAGAAAATTTCTTAACTTCAGGGTTAAAGAAAAGTATCTTTTCGTTGAAAAACAAAAACAAATACGAAATACTTTTTTTTTTTTCTAGTTGAACACAAATGCAGATGTCTAGCCTGACTTCAAAGCATCCAATAGGAAAACCAGGAACTGTTTGCAGAGATTAATTTATGATCTTTTTCTTTAAATACTTTTTTGATGGCGTCTTGCTTCATTCTTTATTTCATTAGACTGTTTCAGGTCCTGGCAGTCATGCTTTTTGGTTAGTTAGGTTGCAATCAAAGTAGGTAGTAGGTGTTTCCTATAGAATGATGACGGGCAACCTAATGATTATTAATAAAACTCTGTGGTATATTGAGCACTGCTGAAAGGTAGTGTGATAAATAGCATCTGGCTGACAAGAGAAACCTCAAATTATTGTGTGTGGTTTATGCCAGTATGTCAGTTTTCCACATACTGAGTGGTAGTTTAGAAAGGGAAAAGTGCAATTCACATATATATGTAAAATCTGAATCTAATCCAGGATATCACAGTATTCTGCACAGCCACATGCTCTGTATGCAAACTATTAGTAGTGAGCAATTTCCATCAATATTATCTCTGAAGAATCCAGTTGCCTTGAAGACTTTAGCAAATTCATTTGTTGTGAGGATGGCTGTACAGCTGTGTTGAAAGTATCTATTTGTTTTAATTGGAAATACCTACTCCAGCAGTGTGAATATGCTCGGCATGGTTCTCTAGTAAACAATTTCTCTTCATTTCAGTTGCTGTATTTCTGAAATCTGAGCCTGAGGAGGTACATACATTCTTCACAGATCTTAATTCTTTGGGAGAATGACAGAGGTTCATCAAACTTTGATCTCCAAGGTTTCAAGCAGTTTGAAACCAGCTGCTGCTGGGTTCTATTAAAGGCAGCGGGGTTGGATCAAGCCAACAAAATACATGTTGACTTGAAAGAGAGGTTATCTGCTCTGCTTAGATTTAAGGTTAAAGATGAGGGTGAACTGTGAACATAAACTGACAGGGACATGTCTTGTTGAGGCACAAATTGAACTGAAATGTGAGGGTATGAATAAAGAAATACAAAAATATTTATTTTGGGTTTATTGCTGAGGCTAAATGATCTTTGCTTTCAGATAGTCTCCCTGAAGTTATATGTTGGTTTGATCACTCAGAAATATAATTAAGAGAGAAGTCAAGCACTTCGAAGATTTGGGGGTATTTTTCTTACCATGTCTCTTTTTCTACTTCAAAGTGGGAATTTTTTCCACTGCCTTCAAAGTAAGTGGGTTTTTTACTATGATTTACATCTTCTAAAAATATTTCTAGTCACTGCAGTTTGAGATTAAATAGTCTAAAAAGACTATTTAAAAAGGCAGGAAATAACTTCATTGTTTATCTCTAAAAAGGCTTGTTGGGACACAGGTCTTGGGTAGTGAGACTCAGAAATAGTTCAGTATTGCAGGATGGCAAATTACTGTACGATTCTGTTAGGCACATTCACTACAGAGCAAGTGTCCTTGGATGCACAGATTGCCTGTGCTTAGCACAGCTAGGGAGTCAAAAGCCTGGGAAGCCGTATCTCGGCTTTCTTAAATTTTTGATGCTTGTTCTCAGCTTAGTTGCAGCTTCTCCATCTGTAAAATGAGAAGAATGGCAGCGTAGTATTGATATGTGCTAGTGCTAATGCCTGTTTAGATATTTGAATTGCAAGCCAGGCACGAGTTCCAAAATATTCCTTTATTTATTTGCCATCTGAGCTAGAGGACAGTTTGTGAGTGCCGAGTTGGCAAGAGTAAACACAGGCAATAGTAGCTTAAATAACTTTCCAAGAGTGGCTGCAGTCTTTTGCCAGCTAAAGATTGTTAGTTACTCCCTAAAGGATACAAATGTATATCTCGGGGGTACAGCTGGGTTGTCAGCTGGGACAGAGTATTTGTGTCAAAGGTGACTCTTGCAAATATTTCCAATAAGGTTTCAGTGAACCTGAATTGAATTCTAGCTGCTAGACCACGTGAACCTCTCATTGTCCGAGAGCTGGCTGATGTCAGAGAGGAAAATAATAGTAAACTGGATCTCCACTTTGCCCCCACAATCTAGAAAGTTGACTTTTGCAGCTGCCAATGAGCAAACTAGCATTAGAAATACCAAATATCTATTTCCTCCACTACCTCTCATTACGATCTGAGCAGCTGAATCTAAAAGTTGGTATAGTTTGGTTGATTGACATCTTACAAAGCTCCTGTCACGCAACAGTACATCCATAACGTCAGAGAATATGAACCGATACTGCCTGAAAAACTGTGTGTGCAATGCAAAGTCAGAACTGGCCTCATTTGTGATGGTTTCTGTGAAAGATGCAGTTAAAAGAGAAGCATTGGTGTTAAAGGTTTGGTCCGTAAAGATGAGCACATGCTGACTTCCCATCTCATTGCTGCTTTATCCTTGCCAAAGTTCTTTCTGTATTTAAGCTGAAAAAGATATTGCTTATTATTTTTACATAATTAGCATAGGGGTGGTTTTGACAGTTTCCACTCCACATAAATTGTGAAGCTGATCAAGGGAGGTCAAAATATGTAGGGATTAAGCATCCTTTTCTCACCTAAATGGATTTCTGAGAAATGTTCTCAGTTTATTTGATTCTTTTTAACATAAATTCTTGCGGTTGAGTTAAGGGGGATAAAAATTAGTGCTAGGTAAAACAGTCTTGGCCAGTTTTCTTTTGGACAGAATTCTGAGCCCTTATCCTGATCACTTGTACTTAAGTGGTGCTACAGAGATTAGATAACAAACTGCAAAATTCACTCCACTATTACAGAAACGCAAATGGGGATGAAACAACTGCATCTAGTATTACTTAATTGTGAAAAAGTTACTTTGATTAAAAAAAAAAAAGAAAAGAAGACAAGCAAACTGGTAATACAAGTGGAAAGAATGGTAGACAGGCTTCAGGTAGCAAGCAATGTTTGAAGTTGATGGGGCCGGGGGAAGAAAATAAAAAGGTTTTCCTTTAAAATATGACAATCCAATTTCAAGGTAAAACTATATTCTTTCTGAAGGGCATTGATGCCACCTGACATTCAAAGGCAATACATGCTGCAGCAGGAACATACTTTAGAGGATAACCAAAGCAGTAGAAATTCTAAGAAAAATTTTAAAGGAATGCTGTGAAATACATTTTTAAAATGTCGTTCATGTGCAAACGAAACGACTAAAACAAGCTACATACTGAAAAGAATTTTATTTATGTGATGTATCATGCAATAATAAAGGCTCACATGGCACAGGATTTTTTTTTGTAATATTTTGATCGGTGTGGTTTTAACTAACCCATACACTGAGGTTCCTTGTCAAGTGTTTTTGTCCTACCATATCTTCCAAAGGTGCTGCACAGCCTCATCACTGCCTGTTATTCTTTTCTCCTTGTCTTTGTCAGCCGTGTGATCTTGCCTCTTTATTTGTCAGCCCCAGATTTCCAATGTCAGTTGTTTTTCTCAGAATTCCAAAATCTTTCTGTAATGTAACTTTTGGAAGGGAAAGCCTCAGCCCAGGTCCAGTGACCACAAAGCAGAACATTGCTCACATCTGATTGGCCATTTGTCTGTGCATTTTGCTCTTTTCAGTACTGGCAAAAGCAGCCTTAGAAAATTGCAGTGATGTCTAGTGTAGGTTTAATTTAGTAAAACTTTCAAAAAAAAAAGGAATGAGATAAGGGGAATGTGATATTATTTATGGGTTTCAGAGTAAAGAAATACAACTCTCTTTTTCCAAGGCCCTGAAGGAATGTTTAGGCTCAATGGCTTAGTGCCACACTCATGATATAAATACTATGTGTAGTTATTGTAATACAATGTAGGTCTGTGTTATTTTCCACTACTGTGTCATTTTACAAATTCATGTCCAGTGTTGTGTCCTCCCAACAATCTTTTTCAGTGCTGTTGCTTTCCAAGTTTCCTGGAGAGCATCTGTGTTTCAGATTATGTATTTCCAAATAGATTAGTTGACATTTTCAGAATGGGAATCTTGTTTTTCTATACATAGTTCAATTTGTTTTCTCTTACCAGTGTTTGCATATCCCCTCCATTTTAATCTCCTCCATGGATTTCAAGTCTGTAGTACTTACTCCCTTTTCCAGATCATGTATGAATGTATTAAATAAAGATGGATGTGTAACTGATAGCTGAAATTTTCCATCTGATGCTTCCAACAAATTGAGATATTGCAGCTTGTCTCTTAGAAACAATTCCCATTTCATTACCAGGAGGTGACAATATTTTTGTCCCAAATATATATATATATGCAAGATCTTATCCAATGATAATTTAGGCTATACTGTATCAAGTGCTTTACCAAGGAGTATTTATCATACTTAGGGCTTTTCTCTTATCCCCTAACTTTTGACAGATGTTTAAAAAAAAGCAAACAGCAAAACAACAACAAACAAACCCACTATACCCCTCCTTCCCACATCCCAGTCTTTAATCAAAAGAAAACGATTGGCTGCAAGCTTTCTTTTTTCTAACTGAGCATGGTCATTTTTGTAAGGCATGAGTTCTGATAGTCTGAGTTCCACCAGGTCTGTGTGGTCAGTGCTATCTCTTAAGTAGCTGCTTACAATGATCAGCTCCCATCGAAAGGTCCACATTAGTGCCAAGGGATAGACAATCCCTTGAGGACTGCTGAGCTGGGTTTTCAATGACCTTTGGGTCTTTTTCAGCTGTTCTGTGGGAAAAGTTCTGTTTTGAGGAAAATACTTGGTAGGAATGGCTTTCTTTTCTTGTGAAAGTTGCTACCAAGTTTTCTCCTCTCTCCCAACATGTTTTAGGACCTGATAGGTTTTTTAGGTGGATTATTTGGTAGAAAACCAAGTAGTATTCATCTTCTAATATGCTAAGCACTTCATGATTGTGACTGGATATTTACATTTTGTAATTTTTCTTCATTGTTTTACAAAGTCTAGCTGAGGAGGAATTCAGTCATCACCTGGGCATTGAGATGCTAAGAAAAGGTTCATCTGCTTTTGATCCCAGTACTCTGGAGGCAGTATCTATTAACAGCAAGCAAAGGACGCAATTCTTAGAGCGAATTCATTTTGCTATTCTTTAGCCAGAGGAGAACTTAAAAACAAATGTCTTCTGAGTGTCACACTGTCGCTTTCTAATAGAAGAGCTTTTTCAGTTTTTTTCCCCCAGCAGCTACATAGCCTCTTTTGAGTGTGCAGTGCAGGTTAGCCAAGGAAAGTGAATTTATGTTGCGTTATCTGTAGAGACTGTAATCTCTCTCTGTGATCTCGTGACTTTGGAGCACATGCTTCAAGAAGACTGCCTTTTCTAATACTGGCCTGTTCTTGTATGCAGTTCCGAAGGGTATCTGAAACAGCATGTGTTCTGTTTGCCATTGTATGAATTTCGTTTACCTAGGAGTTTTCTAAACACTGCTGCAAGGATATAAATAGCAAACATCAGATTGTAGCAAAGTCAGTGAGGGATGCCTTATTGTCAGTCTCTCCAGGAAAATCCAGAGATAATTCATGAGTTCTGAACTGAGCCCTTGGCCAATGACTCATTTTTGTTCTATTACTCTGAACAGTCAAATTTACAACCCAAGTGAGTACACCTACAGATACTATTATCTTTAAAAATATGTAACAGGCTTGCTGACTACAGCTTAAGTCTCTTCATAGTGAATAGTTATGCATAATCTTTTTAAATTACCAAAATTATTAATTACTCTGAAAGATTTCTCCTAGCAAAAAGTGGATAGCTTCTATGCCATATGACTGTACTTGCAATAATCAGCTCCCACAGGTCAATTAAATGCTTCAGGCTTTAGTCAGCAAGCAGACACCCGTCACTGCTGCATGTACTTAGATGGAATGGAAGTTATTGCTTAATTATTCCATTTAAGACTGGATGGAAAAGGGGTCATTACGGGTTTAAAGCTTTACTTTCGATTTATATGGCTTAGAATTATACTTACAAAGACAAGAGCTTTTCTCTTTGCATAAATTAATTTAAAATCATAGACTTTTGAGTGCTCTTCAGAAAGTAAATGGGATTCTGATTAATTTTAGTTCTGCAATTGCAGGACTTAGTAATGAGCTAAATGTAGACTGAAATCATGAGGAAGTTGAAGAGATCTTCTAAAATAAGTGTGAAAATGTCAGATGGATCTGCTGTACATGTGTTTCTTTTATATGCTGCAACCAAATGTTTAGGTTTCCAGCCTATATAGTGAACTGTGTGCAGTGCCTCCCTCAGCCTTCTGTGGCATGTGTTCAAGGGGTGAAACCCATTACTCTAAAAGCTTAAAGTTGTCAGTGGAATTCTAGGAAAGCAGGGAAATATGTGGTATTACATTTTGTAAAGAAGCAGTCTGTCTACTTTCAAGTGTTACATTTTTGTGTCTGATTTATTGTATTGCATCCATATGTACAGCTCATGTGCAGCTCCAGTACATTTGTACTGAGGAATCCCTACATTCTTCAAATAAATAAATAGTCGTATAGAATGTCCTTCTGTTTTTAAACAGATTCCTTTTGATTAAACTGATGAGTATTTCTTACATAATCCAAATATCAGGTGTATGCAATATAAAGTATTGAAAGAAACAAGTCTTCCTACGCCGATTTTAGTATTTCCTACTGAGAATTTTGTCCTCACTATCCATTTTCCCTTGTGTGTCATACATCTTTACAAAAATTATGGCCTTTAAAGAAAATAGTTTTCAGAAAGGCTGCATCAGTCTGTCATAAAATTAAAATTTATTTAAATTATGAGATTTTGCTGTGCATTCACTGAAATTCTGTTTGGAATACACTGAAGTTCTGAATAGAGTTTGCCTTTCTATCTGTTTTTCTTTTCAAATTGTTTGTTTAAACTGATCATTTATTTTTAACTGCCTCAAGCAAATGCACAAGAAATAGAAATCAGTTTCAAACCATGAGTGCAGTGAAAACAAGTAGGTGCTGCTTTGATCTTGATTCAGACTGGTTTTGTGAAAACACTGACTGTTGTTACTTGAGATATCTTATCCCAGCTTAACCTAAATGACAAAAATGTTATTCAAACTTCAGTGGCGAATGTAAAATCATTTTAGTGTGTGGTCTGTTATTTCAGTAACACACACATGAAAAATAATACAGTATTTTCAGAATTTCACACGAGAATTAGTGACTTCCAGCATGCAAGTGCTGAGCTGGAGCATTCAGAAATGCAAAACACTGTCACTGTAACCAGGAGCTGTTGTAGGCCACGTAGTGTCACCCGGTCAGCTCCATACTTCAGGTCTCCAGATTACACTGAAGACTGGCTTTGTTTGTCTAAAATTCACACTGTTGCTTTTGGATATAAAATTGCACTGGCCAAATGAACTGCAGCAGCACTTCAGAGTGCTTTGTCCAAGGAGGAGAAAGTGCAGTTTGTGTAAAGCGCAACCTGTGGAAGAAGGGGAACTACATCAACTAAATGGAAGTTCACAAAGATCAGAGGTGTGTTTTCTTTAAAAATATAATCCAGTGGGATTAAAAACAGAAAATACCTTATATTCAACAAAGCTAAAAGGATTATCTGTTAAGGACAAAACAAAACAATAAAAATAGACAGCTCCATGATACGATTCAACTTGGTTTGCTTAAATCAGACCACCCAGCCACAGCGTTCTCCTGGAATAGTATCTTGTATACAAAGCATACATATTTACTGTTAACCTCTCAGTGACATTAGATAACATTTTTGGACACATGTATGGTATATTGTAACCCAGTTGCCAATATGAACACCTTAAGATATTTTCTCGAATAATATTGTTGTGGCCACCCAGTGAGCAGCCAGCTCTTATCTGTAAAGCCAGTTTGAAGAGCAATGGCAGCTCTGTAATAGACATTAGCTGACACCTTTAAACTAAACCTTTTGCTTCACTGATCATCAGTCTCTGTGTTAAACAAGCCAAAAAACAAGCAGATAAAGGAGAGATTTGAGATTACTGTAAAAACTGCAACGATAAAAGGATGTGCCAGTTCAGAGTCATTTGCCGTTTGCCGAGGATTCATTGTAACCACAAACTGATGTTTGCTTTACCATCATTTCTCTTTATTTTCAGCCAATGTCCTGTGCACCATTCCATGCATAGCAGAATAATAATTTTCTTTCTAATGCCCAAGGCAGCTGGTGTCTCTTGAGTAAGAAGATTACATTTGCAATGGCAAGACAAGTATCTAAACACATTAAATTAATCTCCCAGTCCTCCTATAATTGAAGAACCTGGTTGTTGAAATTTTGCTGTCTGCTGGAGAATTTCGAAACCATGACAGGGCTGGAGTCAGACTCTGATGGCCTTGCAGTTATATGGTTATCCTTCATGCAAGTCACAGTGTAACAGAGGGCTCAGGTGGCAGGGACAGAAAGAAATCCGTATTACTGTATCTGCCAATCACATTCACTCTGGCTTCCTAGGAAGAGACTGCAACATTTCATACTGAAACGAAAACTGTATTTTAAAACATTTTCTTGGCTGTTTTCTTCCCACTTTAAAAGTTGAATGTGTTATTACCTGTACAGGCGAAAGCATTGTATAGATATAAGCCCTCCTGACAGTCATTCATAAATGATTAGATCTTTGTGCTTCTGAACTACTTTGCTTTTTTTGCTATCCTTTACCCCATTTTTAAGCAGTGTAGAATAGTATAAAGTTGAAGGCAACTGTGACCAGTGTATTTTAAGTCTATCTGTAGGAATAGAAAGGCTGTCAATGCCCTGGACTGAGTTTCCTTTTCCAGTCTAAAACCTCAGCAAGGTATTTATTTAGATGTTCCTTTTGAGTGGTGAATTTCTTACTCTACGGACACCAGAGAACAAACACAGAAAATCTATGAAACAGGTAGCCCAAGGACAACCATGTGGGCTTTTTTCCAAGATGCCCGAGGATTAGACTGTATTCTGTCAATTATTTTTTTCCTATGCAGCTTTTTTCAAAGAATCACTAAATGTTGAAGTGCTAAATGCTGCGAAACTGTTAAACAATTTAAAGTGAAAATAAATAGGAGTTTTCCACATTTGCCTGACTTCATTATCTTTGTATTTTCTATTCATGCCTACCATGAGATTTCCTTAATAGCTTCCTGAAGGATCTGTGTTCTAGGAAACGTATGTGTTCCCTTCACATTGTATGCTGTATTTTTGATCATGCTGCTTAAATTATAGAATGAATTTATATAAAAACAAAAGTGTTAAAATGAAGCAGGAGCAGGTACGTTCTAATGCTGAAATAAAACCACATCCACATAGGACTAATATTTTTAATAGTGTAGAAACTCACAAATAACGAACACCCAAACGCAAGAAGGAAGGCTATAAAATGGAAAAGCACTCTTCTTGAATAACAGCTTGCCCCTATTTTACAGATGGGAAAACTGGGGCGCGTAGAGAGCTTAATTGATTTCCCCAGTGTCACCCTATAAATCATTGATGTGACAAGGCCTAAAGCTGATTCTCTCTGAGAGCTGTGCAGCAAACTCTTTGCCTGACTCTCTTCAATAAACAGATTCTGAAAGCATGTTCTCTTCCATGCAATAATTTATACTTGATGCATGAGAAGCCTGAAGTATGAGCAGATAATGCTATTTGATCTGTGTTTTGCAAAAAGCCCTCCCAGATACTCTGTTCTACTTGATCCGCTTCCTTCATAAACAGATTTTCTGTTGCTGACTTCTTTCCTCGTTCAATCTCCTTTCTCTTTGTGTAAATGAAATGGCATATCCTCTCTCCCAGGTTCTGCATTTATTTCATGCTCTCTTGAGTTTGGATCATATAACTCATCTCAACCTCTCTAAAAGGCTAACCTCTTCTTCACTGAAGCTGGGTCATGAATAATTTCCTAGAAAGTGAGGCATTACCTCTTCTTCAACCCTGGAGCAGAGGGAATATCAACCGTGCACAATTATTACCAATAAAGGTAAACCTGTTAGGCCCTTTCTTAGCAATGGACTCTTTATATGAGAGAAAAATTACTGCATGACTTACCAAGACCCCTCATCTTCCTTGCCTCTGTATGAAGTCCTTGTTTTCTTTTAATCAGTCCCATTTGTTAATGTCATTCATAAATACTGGACTTGGGCAGCGTCGGGCTTCTCTTGCTGTGAGGATTGCTGGGTACTAGCAGTCATGAGCCTTTCTATTTCCTGCCTTGCCATCTGGCCTTCACAGAAGGAAAAAACCTGGGAAAAACCTAGAATGAATTCTTGTTTTAGGAGCCTTTTTTTTTGCCTTTAGAAGGACCATCAGGTCAATTGTGGCACACACTCTGGCTTATCTCACTGCATTGCTGCTTAAAGAAATGTATTTGGAAAAATGTTTGGCAAATTTATTACATGATCAGAATTTTTATGACAAAAATTGAAAGATGTATTTTCAAAGTGCTTGAAATACAAATGTGGCCAGTTATCTCATACTACCTGGATAAATTCTGTCCTTGATTATACAGAACAAATGAAAGGGCAGATATTTCCTGTATCAGAAGCATTCTTCAGAGTTTGAGTTTAACAGTATTCCTTAAAAAATACAGCAAAAGCTCTACTCTCTCTACTGGCACTCAAGCACGATGGAATAGCAAAATCCACTATATAAAATGGCAGAGCTTTTCGGCAGACATGTCTGTAAGTTGCTTTAATTTATTATCTTGAAAACTAAAAAGCAATATAAGGGTATGCCCAACTTCATGTTAATGATGAAGCTGCTGATATTCACACTTAAAATGCTGATTTGAAGGTTGAGTGGAGTTTCTTTTTGTTTGGACAAAAATTGCGCTTTAGTTCTGCAAAACCAGTGCAATGCCTGTGTGTTGCTGAGTTCTGTTGCCACCATTTGCAGAGTTTTCTATCGCCAATCCCCATCTTTACTGTAATCCCTGTCAAGTTTCTGGAGCCAAAAAAAACTGTGTGACCCTGAGGTGTTTGTATAGTCTTTGATGTATTAGCTAGGAAAGATAGTAGGATGAAAGTGCATATATGTGGAGAGTCACTTGGATGCAGGAGATACTGGCTAAAATTTTATGTTAGCTAGAACTGATCAAAATAACTACTTTATGTGAAGATATGACATTTCTTAGTGTGGTGAATTGTGGTGCCATTTCTACCACATCCTTTAGGAGAAAGGAGAAGTCCTAAATTTTTTTAACCCTGAGCCTTCTTATTTTTGGACAGTAAGCTTCATTCTCATTTTTTTTCTCATTATAGCATGCTCTAATAATACTCCAGACACCATGCCAGCACTCTTAACAATATTTTTTTGCTTGTGCAATATGAAACTTCCATCAGCCCAGACCTGTTCGCTAGCTGATGAACCCAGCTACAGCTACTGTGCCAAGCAACTTCGTCTTCATAATTTCACAGAACAGTGTAAAATCTAAATATCATTCTTTTCTTCTGTCTTACATACCTGTTTTAGGTGATCACCTCTCAGAAAGTAGCTTGTACTCTTCTTGCTGCTTCTGACACAGAGGTAAAACACAAATGATGCAAGGCTGATTCTGATCCACAATTCTTTCTGGAGAATCCATAGCTAGATGTTAGAGCTTAAGAGGGACTAAAAAGACCTAGGCCTGGCTAGATTTTGTGCCCCATCACGGTTGCTTAAAAGGCAGTTTCAAGTTAATTACTAGCATTTTGCCTTTGGAATCTGGCAGTTTATGGTTTTGTTGCCTTTACTGGTGTACAATAGAGGGAGAGGTGTAAGAGGGGAAAGGGGAGTAGATTTTAGAAGTCAAAAACAGTAAGCTGCGTTTTTTTCATGTGGGCATCACTTCTCCTCCGCCGTGTTTGGATCATCTCAACATGGAGGAAACTGAAACAAAGAAGGCTTTTGCTTCTTCTTGCATACATGAGACATGTTCACAGAGTCTCTTCAGGAGCGGAACAATTTTCAGGGGAAAAAAAAAGCACAATTGTCTTAGGTGAGGCATGGTAGAAAAGTATAATAAAACCATGCACTGAGCAATTCAGTATGAGGAGGAAAGAAGGCAGGAGAAATCTTGCTGCTCTTGAGTTCTTGGTCTCCACTTGCTAGGGAGTTATTCTCAGGAGTGGGAACATTGTTTAGTCTTACTCAGTTTTTTCATTCCAGTCAAGTAAGGGAAAAATAATACTCAGAAAGGTGGAAACACAGAAGAGGAAAAAGGGCAGGGTAGGACAATAAAATGCTGCGTACTGCTGGCCTTCTGATACGATCCAAGATTGAGCAAAGGCAGTGGCAAAAACAATGTGTGAACTTTTCTCACAAGTATTTCTACATAATTTTGATACCTTCATAACTTGGGCTTTGAGAACTCTAGAATACAGCATTTACAGCAGTTGTGGGAATACAACAGTCATTTCTGCCTAGTGTGCCACAATCATTAATACATTTCTTTTCATGAATGGTGATTTGTTTCCTGTGCCTCTGATTTTCTGTTGCATTTTGACTGTGATTAATGGGAGATTACTTACAAAAGGGAAGGAGCATAAATAGAAATTGGAAATTTTTTTTCCTTGGAGAATTGTTGTATTTACATGGCACATTTCTATTTGTATTTGCAGGCTTTTTTCACAGCGGCATAAGAAGATCCTTTATTCTTGAGGCCCTGTTTCACAGCTATCAACCTCATTTGTGGATGGTCTGCAAAAATCCTAATGATAGGCAGTACCACTCCTTCCTCGAGTGTTCAATATTGCTGAACAATCTGTAAATCTCCCTCTGAATCCCCATTTTCATGCACACTTAAATCACCCCTCTTGCCATACCCACACAGAGGGTTAAAAAGGTCTGTCACACAATTGCTGATCATTCTTTTTCCTAATTCTCTCCTGTTAGCAAAGACTTTCTGCCATGTTCTTTGTGCCAGGAAGTTTCAGGCCTGTCTAGGTATTTATTGTTTAGTTTGTATGTCCAAACCATTCTATTGGCTTAACTGATAAGATAACCAGTACACTTGGTGTGGAATTGGAAACCTGCTGGGTGAGAACACAGTAGTCTGATTAGTGATGTGATATGCACAGAACTACAGAGAAAATATTTAACATCACTGTAAATTTTTTTATTTAAAAAGTTTATAATGTGGTCTTAATACCTGTGTTAGAAATTTTAGCATGTTTCTTGATGACCTCAATAATTCATTTCACTTGCAGTTAAATTGTACATCTGGTTCCTCTTTCTGTCATGTAAAAATCCAGCTACAGCAAAGGGTGTTGCTGCTTAGTTTGAACAATTGTAGAAATTCCTAGCGTCTTCCAAATTTTAAGTACTTCTTACTGTCTGAACTGTATAAGGGCTTTTATAATGAGAAGGTTGCACAGAGTGGTGTAGGTGGTGAAGAGAATTTACTGAGTAGTCAAGCCTTTAATCTGACATACTTGTTCTGATGTCATGCAAAAGGTAGTGTGCTGATGCACACAGCACCCAGTTGAGGTTCCTGTGCTAAATTTATGCTTAGCCTTGAGAACTGAGTAGGTTATGGGGAAGACATTAGAAAGGTCCATAGTAGTAACATCTTTCTTTTTGTTTTAGAATGGAAGTGATTTACCTTACAGTTTTCTTGAACTGATTTCTCTTCATTTCCTTGAATGGATAATAAAGAATTGGTCAGAATTATCATTCTGGTATGCTAATGAGGAGGTGTTTATTTTGCTTACCTTTTTTAGATGCAGATAATTGGCATACAGTTTAAAAATAGTAAAACGCATTGCAACTAGTTTGACAGCAGTTGCTATTAAATCCTAAACAACATAAAGTCACACTACATTTATCATTATTTAATGAATCATTCACTTTGGTCCCTCTGTAAGCCCTTGATGTTTTTTGTCATTCAGCATTATGCCTCTAGAAGTGTCAGCAGTTCTAGGGTCTTACCTTGCCTTAGACTGAAGAAACCCCCTGAAGTGTGTAATTTTTGATCATATAGTGTCTGCCTTCAAAATAAAAGAAAATAATATCATTATCATATCCTCATTAAAATTATTAGGTTCTGATGATGTTCAGATTCCTTTTTTAGTAGCCTGTGATTCGTGTAGGCAAGAGGAGTTTTTATATTCTTTTGAAAAGAAAGCTGATACATATTTATACCCTTTTTTAACTCTCTTAAGTTAGTGCCACCATTTTGTATTCTCAGTTAATTAACTTGCAGCAATGTTGTGTTACATATTTTGTGTGTTGTTGAATGTATTAATAGAGCTTTTGGTAGATTTTGGGGGAAAGTTGGGTTTGGCTTTGCATACAGGGTCATTTTGGACCTTTGTTTTTTCTGTTTTATCCCATCTGCTCTCCCTTTGTTCTCAGATGAGATGAACAGAGAACATTGGCCTCAGTTGTAGATGAGCAGAAAAATCGTAGTGATATTTTGGAGGGAAGTCAGACTTTTTTTTGCAGTCTTTTTGGTGCATTTGATTAAAAAATATCAGACTACAGATGCATTCTAGCAGCCCCCAGTCCTACTGGGGGGATCCCAGCGACATGTCAGGGGAGACAGAACTGACTGTTGATTTGTATCAGTGCTGTGTTCACTTTGTCATCTGTGTTCTCAAATCCAGTATTTTCTTCTGTTCCTAAATTTTTCCTGCCTTGTTTTGTCTGTGAGGAAGCAACCTGTGGTTCAGCCTGCGATTTACTGAAGTGATGCTTACGCTGGGGCCTTTTATTATTCCTGGCAATTCTCTCCCACAGCTGCTGGTGCTGAACACAGCTTTGCCTCGGTCTGTGCTCCATCAGCACCCTTCTGACAGAGCCACTGCTGAGCACTTCTATTTCCATCATGTAGACAAGACTTTAGACTGAGTAAACAGTTTGGAATTGCGAGTTCCTAAAGCAATTCCTGGAGAAGTTATTTGATAGGGTATTTACCAAGCTGATTTATAAATTCTCATATAGCTGATACTTGCCTGGGCTTATGCAGCTGTTAAGAGAGATCACCGCAACAGGAATTGCATATTGTTGCCTTAGCAACTACCACTTCATATTGTGCTTAAATCACTTGGAAATACGCAGTTTATCTTAAGGAACTGCTTCCAGCAAAAACACCCAATCTAAATAATTCTAAATAATTTCACAGAAGAAGCATAAGGATAGCCTTTCCTAACAAAGACCATCATTCTTTTCAGCTTGGTTGGCTCATTTCACTACAGGCTTAGCTTGTTATTAGAAAAAAATAAAATTTAAAGAACCCAAATATTTGTTTATTCATGCCACCATAATCCGTTTGATTGCCAAATTGGCTGGAAGTTGAAAATATTTTTTAAAGATTCTCCTAAAAGCCATCTTCTATTCTATAAAATCAGCACTGATAGTATGCTTTCCTATACTTTATTTTTAAAGTCAAGTTTTCTTAAGGGTAGACTCTTCGTCTAGTTTCTTTTGTTTTGTTTGTGAAAAGCTACGGGTATGAAAGGAAGACCATAAACATATTTTAGACCTTTTCAGATGTTTCTTGTTCCTATTTTGAGATTATCTTTTTATTTAGACGTTCTGGGTAGATATTTGCCACAGTTTTATGGGATTTGTTAGATCATTTGAAAAAGAGAGTGAGGGAGAGGCTTTTGCCAGTATTAAATTCAGGCAGTTGCTTGAATGCTTACGCTACCTCATAGTCTCAAATACCAGTTTTGCACAGAGTATTTTATACTGCTGTAGCAACTTCCCCAGCTCTGTGGTCACTCCTCTGTGTAACAGTCAGAATTGGATTTTGCAGGTGTGGAAATGCATGTCAGAGAGCTCAAGAAAACAGTGTCTTAGCAACAATGTGCTGGATCCAGAAAAAAGCCAGTTTCTGACACCTCATCCTTTTGCTTCTTAAGCCAAGGTTTACAACAGAAAGATCCAATGAGAGAGTCTGCTTTCAGGGGCAATATGTATCTCCCATTTCAGAAAACTTACTTTCCTTTTATAATATTGTACACAGTCAATGAAATTTAGAATGTAATATGACAGGGTTGTCAACATACTACTTTTATTACCCCTTTTCTAGGCAATGAAAAGGAGAGACAAGCAAAATGCAAGCTTACAGAATTTAAAAGGAATCAGATATTTTGAGGACCAGTTGTCATTTTTAGGTCACCGCTCACATCTCTGAATATAATTTTCATCTAAGCTGCATGGCAGGGTTTGTATGTGCTGGGAGAAGCTACATTTTCCCAGCAGGAGACCGAATCAAAATGAAGCAGTCAGATGCAGGTGCACAGTAATAGAAAGGATCTATTTACCCTGAAGCGTGAGCAGTGGGCCAAGAAAGCAGAAGCAGTCTACTTCTATCTATCTCTCACTTCCTTCTCTCCCTACCTTTTCCCTCCCCCATACTATGCCAACAAATTCATAAGGGGACCAAAGAGAAGGTGTTCACTTGCGTTTAATGAGCTGCAGTGCCTGCTGCTGAAGGTCTGAGGCACTTTTTTGTTATGCTGATTGTGTACTATTAGAGCTGGCTGTCTTTTAATTTATACCTAATTCTTCCTTCCAGCTTGCACAGCCTCAAGCCAGCCTGGAAAATGGTTGAAAGAGGTTTTTCTCTGGGCATCTGTTGCCTGTGTCCATTCTGAATTTTGAATGATGCTATGGAAAGAGCAGTGTGGCTGAAGCAAGTGTGCCTAAAACAAAATTTTAAAAAACACATTTGCCCAGGTATTTCATACTTTTTATGAATTTTTTTTTAAAGAATTCTGCAGCTTTGTTTAAAGAAGGACAGTTTAATAATGAAGATTTAACAAAGTCACCTGTGTTGGTTGATGGTGAAATGAGACACCTTGCTGAATGTTGTCTGCTTTTCACTTGGGTTTCCAGGGTTCGCTAGTTCAGAGCTGAATGCTTTCCTGTGTTTGAACACAACCACCCAGTGCTGTTTCCCAGTCTGAAAAAAACCTGAGCAATATAAGTACAGGAAAAACACAGAGAATTTTGGTTTTGTTGCTGATTAGTGGCATTGTAGGATTGAGACAGCATTGTCCAGGTTTGGGAGGAGGAAGTAGGAATACACAAAATCCAGGTAGTGAATACAGCTGCTTACTCTGCAGCACTGGAGTGGTCATGTTCTCTCTTTCTTCCCTCAGGTGCAAAATGGGCCAGACACATGTTGTAAAGATTAATCTGACTGATTATTGTATGATGTAATAGATAGGGAACTCTAAATATTCATGTCACTCTGTTGCTGTATTTCGGTGCAGGGTTGTGCACTGAACATAACATAATAAAAAGAAGGCATTTACCCATGTGGAATTGGACAGCAGCTGTAACATGAGCCTTAGTGAAGTGGCAGCTGTCTATGCTGTGTGCTAGAAAAGTATATATATATATATCCCGGCATAAAAATTGCCATGCTCAGGAGCCGAACTGTTTTGATGTTATGCTTTCCAATATCCACGTTTTAATCCCTAACAACTTTCTACAAAAGCTCTGAGACAAGTCCATACTTTGTCTCCAATACCACCTTCACAAAGGGAGGGATGTGTACACCCTAAATTTAGGACGAGCAGTGCTGTGTAGCAGAACAAAGCAGTACAAAGGAGATTTTGAAAAGAGATGTGTTCTGGTATTACCAAAACAGGACCATGTCATAAGTTTCTGTAAACTTCATCTCTTTTACAGGGAGGTTGTGGCACACTGACTTGTCTGTCAGGTGGAAAAAACACCTACAAAATGTAAACAGAAGGCCTAGAGAATGCTTAATTATAATTTTCAAAAAATTTGGCTTCTGTTTACAGAAGGATTCACATGATTTTTAAAAAGTAGGTCCAGCAGTTTGTTTCTGCATTATAGTGAAGAATACATAGTCTGCATAATTACTAAAATTTATTCAAAATAATTAGACCACAACTGAAAAATCAGGAGAGAAGTAAACCCAAACTGATGTAGAATAAACACTTTCTACATTGCTTTTGCTTAAACTTTGTTATACTTAATAAAGGTCAAATATGCATGCTTACCAGAAATACTCTATACATCAGAATAATCTGCTAAAACATACGCACATAAATTGTGATGGTGTGTATTTTTCATTGCTTGCTTTATGACACATTTAAACAACAAATACAGGACGGTAGATTGGCTTCCAAGCCTTGTACTAAGTATGTTCCATGATGATTTGGATCAGAATCCACGCCAGCCTCCTTCAAGACAAGTGGAGACATGCCTACCAATTCCACTATGAAATGAACTTAGCCTAAAGGAGGCTTTGGCCCCTGTCTCTAAATCAGTGGAGATGCTACATGGGCAGTGTGCTTTCTTCTGTGGGACAAGTACAGAAATACAGTAGTTATTAACTTACATTTTTTTAGGCAATCAGAGGCTCTTAAAAACAAAGCTGATAAAATTCACGTAGAAGAACAATAAGGAAGTGTTGAGAAAGATCATGGGCCACATGCTCTGGCTTTAGTAAGTAACAAATCCAAACTGTGCAATCACAGTCTTCATTGACTAAAAAAAATTAGGGAGGTATGCATTAGCTGAGTGTAATCACAGCAGGCACCCCTGTTGATGCTATGTAGCAATAGTCTATCAAAGCATGTAAAAAGGGACCATCCTTGGCATGCAAACTGTTCTAGAGTTTAAAAACCAGTCTTGTATTTTATGTGATTCAGTCAGTTTTGGTTTAAAAAAGAAACTTAATTTGACTGCAGCCAAGAAGGATTTTGGACATTTCTTGCTGCTCATTTATTTTATAAAATCAGCCAGCTGGAAAAACTGCTTTTTGTGGTTTCCGGTAAAGGAAAAACTGAGTTAAAGAATTATCATGTCAGAATTTCCTGTAGGATAAATGAAAATGAAATAAAAGTTCCTAAGTGATTTGATTACTAACTCTGAGATTTACAAACTTCCTGGTAACTGTTGCAGTGCAGGAAGTGATCGGTCCAGCACTGATCGTTGCACTGTTTTTGGTGAAAGCAAATTGCCCTTGTGTAAATTATGTGACCAATCCACCTTTGCATGGGGTAGGTTGCTGGGCAAGGGTTTTTTGCTATCATTCATAAATATTTTCATAATGTCATCCATAAAGAAAAAAAATAATGCTTCTATAGGAAACCTTTCCAAATCGAGATGCCAAGCCTGAGTTGCCTCAATTCCAGATGCTTTGGCGGAATTGTAGTTCCCTGAGAGCTGGAACTCATGTGTACCTGTGGAAGCAGATGAAAGAATAGGAATAAAAATAAGATACTGAACTACTTCTGCTGCTACATGCCTGAAAAAAAAAATCATCAAAGTTATTATAATCATGACCGTTATTAGATATCATGTCTGGTTTCTGCATATTTAAATTCTGAGAGAGGTGAAACTTAGGCACTTAGAGATCCCAGGGGAATAATTACAGAAATGATGACATATTCCACTTTTTGAACAAATTTCAATACCAAAGCTGCATTCTGCGTACTTACAGTTCTTCTTAATTATACTTGGATGCAGGATGGATAGTAATTTTCTGTCTTACAAATGCATGTAGCCAATTAGTCTTGTAGATCATGAATACGCAATGGCCTAACTCATTAAATGGAATTTTCCTTTTCTGTTGTTACGGCAAAAGAGTCTGCAAATAGCTGAGTATTGTATCTCTCTGGGAGCTCAGCCTTGGCCAAGGCTACAGATCCCTAACTTCAGCAAGTGGACAATTACTGGGTTTACTTTTTGTTCCTTACAGTGTGCCATGCTAGTCTTTCGTGTGTGTGTGTCTGTGTGTGTGTCTGTGTGTATGGATGTACTTTAAATTGGTAGAGGCTGTTTGGCTCCTCCGAATGTCTGGTCCTCAATTTAAATGCCACCATTCTGATGCTATGTGATGAATTTAGTCTTCCTGACTTCCTCCCATTCTCAAGAAATTCTGAGCCCAGAAGCTCTCCCTCTTGCCCACTGAGACATGGAGACCTGACCTCTTTTGGCTCCTGGAAGCAAAGATGAGAAAAACTGGCAACACGTCTCCAAAGAAACCACAGCTTATATCAAATGATCTAACACAGGTGGTTTTTTTCTTCTTCCGTCTGATGTTTTGAGGTTTTTTGCATAATATGCTTACCATTCTGTCATCTGAGAGTATGAAGATAAGACTTGTAGCCTAGTCTGCCTCACAGGCAGGGTTCATAGCCACGACGAAGGCAGATTGCTATGACCAGAGAGACCCAGGGAACCACAAGACAACTGAGAAATTAGTTACAGACCCAATATTGCTTTGAGCCGGTTTTGCTAAGTTTTGGTGTCAGTAAATAATAAATACCATGTGAGGACATGACTTGGTGATTGGCCTTGGTGCTTTTGAGTGGTAGCATGTTTGCCCAAGGGTGAATGTTGCTTATCTGACGTTCTGTCCTCCTCTTTTTCATAGTATTGCAGGACATCTGAGACTTGAGCACTTCAGTGCTACAGCAGATGTTGAGTTGTGATTTTTAAAAACTGTGGTCTCAAATATTAAAGAAGTAAAAAAACCTCTCCGTTTAGGGGAAATGTGCTCTGTAATCTTATTACTGGAGTAGTTATCTTGAGTGCCTTATTGACATGTTTTGCAAAACTCCTCTGGGGATTTGAATTTAATAACTGTTTTCTTGAAAGTAATAAAAAAACCCCATGCTGTTGGTTACACTGGATTTTTTACTAAAATTTGAGTAAGTTTTTATCTGTTGTTATTTGTAGTTGCAGACTTCTCAGAGACTGGAAATTCTAAATGTGCTATAAACAAGTTGTAAACACCCCTTAAAATTATGCAAAAATACACATATCTTCTACTATTAGTATTCTGTTACTGGCTCTAGAACTCAGGGATTTTGCCCCTTCTGCCGTGTACCCCACAGCTTGTGGTGCTGGGGAGTGAAGTCTAACTGCCTTTGGGAAGTGAGCTGGGTGCTTGCTGTCTCCCTTGCTTTCCAGAGTTTACTGTAGGAATGCTCCAGATAAATGTACCAAGCAGGGAAGGCAAGAGTTATTCTGTGAAGTCTTTCTGTTTAGCAAGTGGAGAATTATATATGTATCATGTGTGTATACGTATGTGTGTACATATATATATACATATATACTGTAATATAGATGTGACATTGCTGTTCCTATTTCTTAAAGTTCTATTTTCTGCCATTAACTGTAAGAGAAAATCCTAATCTTATCTTTTACTGCTTGTACCTTAAAGAGTCAAAACGTTATTACCCGCTCTGCATCTTGCTAATTCGCATGGAACTTATGATGGAGGTCTTAAAACTTGTGTGTAACAGCTGCCACTAGGATGTGGTGGGAATATTTCAGGGGGAGGGAAGGGGAATGTAACTTTGCTCATAGATATTAAAACTTTTGAGTAAAATGTGAAACCTTTTTGAGTCTCAAAATAGTAATAAAAGCAGTGAGTAAATTTAACTTGCTAGACAGTTGTAATTTGCAGAATGCATTTGTCAAATAGTTTGGAAATAATCCAGAGCACATTTAGATGGAAAAAGTAGAGATGGGCTCAGACTAAAAATGTGAGCTAAATATCCTTCCAGGTTTGCAGAAATTAAGCAGTACACTTCATCATAAACTCAGTAATGGACAAGACCAGAGGTGTTATGTGGGGGATTTTGAACTTTGGGGAAAGCCA
This sequence comes from Machaerirhynchus nigripectus, assembly GCA_013397975.1. Taxonomy (NCBI): domain Eukaryota; kingdom Metazoa; phylum Chordata; class Aves; order Passeriformes; family Dicruridae; genus Machaerirhynchus; species Machaerirhynchus nigripectus. Next base: position 1,063,462 of record VZRQ01003548.1, on the reverse strand, counting down.
GATTTTGTTCCGTATCTGCTTGGCCCCTAAATGCAGCTGATTTCTCTTGGCATCTTCCATTTAATTTTAAAAGCGGTGCTTCCTTTAAATTGTGTTAGTGCATTTGGAATTTGGGAAGTATAATTGAAACACAGATCCTTCCAGATCAGTGTTTGTTTTTGCCTTTAGTATGTTGGGTCTGTGAGTCGTTAAAAACTCATCTTCTCGAGTCTTTGTAATATGCGGTGTTGGCTTCACTGTCATGGAAATCGGTGTGATCACATGCAGCGAAGTGAGATCACCAACAGGGGCTAAGGAGATGCCCTAGCATTGTAAATAACAAGTGTGGCTTTTTAAGGAAAGATACCCTTTTGGTGATTGATTGAAGAATTTTTTCATTAGGTGGATGAAGATGTAATGGACTCTGTTCACATCTGACATTTTTATTTGCTGTCATGTTCATAAGTAAAAATCAGTTTGTATTTCTGAACTGGATTTTCATGTTAGGCCACTACAGCCCCTCAGTTCTACCCCTTGATTTTGACTTTTAACCTTGTCAGTTTTCAACTCTTGTAAGTAGGGTTTTCTCTACTCCACTTTCTTTCTGATACAGAATTTCCTCAGAGAGTTTGATTATTTCTGCTAAGGGCATTTGTTTGTAGCTGCAGTTCTCTTCTCCGTATAATTCATTGGTTTTGCTTTCTGAGTCATCTCTCATCTTCTATTTTCCAGGTTGGTGAAAGGCAGAGAGTTCTGGTAACAGAAGAATCCTTTGACTCCAATTACTACGTAGCTCACAATCCTTTCTATGAGCAGGTACAGTTAAAAAAACCAAATAACATCTTTTTGCTTTATCTTTGCTTTCTGATAATCTCAGCAACACAGTGTGTCAGGATAAAAGAAAACTAGGAAAGAAATAAGAAGCATTTCCTGGGAAACACGTGAGCATCAAGACTTTTTTATGAGATATTTTGTTTCTGTGATGTAAATATAATTTACCTGAAATTATGTTAAGAAATATAGAGTGTATGTTTGACTAAACACCATGGTTTAAGGAGTTGTTAATTATTACAGTAATTTTAATTTCTGTGTCCTGAAAGCATTGATTTCTGAATAGATGAGTCATTACAATTTGCATATATCTTTCTGAAAAGTCTTTCAGGCAATGCAATTTGAAAAAAAAAAAAATCTAACAGTAGAAGGGTCAGAAACTTTTTTAGATTAACTCTTCAGCGTGATATGTTGTATTTTGTAGAATCATACAATGGTTTGGGCTGGAAGGGGCCCTGCTGGCCACCTCTCTTTGGATGCAGCCCAGGACACATTTGGCTTTCTGCACTTGCTTTTCTGCAAGTGCACATGTCTGGCCCATGTCCAGCCTGTCATCCACCAGCACCCCCAAGTCCTTTCTCGGCAGGAAAGTTCTCACTGTCAGTGAGTTCTTCTTCCAGTCTGTACTTATGTCTGTGATTGCCCCAACCCAGCTGCAGCACTTGGACTTGTTGAGCCTCATTGTGTTCTTGTGGGTTCACTTCTCAGATTTGTGTAGGTCCCCCTAAATGGCATTCCTTCCTTCTAGTTTTTGTCATTTCTTTCTGTGTACTTTCTGTAAATTCTTACCACACAAAACCACCTTTGAGCTGGGAAGGAAGTAAAACATCTATTTCACAAAATTGTTATTTTTGCTCAAAAGCTGATAACTTGCTTAAAACTAAAAAATTTGCTTTCCTGATCATCATGATTTTATTCTCCATTTTCTTGCACTAAGCTGTCTACAGTTTGCCTTTGCTGCCGTTAGGTATTCAGTTTTCTGAACCTGGAGAGACTATAAATGATGGCTGTGTTTTCTTCTGGTTTTGGGTTATGTTACAGCATTTAATTATTTGTTTTTCCTTAGTGGTAAGTAACATTGCTATTCTTGAAATATCTGTTTCTCTTAGATATCTGGATCACTAATTATTTTTTTCTCACTTTCTCCTTTTTTTTTTGATAAATCTCTTTTTTTTGTTACATGTCCAACTTCTGTCTAAGTCTCATGTATTGCCGCTCCTTGATTTCTCAGCTTATGAGTCAGAGTTGAGGAACATGGTCTTCCACATAGAGATTAAAAAGAAATTTCTTGGGGCTTTTTTGTTCAATGCTTGTTTTATGGAAGCTTTATCAATTAAAAGAAAAGCAACGTGTATGGGAAAAGAAGTGTTGATGTTTTGTGGTGTGTTTGTACAGCACCTAATACAGCTCACGAGTGGGACTGGTAAAGAATTTGTGAAATACACATAGTAACGTAGGGAGTCATTTTAAAATCTATTAGGGAAGAAATGCTTTCCATTATGAAAATGTAAATCCTTTCCCTAAAATCTTATGTGTGGCATGTTTCACAAGGATGGTATCCTACTGCTCACCCAGGGAAGCACAAGAATCGGTGCTGGTAACTAAGAGTACTAGCAGTAAATTGAATGATAGTAAATTGAAAACCACTCTGAAGTCTAAATATCATATTATATATTATTGGAAGCTGAAACTCAGAGTCGTGGTGCAGTGTTAACTCAAACAGTTATCAAATATATTCTGTCTTCGCTGAGCTCATCTGTATTAAAATAATTTGCTATTAAACCCATATCGATAGAGCTAGGCTGGCAGACTTTGTGGTAGAGCTGCAGCTGACATTTGTGATAGGAGGCTTAGGTGATACAGTTTACATTGAACAGAGTAGCTCAAAGTGGCCAAAGAGTGCTTTGCCAGATCAACAGCCAAGGTGAGAGTTTCTGCTGGTATAACTTAGTTTCTTAGAAATATGGTTGAGGGTTTTTTCTTAACAAACACATCAAAAAAATGTCTGAGTGTATGCCAAGCCTGGATGCTTGGTTTTTTCAGTTCCTCCCAGGTATTTTCACTTAACCTCTTTCTTTTTCTGACGTTGGGTTTATATTTAGTTACTTCCCTTTTGCATGAGGAGATAGAAGATTTACAGAGGTCACAAGCCCAGCGATATACTCAGCTACCTAATTTCCCTTTGATTTAAATTTGCCCAAGATGAATTACATGGGAAGAACTGTGATCCAGATACATTGTAACGCTCTCCCATCATTAGGATCCTGGCTTTGTGTTTGCTTAGTCTCCACTTGCCTGTCTCTGAAAGGCAAGGATGTCTGCTTTTCTTGGAGGGTGCGTAGGAAGCTCAGCTGAATCCTAGGATCTGGAAACACTTACAGTCATGAAGATCTTGAGCCTTCAGGGAAGAATGGAAACCACTGGTGGTGATTTCCTCCAAGTGGGACAGTCAACAGTTGTGACAGGTGAAAATGGATAGGCAGTGTTTGGCAACAAAATGCTCTCCAAATGTGGGTGGCACAGATTATTTTCTCTGAAAACCCTCTGCACATGTAGTCTTTAAAATCAAGGCATTTTAAGTCATTTCAATTTCAGCATCAAAGAATCAAGATGTAAAGATGCAGTCATTGCCTTTGAAAAGCTCTACTCAGCTCTGGTGAGGCCACACCTGGAGAGCTGTGTCCAGTTCTGGGCTCCTCAGGACAAGAGAGATGTGGAGCTCCTGGAATGGGTCCAGTGCAGGTCAACAAAGATGATCAAGGGGCTGGAGCACCTCTCTTACAAGGACAGGCTGGGGGAGCTGGGACTGTTCAGCCTGGAGAAGAGGTGACTGAGAGGGGACCCCACCAATGTCCATAAGCATCTGAAGGGAGGGTGTCAAGAGGCTGTTTCCAGGCTCTTCTCAGTGGTGCCGAGCAGTAGGGCAAGAGGCAATGGGCAGAAACTGATACACAGGAAATTCCACCTGAACATGAGGAAGAACTTTACTGTGTGGGTGACCACGCACTGGACAGATTACCCGGAGAGGGTGTGGAGTCTCCCTCACTGGAGAAGTTCCAGAACTGTCTGGATGCAATCCTGTGCCATATACTCTACTATGACCCTGCTTGAACAGAGAGATTAGACCAGATGACCCCTCTGAGGTCCCTTCCAACCTGACCCATCCTGTGATTCTGTGTGTGGATGAGCTTCAAGTAACTGTGATTAAACAAGTCCTCGTGATTCAATTTTTCATTGTAAATAGTGTAAAAAATGTAATTTCATCAGGAAATTACTCCACTTTTCTTTTTCAACTGCTTATCTATTTTAGAGCTGTTTTAACTCCATTTATTCTTCCAGCAAAAGGTGTTGCTCCTGTATGTTGGGCTCTTTCTTTTTTAAAATGTTTGACCTAGGAATATCTGTTATATGCTGTCTTTTTTGTGAAGTGGGACTGTCTGATACCATGGTTGTGCAAATTGAGGAAAGGATGGTATTAGTTGCTGACCCAAGAAACACACTCGTCTGTTTTTACAGGCAGTCATTGTCAATCATGCATCTCAGCTGCGAAGGATCTGCACAATCAAAATAAGGGTTGTGCAAAGAGAAACAAGGGTGTAATTCCTGTCCTGAAGCCTGTACAGACTCAAAAACATTTTTTTAAAAAAACATCATGGGACAGACATGGAAATAGGAAGCTTTACAGCAGTCTGTTAGAACTGTGTAGTACAAATGCCCTTTGGGAACTGTTTGGGTCTGGATTCAAAAGCTGCAACTCAGGCCCAACTTTCTCATCAATCAAAAATCATGACTTAAGGAATCAGTTGGAGTTGAAAAGAGCTGAGCTAACACCGCAAAGCTCTTGAATGCAAGCTGGAGATCTTACTGGTCAAGTGTGCCAGGGGCTGTAGTGTACGCTGGTAACTAAAATGTCTAAGCTTTAGGATTTTATCTGATGTTTATCAAAAATCAGTTTTCTGAGTGGGTACTAGAGACTCTTAATGTTCCTGGTGGTATTAAGTAACTATGTCTTTATTTTATTTTAAAGGTTCTCGTGCCAAAGGATCCTCTGTTAATGGGTAAGATGGTAGAAGTGAATATTTATGAAGCTGGGAAACATTTTATGAAGGGGCAGCCAGTATCAGATGCCAGAGTTCACACTGCATCCATCACCAGACCATTAGCAAAAGGAGAAGTTTCTGGTTTAACAGAGGTGAGTAAAAGACGTTTTCTGCGTTACTACACTGATAAATCCACAGCTGTTCAAGCAAAATGATTCCATGCTATGTATCTGTTATCATTTTATAGTTCCCATTTATACATGCATGAAGCTTTAATCTTTTCTGACAGATTGAAATCTGAATTCAAAATAGGGTTTGCTGATGCCCATAGCTTTACTTTGCTGACTATAAAGGCAATAATGCACTTGTTTCTTGTTTCAAGATGCGAGATAGCAAAAGAACTTACTGGAATTGAAAAGATTAAACACCAGTAATTATATAATTCAATGTACTTCAGTGGAAGGATGAATCAGTTTACTTTTCTTTACAAAGCTGTTTTTAAAAAAATTCGTATTGCCTACATATTTGTTAAAACAGGTCTAAACACAATTTAGAGATTCAAAATTAATTGATGGGTAGAGGTATGGAATATTTACAATATATTTTGGAGAAAGGTCAACATCTGATTTAGTCATGTAAAGAAAATGAAACTCTTAAAAGGAGATCTGATTCTTATTTTACACCTCAGTAGATATGGCTGTTGGCCAAGTATTCTCATACATTTCATGGAGCTCTAGTTGTAAAAACTGATGGAGTGTGAAATGAAAATGTGTATCACATTTCTAAGCATCATTTGATGTCCTTTCTCCAGCACTGTTGTTAGGATCTCCAAAAAATATGTAGCACATGGAAGAAGGATAATTGGCAGTTTATCAGCCACCTTACTGCTTTTACAGTAAATTGCTGACAAGTATTAAAGAATATACATATTCTTTATGTTTATGTTCTAAGTAGTCACATTTAAAGTACATCATCAAGGCATACCTGAGGTGGCCAGTTAAGCTAAGCTCCCTGGTCTCTTGGATAAGCCTGGCTGTGGAAACGTAGAGCAGCAATAATGCGCTCCCTGTAATGCACCTACTGTAATGTGTTCAGCAGATCATGACACTTAAGCACAAACACATTACTAAGCTCTCCATTAATATTGTCTGTGTGTATGTGTATATTGGCCTGATAAGGGTCTGTAAGAGATAAAAAGCGGCCAAAACCTTCAAATAGTCTGGTTGGACTGTGTAGCTATTTAAACACGGCTGATTTTTTGATCAGAACATTTTTTTTTAATAATCTGCTGGAACAGAATAAAGACTGTCGATAAACTGAGTATGTGCTGCCAGAAGCTTGTAGATGGGGACAAGCAAGCAGACTCTTGACTGATTTTTTTAATGTTAAAAATGAGAGATAAAATTATTAAAATCGAGGATACTGATAATTTCCATAGGGACTCATTGAGATATATAGATCTGGTCCTGCCCTTTGGATAGGCATGAACAAGTACCTGGAATCCCCCTGTAAATGGCTGCAGCAAGCAAATGATAAGGCAAATTGCTTTTCCTGACTTTTGTGGTTACCAGTGCTCCTTCAAGGGAGGATCTTATTTATGATTGGTCCACTGGAAATGTTAGGAACTTTTGTTTAATGGAAAAAATAGAATCTCAGTATTTCAGTTAATGGAGCATCTTTGGTACACAGAAGCTGCAGCTGAAAGCTTTTAATCACACTTGGCCAATGTATAATACATAGAACATGAACTGAAGTTCTTAGTGGGAAGTTCATCCTGAAAAATCATACATATAAATAGCAACTCAGGAACTTTATTTAGGTTTCCAGGGAAAAAGAAGTCAGTTTGCCACAAAAGTTACCTTGGGTTTCTGGCTGGCTGCAAGTTAGGTTGCTCTGTTTGGTTGGACTGCTGGGAAACACTTCTGCTGCATGTGCTCAAGACATATAATTCCAAGCAAAGATGCTCTGAGCAAGATAAAAGGGGCAACATATGAGGGTCATGTGAGCTCTTTATAGCTTGTTACGTGCATGGATGGCAGGTTGGGGATAGACAAAGGAGGCAACTCAGATCGGATTGATCCAGATACTCACCCAAAAGTGCCAAAATATCTTGGATCTTTAACAAGATCCCAAGTGTCTCCACTAGGTTTTCTGCAGCTTGTGGAAAAAGCTAAGCTAAAGTCTTAGATAAATTTTCCACTGTGCACACAAATGATCAAGAATTAATGTCTGCTCATTGTTAACAGTGTTTTCATTAACTTGCATAGGACACGGTGTTTCAAAAACCGTGTTCAAAAAAGGTGTTTCAAAATCCATCACAGTTGTACTTCTGTCTAATGAGGAATGTTCACAGAAAGAGCGAAAGCTTTTGAAACTGTAGTTTTTAAGGAAATTAATCATTTGAGAACACCATCATGTGAGGATGTCAAAGCAAGTCATAAACTCATCCTAAGCAAGAAGATACTTCTATAGATGCTGTGAGAAGTACTCCAAAGGATCAGAGCTTATCTGCAGTTGTGTGCTCACTTTCTCATCTGGTACATAATCCTGAATAATTCTTTTCTGACAAATGCAGAGGGAGCACCACAAGCAATATGTGTGTCTGAAGGAACAGTTGTAGGCCTTTTTACACCATTTTGGCTGCATGACTCTGGCAGCAAATTGGTCCAAAGAAATAAAAGAAGTAGGTCGCCAACTGGAGTCAACAGATTTGACTGAAAAAGAGGGAATGCAAAATGCAAAAACACAAAGGACAATTTAGAGACTCCATGAAATATTCACAAATTGTGTATCTGTGACAAGTAAGGAGGCAAATATGTATAAAATTAATTCAGAGTATTACTAGCATTTCACGCTTTTCAGTGTATGAAGAACACAGCTAATATGTATATCCATTAAGGCACTAATGATGTAGAATGTCTTACAGTTATTAGATTCTTTAAGGAAAAAACTGTAACCAAGTAGATGGGCTTAGAACAGATCTTGACATTCAATAATGTTAGGCTCTGTGGCAGAACTTGGGACAGGAAGGACAGAAGAGTCTTGGAGTCAGCAGTTCGGGTTAAAAAGCTGTCAGAGCAATCAGACTTAGCGATTGTAGTGGACATACTACGTAGTAAAATGCACAAGTATTTGCAAGGATTTTTTTTTTTAACTTCAGCATGAATTTTTTTATAAAAGCTACTTAAAAGGGAGTGCCATCTTCAAGTTGCAGAATGAGGGCTGTGGGGGGTGGCAAACACATTTGGAAAATTTAATTGGCTGAGATCTACTATAGACTTACTTGGGTTTAAAATGTGCAGTTGTGGATTCAGTAATAGAACCGTGTTTAGAAGATGTACATTGCAGAGGATACATAGGTGAAAGTTGAAGTCAGTGAAGCATGAACACACGCGTAAAGGCATTTTTTGATTTGGTTCTCGTAAATCTAACATAGGATGTATGTGAACTGGACATTAAAAAGTAGTGACAGTAACCTTAACATGAACATTCAGACAAAACAAATCTGTCATGAGTTACTAACTGCAGTTATAAATATTGGTGAATATATATTTCAAAGCTTTGATCAAGATTTAGTTCTGTTAAGTTTCACAGGAACAAAAATATGTAAATGCTGTAGATGTTACATCCTTTCATTGAGGCAGGCTTGGAGTTGACAAAGCATTAGGGGTGCATTTCAGCATTTTGAGATTCAGAAAAGCAATTTAGCAGGTCTTATATGTTCTTAAGCACTCTGGTAAACTTGTCTTTGAGGATTTGGAGGTGGGTTTGCAATGCACATAGTGTTGAGTATATTATCATTGGATAATATTTTTGAAAAGTCAGCAGTGTGTGTCAACAGTCTGAATGTAATCTAATGTGAAAAAAAAAATACTTGTATTAGTTTTATTTGGCCATATTTAGGGATCTTGACTGTTTCTCAGCAGCATAAAGTAAAATACCTAATAAATGTATCCTGTTTACAGACAAATATTTGCCCAAAACTAATCACTGAAAAAAAGTAAGAATCTGCAGGAATATGATCTCTTGTTAGAACCAGAAATACAGTATGTTATGCTTCTTTACTCCAAAAATAATTCTGGTTGTTTACATATGTTCTGTGACTAGAGGGAAAAAATAGTGCAAGATGAGAAATATATGAAGAAAAGACCAAAGGGCTGAGGGATAAAAATAAAAGGCTGGCTACCTGCCAGAGTTGCAGTGCATTGCCAGAATCAAAGCCCCATAAGTCTGAGGGCCTTTGGTGGGAAATTCTAATCAGATGGAAAATTAAGGCAAGAGGAAAAAAAAATAATTTCAACAGGCTGTTTAATCCCCAGTCATGATTATTTTACGTTCACAGTTCATGTTTCTGTAATGCATCTATGACTGAATTTCTTTTCAAACGAGTACAGGCGCATCTTCCAGTTTTCTGTTTTCCATTGGTTTCTATGATGATATTCTCCATGTCTAACCCTTCCCTGTGAATGGCATCAGCTGGGAGCTGCCATTTGCAATATCTCCTTTTGTGAGTCTGGGATCTTGGTGCACATCTCCATGGCTCCCAGGCCTTGGAAATACCCACAGTTGGCCTGTTAAGCTCATAGCTATTCAAGTCATTGGGCTCTTTGGAGGAAATGAGGAGTGAGCCACTGGTTTTCAGTTAGCAACCAATTATTTGGTCATTCTGCTTGTTCCTGTTTTCTCCCCCATCCTCCCTGCATTTTAACTGCCACAATAACCTGCAGTAGGTTATTGTGGCGTTGTACTTCTGGATACTAATGAAGAAGCTTTATGCTTCTGGTCTTCCAGTTAGCCACAAGTATTTTCTAGTTACATGAGCAAAAGATGACCTTTAAACATTACCCAGCCTTTCTTCTGATATTAAGAAACAGGAAAGATGCATATATCAAACACTTCTTTATAGCCTGCCAGAAAGAAAACTCAACAAAGCATAGCTTAAAGGAAACTCTCTGATCTCAGGTAGAAAGGCTGCTTCACTTGCAGGCAAAATAAAATGGAGAAGGGGGAAGAAAATACCTTCTGCTGGAACAGAAATGAAAGAAATCATGTCAGAATTAAGATCTCTGTATTGGAAACTTCCTTCAAGGACTTGGAAGGAAATGTGGGAGATGTGCGTTAATTAATAAGCACAGTTTTTACATGTGCTGGAGTTTCAAAGTGGTGGAAAATTTGGTTCCTGAACGGGAACTAGAGATTAGAGATTTAGGGCAAAAAGAGAACAAGGAAGCAAATTTTAAATCAAAAAATGGTATAGAGGTGTGAGTAATCTTTCATAAAATTTCAGAAACAAAAACTATAAAAAGTATGAGAAATGCTAATGAAAGATTGGAATTTCCAAAGAAGAAACTAATATAGAATATACCTTTTACCTCTCTCAGAAAGCTACTTTGCAAAGGGATCTTTGTATCACAAAGTCCAAGAAAGGGCAATTTGAGAAACACGTGGGGAATATTCTGTCAAAGAGAAACATACTGACAAAAAAAACCCCACAATGTCTTCTATGAAAAATCATTTTCAAGTAATGCATTATGAAAATACAGTGCACTACTCGGTGCTCTTGCATTCTTAGGAACATACCTTTTGGTAGTTCAGTTGCACTCCTTCCCACTTTCTGACACCTCTTTTGTGGCACCAAGCTGAGTGGATGACACCAAGCTGAGTGCTGCAGTTGTCGCACCTCAAGGATGGGATGCCATCCAGAGGGACTTGGACAAGCTCGAGGACTGGGCCCATGGGAGTCTCATGAGGTTTAACAAGACCAAGTACAAGGTGCTGCAAGGGTCAAGGCAGTCCCTGGTATCAACACAGGCTGGGGATGAACAAATGGAGAGCAGCTCTGGGGAGAAGGACTTGAGGGTGCTGCTGGATGAGAGGCTGGACATGACCCAGCCATGTGGGCTCTCAGCCCAGAGAGCCAAACGTGTNCAAAGATGGAAAGGGGCTTTTTACGTGAACAGGTAGTGATAGGACAAGGGGGAATGCATTCAAACTAAAAGAGAGTAGGTTTAGATTAGATATTCAGAAAAAATTCTGTACTGTGAGGGAATGAGGCATTGGAACAGCTTGCCCAGAGAAGCTGTGGATGTCCCATCTCTAGAGGTGTTCAAGGCCAGGTTGGATGGAGCTTTGAGCAGCCTGGTCTAGTGGAAGGTGCCCCTGTCCACAGCAGGGGGCTTGGAATGAGAGGATCTTTAAGGTCCCTTCCAACACAAACCATTCTGTGATTCAATGATTCTCTGAAAGAACTGATCGTAGGGCAAGGCATACAAGTGCTTTTGTGTGTATTAATCTGTTTCATTGAATGTGTTACTTGTATTCCCTGCTAGTTGTAAATAGGGGTCATAAAAGATCGTGTAAAATTCTTCTTAAATCATCTTTTTTTCTTATGTTTTCTTCAGTTTTTTCATGAAGGTCACTATAAAATTAATGTAATAAGAGAGATATCTCCTTCTGAAGAGCAGAGCTCAATGCCACCTATAGATGCTTTTCAAGACGACCTTTGAAAGTCTTTTTTTTTTCTGAAAAAGGAACAAAAATTTTCCATGTGCTGTTCTTAGATGCTGATTTTCGTGATCTGCACATTATCTGCATGCTGTGTTGGCGTTTTGTATTTGAGGATTTGAGTTGACTTGAATTTTTCTTCTGCTTGAAAGCCCATTTCTCGGCTTAAAATTTGAAACTTGGGGTCAATTCTTTCTTTTGGGCAGACTAAATCTTGCTCGGCTTAGATAACCACTGGCGTGAATCATGTGTAGTGGCTGGGGAGCTTTAATCAATACTGATCTTTAGGAACATGCTTAGTCCATATCTGTGACAAACACTTGAGATGTAGGTCAGCCACCTTATGGTGGTAGGGATGGGCTCAGTGACCTCTTTGTTTCCAGCCTTATCTGCTGTAAATCTGTGAACATTTTAATGTAGCCATTTGATGACTTGCAAACTGGAACAGAAGGCAGTGCAAGTGTTGATGTTGAATGTGTTGATCCAACACATTTCTCTGTCCTGCTTAGAGGGCTAAAATACATAGAGGTGATTTAAGACAGCAAACCCAAGACACAGGTTAAGACCTTCACCAAGTAGTTTTATCCTGATGTCTTCAATTTAATGGGCATGTTGTCTTTCTGCCCATCCTTCTGGCGGGGCTGAATTTCAACTAGTGATCAAAGCTCAGCTGAAACAACACATACTACATCAGCTCTTTTCAAACAAGTGCTCACTACAGTCCATTTCAGGTGAAAAGATCTGAACTTTATTTACTTTTCATTTCCTCAACGGTGTTATTTTGCTGAATGTCACTCTTTAATCACTTTAAATTACATAATTATGTTAATCCTGTGCAGTTCATGCAATAAATGGAAATAGTAATGGCTGGGAGGATTAAACTCGAAGTCATTTTCTGGTGAATAAGAAATGGTTAAACAAAAATGTTCTGCCTCTAGAAGTAAAACTCTAAGCGCTAAAGTAGTTCTGCCATTTTTGTGTATTATTTCTAGTACTTAGCCTGCTGATGCTGCACTGCAAGATCAGTGAGTGGGTTCTGCTCTCTGTTGGCATAAGAAATGGTAATTTTAACTACTTGACATGCCCTGTAATATTTAGGAGTTCCTTTTAAAATATTTCCATCAGATCGCTCACAAACAGACTCCTTGGGAAGAATCAAGTAGCATTTTTTTTTTAGTAATCCTTTATTGTTTAATGTACCAGTGTTTCAGTAAGTTTTAACTGGCTTTCAGGAGAAAAATATAGCAGCCACAACTTTTCTCAATTTTTATGTTGTTTTGGAAGTCATCTACATCCAATCCACAAAAATCATTATAGGTTTGAATTTTATACCTCACCAGTAGACTTTAATACAAAGATAGGTGAAAGATATTCAGCCCATGTGTACATTTTATCTCTGCTTGTAGTATTTAGTCATCCCTTTTCTTTTTATGAGTACTCCTTAGATCACCAAAAAGCACTCTTAGGTAGTATATCTCTCTCCATTCTTCCCTGTCTCTCCTTTCCCTGCAAACAAACACACAGTCAGAGGCATCAGATATTTATGTCTTGAGTGGATTTTATTTCTGTCTGTTCCTCATGTATTGAAGCTGTAATCAAAATAGTCTTTCTACATGAATACTTGAAAGGGACAGCACAAAAAAGGCACATGGAGCTCATGATACAGCTTTTCCATCACCAAATGAAGTAGGAGGTTTGGATTTACACCTACAAAGTTCTGGAATGTTGAACTTCCGCCTCTTAGAAATGTATTTGTTTCCAAAACCATTGAAGTGAGATGATTCATTACCTTTGAGATTGTTTTGAAGGGCAATAAAAATTACAGTCGTGAGATCAAGTTATTTTTTAACTAAAAACTGTTTTTAAAGTGTTTCTTATTTCAAAGAAATTACCAAACAATGTTAAAGGTAAACTGCCATGTTCTGTATCCTTTAATATTATTACATGTTCAAAATTTTTATTAGATTCTGAGTAGATTAATGGATTTATAATAGTCTAATAATCATCCTTGGTGTTCTTGCTTATTCCCTTTACGATAATGAGGATTGCTAAGGTATACATAAATTTTGCAAGTAACTTTTTTTTTTTGTTCTGACAAATCCATTGAAAAATCGTTGAACTGGCAATATTAGGATTAATTGTGAATTATAGTAGGATACCCAGATCCATTTTTAATCATATTTTCCCAGTCAGACTTTTATAGTATTTGGACGTAGTGATTTATGTTTGTGCTTTTAATATACTTGTTAGAGATTTATTAGAAATTAGAGATTCTTTTTTTAAAGTTTTTTGGTGTCAAGGGTAATAAGATAAGGAAAAATGGTAAGAAAAAGGGGAAAAGGCTTTCAGTAAGAGAAAGAAACAAATTTTGTAAGGTTTTGTCACTACTAAATTATAGTTGGGGGAGATGTCTGCATATAAAAATTCAAAGGCAGATTTGCAGGGGCTATGTCTTTGACTGAAATTAAATTGCAGTTGAGTAATAAGTTCTATTTGAGGCTACATTGGAGAAAAGGTATCTTAAAATATTCAAATACCATACTTCAGTGAAGTGGATGTGAAATTCACAGCCTTAAATTTAGTCCACCAAGGATGTATTCCTAACTACACTAGAATATCCAGAGAACTTACTGTGGCTGTTGAACACAAAGAATGATTGTATGCTCAAAGACAGTCCACAGAATGTTGTAGCATCTAAGCAAGCTTAGAAACTGGTGCTTATTCAGAGGTCACATACAGTAACTTTGTGTTTGTGCAGGCTGTGTTCCATATTGAGTTTAACATTCCCTCCAGATCCTTTATCATGCCATTTGCTATTAAAGCATGTTGTTGCAGTTTTACTGGACCAAACAACAACAGAAATAAACCCTTGCCCTCCTACTGCAATCTCTCCCACTAAGATATTTTTTAAAGGAGTCTTCTCAAACTACAGGGGGAGTAATCACTGTAGAAGTTTGCACTCTCTCTTTAAGAAACTTGGCTCAGTGCCTATTAGTTTTCACAGGACCTGACTCCTGAACTGAGCTTTAGGATCAGCTCTTATTTTTAGCAAGTTCCAAACCAAGCTGTTCCTGTGGGTTTTATCAAAGACCATTAAGTAAAAGAAACACGAAAATTACTGGTTATTGAAGTACTTCATTAAAGACAGCTTTACCTGTGGTTAGTGTACAGTACACCAATCTTGATAACCTTCCTCTGACTACTTCCCATTGTGTATTTAAATTACTTGAAGAGTTCCCCCACCTATAATTTATTATTTCAGACCTTAGAACCCTTCTCAAAGATGCAAAAAAATTTTCTGTTGATTTATTTTAATGCCAGCCATTCTAGCCAGAAATTACAACTGGATCTGTTGTAATTGTCTGATCCAGCACTGGGATGAAGAAATTCTGGATTGAAAGATCCGGTCAGGTTAGCATGAAAGGTTATGGTGGTGGTGCAGTGGGGTTAGTGTAGATAGCCCAAATCCCATACATGTTCCCACTAAGGTAAAATTGGTGCAACATCTCTTTGCAGGGTCCTTTAGGTGTTAAGCCTTTCTTTTTCATCACTGCATATTCCAAAGCTTGTTCATAATTTCCACAGGGAGTTGACTCCAAGCAGATTCGCAGGTTGGCATCAGAAACAGATCATGTTTTGAGGTTCCAAGAGTCAGAGGCTTCAAGCACAGCTTTTCTGTGCTTTAAACTCAACCCCATGGGATGTTAAAGTTTCAGCATATTTACTTTCATTTCTTTTCCTCCAGTCAGGACCACAACTCAGATTTGGTGTAATAATAAAATCATGATCTAGGACGTACTTCTTCAATCCTAGATATTATAAAAAACTGGAATTATGATGAGGAAAATATATGTACTGCGGTGGTGCTTCAGCTTTCAATCGCTAAGGTAACAAGCACTGGCTTGAAGTCACTTTTAATTAGGATACAGTGGTATAAACTCAAAACCAAAGTTGAACTACACATTCATTAATGCCACCATGGTATGAAAGAAATAATATGGATTTTTCTCATTCTTTATTGTAGAAAAGTGCTGACAAATCATTTGTAAATTAAAAACATACATTTAAAAATTTTTTATAAATACTTTTCTAAAAGAAATGTACATTTTTAATTGTTCTTGGTGATGGCAATCACACAGAATAATAAAGGGCCCAAAGGCAGACTATTTTTGATTTAGATAGCTCATCAACTTGTAAGAAAATAGTTAATTGCAAGCTTCTGGCTCAACTTAGTCAGCAAATACTATAATGAGTGTTGATTTCACGGTGCTATCAATGTCTTCTTTATGTCAGTTTTTATTTTGCCGTTTTGCCTGGTCTTACCAGTAGAAACACTGTTTTGTGAGACTTGGCCTGTAAAGAAGCCCTCTCCACACATGTTTGAGCATGTTGTCAGTATTCCAGTGCAAAAATGCCTGTGGTGTGGGACAACCTAAAGAGTTCACCTGGCTCATTTGGTGTTACCCAATACCCTCTTTTCCAAAGGCTGCCAGGTCAGTGTCATGTATGTGGGAGCATATATGATGTGTGGAGCGGGAGAGCTCATGGCTATTAATTACGTGATGCATTTCTGTCTGGCTGGGTGATTGACAAGGCACGGCAGTCTAGGCTCTTGGTAGACCCATGTGACCTCTCAAAAAGGTTTGACCACCCAAGTACTACAACCTGAGATGGATGTGTGATTGATAAATAGTGAAAGGAATGAAACCTGACTGGCTAGAGAGCCAGATGTCAAATGCAAAACAAAAAGAAAGAGCCCCATGGAAATTACTATTATTTTCTTTAGTTTCAGTATAATCAGGGGGTCCTTGACACAATGTTATATGAGAAAATTATTCACTAAATGTCTTGGCTTTCAAATTGATGGATTCTTCTTCATACCTATGTATGTGTACTGTCACAGAATTTGAGCAAATGCTCCATTTTGGATTGGGGTGGCTTGGAAATGTTTGTGAAAGTACTTTTGATGGAACAAAAATGTGTAGGCAGTACATTCAAGCTCTTTTTGTCAAAAAAATCACATAGCTACAAAAACTACCTATGCATAATATCAACCAGATGGATTTCTGGTCCTGAGGAAAGGGTCCTGTTATCTGGACTAGAGGATTTTTTTTTTTAACTCTCATCCTTGTTTTGACATGACTTCACATGTGATTGTTAAGTCATTTCAGTCAGTGTGACTGTGATTTATCTTATCCGTATGGAAACTATTTTGCAATTCTCACATACAAAATCTCTGATAAGT
Source organism: Machaerirhynchus nigripectus (assembly GCA_013397975.1). NCBI lineage: Eukaryota > Metazoa > Chordata > Aves > Passeriformes > Dicruridae > Machaerirhynchus > Machaerirhynchus nigripectus. Next base: position 1,046,863 of record VZRQ01003548.1, on the reverse strand, counting down.
GCAGATAACATAATTATCATACAAAAAGGACAGCTGTGAATATCCATTTCTGACACAGATAGTTTTTTCAAAATATAAGAACTTTGATGAAATGATGGAAGTAGTGCTTAGAATGACAGGAATTCTTTTTCTTTTTCAGCTCATATGTCTCTGTCCAAAGAAATGTTAGTTCATTATTTTTTCAGTGAGGAGTGCTTAAGATTCTGTAGCATAATCAGATTTTGTCACAGAACCACAGGGGAAAGCCAGATATGCAGCTCTTAATAGCTGGGAAGGAATGAATTATACTTGGGGGAGTATCTTGTGTGATGAAAGAAAACTGATGTAGTGCTGTTAAGCTTTAGTATGGAGACATGAAACATTTTAAAATCCAAACCCATCAATTTGTTAAAAACTAGATTAAGCCCCACAGTTATCATCCTGTGGGCTTGCATTTCTCACCCCTGTAGACATATGGTATATGTTTGCCACTTTCAGGTCATCTTCTGTTTTATTTGTGTTTTTCTCACTTTTTCATAACTTATTCTCCTGGTTTGTCTAACTACTGCATGTGATTTGGAGTTTCAGGAGGACAAGTTGGTCAGCAGGGTGGTGGCATAAAACAGCTTGTTGAGGCTGCGGCTTGGCCTTTCCCTCTGCAGGAGCACTGATTTAGACTTGGGTGAGGGTTTTTTACCAGCCCTTGCTGTTCTCCCACTGTTGAACTAAGTGAGTAGATTCAAAATTTGCTAGGATAGGCAGAGGTATTGAAATGGTTTGAAGGACACCACTTAGCCGGGAGTCAATTGCTGTCAATACTTGTATTCACCTACAGACAAAAGCAACAGCAAAACATGAAAGAAATCTGTATTAAAATATTATGGGCTGCATTCTCACAGACTAGTAGCCTTTTCTAAATAGAGAAAAGTTTAACACGCTGTGGGAGTTAGGACTCCACACAAGTCCGTTATCTTTTTTAGCCTCTGTGAAGCTTTACCTTCGAGCCCGAACAGATGAGAAACTCCTGCAGATGTTGTTTCAAGTTGTTTATTTCTTCTTATCTCTAGCTGGCTCTCAGCACAGGCCGTGAGTCTGATGCCAGCTGTGTCTGAGCGGGAACTGCCCAGTCCTGGGCTGTCCTGTCCCTTTTGTACCCTTTCCATGATCCAACCATTCTTCACAACGTATTTATTATTTACCATTTTATACCAATTAATTTGCACCTATTCTAGACACGTAATTTCTACCTCTTTTTCATTCTACCAATCATTTTGTGCCACCATCACCAGAGAAGATGGAGGAGAAGAAGAAGAAGGAGAACAGGGTAACGCCCAAAATCCTCCATCTTAAGTGTTTTATCTTTATTCTAAAAGTCCTAAAATCACCCTTTTTACCTTGCAACACACTAAACCACTACCCATTCTTAAACTCTCGTGCTTTGCAATGTTTCTCGCAGTGTTGGTAATTTTTCCCATGGACTAAGATCAAAAACTCCTTCATTCTTGGCTTCTGGCCAGGGTCTGAGACCCCCTCGCAGGGGCTTCGGGGCTCCCTGACCTGCCAGGGCTGCCAGAGGCATGCCTTGGACTCCAACAACACGCCTCATTTCTGTGTAAATGCCACCTGTACCGTGTTTCAGCCTTTTATTAGCAGCTTATGCAGTATTTTCACACACATCCATGCGCAAATTATTTTGCCCTGTGCACAGAGCTAAGACTACTCCTTTAGTATCAGAATCTTTTAGGTTGGAAATGACCTTACAGGTCATCAAGTCCAATCACTAATCCAGCACTGCCAAGTCCACCACTAAACCGTGACCCCAAGTGCCACATCCACACATCTTCGAAATACCTGCTGAGACGGGGACTCAGCCACTTCCCTGGGCAGCCGGTTCCAATGCTTGACAACTTTTTGGGTAAAGAAACTTTTCCTAGTATCCAATTTGATAAGCTATTGTTAGATATTTTTCCTCTTCATTGTTTGTCATGTAATATGAGTGTTGTTACGTGCCTTTTTAACCTTGCTTTGAAGGGAGTTACTGATTTCTTTCTAACCTTGACTGTGACCTCCATAACTAAGTTTCTGAGTGCTTCAGAAACAGCTGTAAGTTTATGTTTACATTATCCTCCTGAAATGCAGCTTTTGTCTTCCCAAAAGATAAAGATGAGGCAAAGTGTCTGCTAGAAGGTTAGTCTGGAGAAAAAATTTGATGGTGGCCAGTTAAGGATGCTTGGAACTAGATACTTAAAAAGTTATTAAGATTTTGTAGCATGTATTCAAGCAAGTTGCAGTGGTGACTTTTCATCATTTAAGACAACTCCAGGGGATGAAATATCAAAGAAAAAGAGGAAATTAGTATTTGTTGCTTCATGGTTAATTCCAGAGGAACTGAATTTCTCCTCATGAGGTAATCCTAGGAATTATCAGATACGACCTGATAGAGCACACCACATAACACCCATGTGGGAGAAGACAGGTCCATTGGCTACAAATGGTCAGTATTTGAGCATGACAGGGTGCAATTCCATGCTCAGGCACTTCAGTCCTGTACAACTGCAGAGGTTTGGTCAGACCACCCTCTGAATGATACGAAGTCTCTCCTGAGGGTAGATATTCGTTCCAGCCTGCAGATTGGATGCTTACTGCTCTTTGATGTCTCAGACAGAGCGCCAAGGTGCTATCATGATTATCTAGCATAAAATACACTGCAAGCCAAGAAAGGTTTTTCTCATGCAATCTTTCTTGTGGGGAAGGGCTGACGAATCATTTGTAGTGACTGGGGGTAGAGAGATTGTGTTAGAGCAGTTAGGCTTGCTAATCACAGAAAGTAACCATTGTTTGATGTTTCCATGAGAGAGCCCTCCATTAACTGCCGCTGAACTTGACTGAGTGTGAAATTAAAAAGGAGACCCAGATTTCCAGACACTCCCTCAGGTGCTCAAAAGTATGCTAACTGGCACTGTGGGAGACCTCCTAAAACAACTAAGGATACTTAAAGGAAAGAGGCCATGACAGTGTGAAAAGAAAACCTTTGTATTATCACTGAACCCACAAAGTTGGTCAAGATCAGTCACAGTGTATTAACTGTTAAATTTTAGGCTTACATGAAATGCTTCTTTTTGCCAAGGTCTGGTTCCAGCTGTGCTTGGTGAGCATCTGCAGTCCCAGGAACTGGAGGTGTTTAATCCTAGACAGAAAAGTCTGTGAAAATAAATGTAAGAGAAATTGTCAGAAGACTGCATATTAAGTCATTGCCTAGCTTTAAGAAAATGGTTTTAAAACTAAAACTTTACATGAAAGGTTTTACAGGGTATGTTGGCTTCTGGTGGCAGCTGAAATCTGAGACAGGAATTGTAGAGACCCGAATGCTGTCTTGCATTGTGGCACTGGAGTTTTTTCTCTCCATGTAAAATGAGGGAAGCATATAGATCCCACAGATACCTACCAGTATGAAATTTGAAACTCTAGAACCTAGTATCATTTCGAAGTATTTTAAATGCTCTTTTTTAACCATGTTTATTATCCATGACATTGAAGTGTAGGAAGGGCTGTATCCTTTGTCTCTGAGATTGTTGTATTATAAAAGTCTCTGTGCAACACTCCATTTTAATGTGTGGTTCTGTAGCAAATGAAAACACCATAAATTCAGGATTATGACATATTCTAGGATTAAGGGGAAGGCTTTAGCCAGGAATATGTACATATATCAGTTTATTCTACTTTGCTCCATGTGAAAGATCTTTGAAATCTTTCCTGATTTTGAGAGACAGTGTCCCTTGAGTAAAAGCAGTATTACTCATTTCACTGTTGATATATGAATATCATTCAATTATATTGGTGGTTCTTGTGCCATGAATATAGATTTTCAGATCTAGCTGTTCATTTTACTGGGGTACCCTTTCTGATGGAAACCTTTTGTGCCTTTGCCTGTAGCTACCACTGACCTCCACATAATTGTCATTGTTGTTTCAAGATTTAAAAGGGAAGCAAAAAGGTGATGGTCTCTGAAAGCTTGTGCTGTAAAAAAAGTATATCATGTTTCATGTAATATTCTCATTTGTAGAGCAGTCTTTGAACATTCACAAGCTGTTGTTCTTTTATCATCCAACAAAATAAACTGGGAAAATTGTTGTATTACAAACGCAACCTTAAAACTCTTATTAAAAAAAAAAGCACCCCAAAAAACCCCAATAAAAAAATCTTAGTGACCCTTTAAAGAAGGAGCAAGCTGGAATCCTGTAGAATGATATCTAATAAGACAGGCCATGGTATGCCCACTGAAAAATGGTATCTAGCGTTACGACAAGTTAATGTACATCCTGTAATTCACTGTAATGTATTTTCAAAGCCATGAAGCCTTTGCTGGTGATCTCTAGGAAACAGATTTGTCTGTTAGCCAGCTAATTACCAGATAAGTGCCCAGAGCAAGTACCTGCCATCTCCTTCCTAAAACTGTCCTATGCACAGGGAGATAAATAGTGACAGAGCCCCATACTGAATTTGTCCACATTGTGCTGCTATGTTCATTCTTCACTTCAAGTCATTGCTTGGGTGACTGTGATTTTTAAATCGCAAACTTTTTCTGTTTAGAAGATCTCTCAGTTCTGTTGTGGTTTCAGGTGCTGGCTGGGATGCTGGCTGTCATGTCCTTTGATTCCATCATAGTGATTGACACCTTCTGCACCTTGTTACAATAAAATAAAGCTCAGAACCCAGCCATCACACTATTTTTTAAAGATACCGTGTCTGACCTTGAATGACAGGTTATTTTGACAGTGCATTGTTTTTGTAGTGGAAGGATACTGAGTCACTAAGTTTAATAGCAGCACAAAATACAAATATGTAAAAAAAGAGTCAAGTCCTGGCTGGAAGCATTAATAGGTAAATTTAAAGAAACAGACTAAAACAATAGGCTATAATGAAAAACAGCACAAGGCTGTGTTTTAAACATTTTGGAGGTGGTTTTTGGCTTGTGTTTTCTCAGTTGGTTGTTTCTCTTGTTGTTGTTTCTTTTGTTAGTTGAGCTTTTTGGATGTTTCCTTCTTCCTCAAAGTGTACCTCACAAAGGAAGTCATTTAATAAGCTCCAGTTGCTCAGCCTTCTGTCTAGCATCTATGTGCTTTATGAATTTTGAGCGCTGATTGAGGGAATAATCTGAAAGACTGGGGGAGGAAAAAGGAATAGGTAGGCAAGGGCCTACCCTTAGGTAAGAACATGGAAGAGAGCAGAGAGATGTCTGCCAAGAAAAACACCAATGCAGCCATGCAGTAATGGTGGGAATTTACAGAGAGAAAATGGATTCACTTTATACTCTTAAATAGGAATATTAAAATTTGAATTTAATGTTAATGTAGGAGGAGGAATTTCCAGATGTGTGTCTGTATGACATGACATTACAACTTTGTGTTCCTAGTGGCATCTCTGCCTTTGTTTATTTGAGAGGCTGCATGGTCAGATGATGCAAGAGAGAAATGAGGAGAAGTAGAAGGAAAAGATAATGGACAGGAGGGATTATTGTAGTAGTAATCAAGGTAAAAATTGATTAGTGAGCAAGGTGGTTTTTTTCTATGTTGATCAAAGGAATCAGATAGATCATGAAGGTGTTAACAGGAAAGAACACAGATTTTGCTCACTTGCTGTGCAGGTTAGGGAAGGCCCTAGTTAAAGATGGTTTCCATAAAGGATGACAGCTGGAAGGAACTGTCAGATTTAACGCAGATGAGCGTAATGTGAATCGATCTCTATAGCCTCCCATTATTACCTGTATAGTTGTATTTGACCATGGTCCAGGTTCTAGGAGACCCTTGCTTTGACTGGGTCATTTGTAATGATCTTGGTGTAAATTAGGAACTGGGAACTGTAATAAGTTCAGATTTGTATCATGGAGATGGTCAGGGCCTGGAGCACCTGGCCTATGAGGAGAGGCTGAGGCACCAGACTTATTCAAGGCTAGAGAAGGGATGGCTTCAGGAGACGCCAGCAGAGGCCTCCCAGTGCCAGTGCAGAGGTTCATGAGACAACCAAGCCAAGTGCTTCCCAGTGGCACATGTGGGAGGATGAGACGCTGGGCCTGAGTTGAAATGAGAAGTTCAGACTGGATATGAAGAGAAGCATTTTCCCCATGAATGGGCTCCAGCAGGGGAACAAAGGGCCAGAGAGGTTGTGGTCTCCATCACTGGATGTTTTCGAAGCCCAAAAAGAAGAAATAATATGAAATTCCTTTGCAAAAGGACATGGCTGCTTTTTTTTTTTTTTTCTTAAGGTTTCTCATTTCTTAAAATGGGTAGGTAAACTCTATGTGTATTGGGAATCAGCGAATTCCTAGGAATGGTGTACAGCTGGTAACATCTGACACAAGCATGCTTTTAGGCAGCATTTTCTCTTAACAGCATCGTACTGGGCATTCATTGGAATTCATGGTGGCAGGGATGCTTCTTATAGAAATCATCATGTTAATTCCACTAGGAAAAAATACTTTCTGTGCCACTTATTTTGTAATTTAAGATCAGCATTCCACCTTTGCGGAGGGTTGGTAGAATTTTTAAAGTAATAAATCAAAGGAGTTCTCTTAATACCTACAGAACTAAATGTGTCTTCCGGAGCTATTCAATAAAATTCAATTTACATATTTTTTGGATGTGTAATCTATGTGACCTTCAGTAACTGTTTGTTTTTTAAATCTGAAAAATGCCTTTAAAGTGTAATAGCCCAGAGTTTCAAATAGTGCAGCAGGATACGTAATGCATATTTTAACATGTTTTCTTTAAATTTGTCACACAGACTTGTTGTGCATGATTATGTAAAAGTCCATATTTTTAAAGCCACTAGTACAAGTGTGTGATGTACTTGGTTGGGCTAAAAAATTCAGAAGTCTAATTTATCTTGAGATATGCTCAGTCAAGTAGTTTTTCACAGCAGTTAGCTAACACTTCAAGCTCTAACAGTGCCCCTGAGCCATAAAAGAAATTTGCATGTAAGAAATGTTTTGAATCTATTAAAACCTCAGCTCAGAGCTAAAGAGTTTCTCTTATGTCTTTGTTGACTAACATGAAGTGAGATCTTACAAAAAGCTAGGCTGTGATCGACAGATGCCAAATCCTAGGTTTTGATGTGATTATGTATTTCTTTCATGCCCAGTGGTTTAATCTGGGACTGAAATTTCAGAAAGACAGCAATCAATGGGTCTGTGCAAGAGTACACAAAATATATTACTCCTGGCAGTCGTCAAGGCAGAATTATTCAAAAAATAATCTGAAATGCATTTGATCATACACTAGAAGTTTTAATAATTTATATTATACCTTATTAGCAAAGTCTTGTGTTTACTTTGTGACTGCCAAAACAAGATGAAAGGCTGCCTCCATGGAAATACAAGATGCTTAGCTCAAAGTGTCTGTCTTTGCATTCCGGTTTGGTAATTTCCCTTCCTCCCCTCATTTTGATTAATAGTATATAGTTTTAAATCTTAGAGTACCTTTTCCTCCACTGTGGTCCTATTTGGTGAGAGCAATGCTTAACAAGTCTACCAAAGAGTTTGTGGCCTATCGAGAATGAAACTAGTATAAACATATATTTTTGGAACTTCTTTACCTTAGGGCTTCTTCCAAGCATTTTTTTTTGTTGTTAAAAGAGGCTTTGAATTTAGTTCTAAATTCCACTGAAATGAATCATTATGGTAATCTTTCTAACTCTTGCAGCTACAAAAGTGTGATTTCTGAGCTCAGCCTAAGGAGCTGTTGCACTCTGACTAGTGATTCTATGAGGTAAATATCACAGCTCTATCAGTTTAGAATATTACAGAAATTACTTAAAGATTTCCTTGGAAAACTAATGCACTGTGATTGTTTTATCTAGAGACAGAGATACAAATAAGGGCTGTTCAGAATTAATGCTTCTATTAAGTGAGATTTTGGAGAGTGGACCAGTGTAAATGTTAAAGATCTCAAAAAATGAGATCTTTACCTCCACCGAGGCATTTTACACCAAAGGTGCATAAAATTATATATACAGTGTTTTTCACTGTATATATAATTTTCACTGTAGTTTTCACTACAGTGTTTTAAACAGCTGTTTATATGATATTTGTGTGCTTGGAAGAACTGCTTATATTCTTGACAGGCCCTTCACTGTTGTCCAGACTGTGGCAAGGGCCACTCAGCCCTTACTGAGGAGGGGGAGGGTGCAGTGACATGGTCCCCTTAGCAGAGCTCCTCTTCCCACTGGGGAATTTGTGCCATGTCTCACAGAGCTGCACCACAGACTCTGAGGAAGAGGCATCCACCTGCAGGTGTCTCTGAGTGATTATCCTGGGTTTAAAAGCTCTGTATGAATCTCAGGATGGGGACAAAAAGACTGTCATTTTCTATGGGAGCCTTTCAGTCGCAGGGAGCCAGATGTACCCTTTTTTTTACAAATGCATATTCTGTGATGATAATGAGGGAAATTTTCATGGAAGCCTGTGGTATTACTCATGTGTCAGGCAGAATTTTGGGCCAAACTAGAGAATAGTGCTTAGAAAACATGGATCAGATGAATATACTCTTTCCTTGAAAGGAAATATTTGGCAGGATCACCTGAAGAGATGTACATTATCAAACAGAAACACAGCAGTGTTTTAAGTGGTAAGCTGTGATGTACATCTTTAAGAAAAGGGTCACTTCAGTTTGCAAATTGAGATATTTTTGTCTTTCTACAGAAAGAAAACAAAAAATGGGTTTAGTATATCAGTATGATCATCTCATTTATTAGAAATATGATGAAGTAAGGAAAATATGGATTTCACAGCTGTACAGGCTGACTTAGATGAAATGCTACTGGGACAACTCATCAGCAGCATTCACCACCACTGGAACTTTGTAAACCTTGCTAAAATCTCTTGTGCCATTCTGTCCTACTAGCAGTATGCAGCACTACCTAATGCATATGCAGTGCTTGTTGCAATAGAGGTGTAAAAAAACAGTATGGTAACAACAAAAAGCAGTATAGGCTATGCATGATCAAAATTATACCAGCGAGATGAGACTCTCTGGTTTTATGTTGGAAAACAGAAGAACTGTATAACATAAATGAAATGCCAGTGAAGTCAATACTGTAAACTATGGCACAGAAACAAGATTGAATACTTGAAACACTGATCTGCTTAACTGCTAGTGAAGGGGAAAATTTAAAAAAGTCTCTCCAACATTTTGCAACTTGTAACTTGTGCTTGGGGCGTTTTGCTGGCTGTCCCTAGTCTTGCTGAGACATGTAGATAGGAACTGAAGCTGAGCATGAAGAGGAGCATTGAGGAGAAGGTTACATCATCATTTATGAGGTACTGGCCCTTCTTATCTGTTTGCCAAGGGATAGCATCTAGTCTTGTACAACTAAATAGCCATTGCTTTTATCATGCAGAGTAGAAATACTTAATTAGGAGTCAATATGCTGATTGTAGTCAGCCAAATTTTAAGTCATGAATCAGGGAAGAATAAGTATCAGAAGAAATAAGACTTTAATTGTACTGATATTTTTACAGCCTAATCCATTCCTTTAAATCACGTTAGCCTTAGTTTTAATGTACCAACAATACATGTAAAAACAGGTCATTACCATAAATTAAGTACCTTACATTAGTAGAGATATGTGAGACCTGCAAAGAAAAGAAAAGCTTTATAAATGTCTAAAAAGGATAAATTGCAAAAGAATTTTGATCCATTTGTAAAGAATCCTTAATACTGTACATTTTCCAGTTTAATCTGCAGGCAAAGGTTAATCAGCCTTGATTTGGGACGACAAAATAGCTGTGGCCAAGTACTAAAATTTCAGATGCCTTAGAAACTGATTGCAATTAATAACTGAACAATAGTTTTTGATTAAGTTAACATGTTCTGCACAATATAGACTGAAGTTCTGGAGTGGTGCTGCTACTGTGCCTCACACTGTGGAGAACTACATCCCAGTGTGCTTGCCGGTTTCCTTTCCTCTGTTTACCCAGTTGATGGTCTTCTAAGTGCAGTATGCGTGAGAAGTCATCCTCATTTCATAGTTCACTTGGTCAGTAACCCTTTGCCTGTGTGAATTTGGGTGTAAGTCAGCAGTAACTTAGATGTTAGAATAGCACTTACTCCAGGCTATCATTTGCCCCTTTGATGCTTACTTACCTAACCAGTAGTAATCATTATTTTCCTTCTACAATTACTGTAATGGAGCTGATTGCTGAAATGGAAAACAGGAGGCGGTTACAGAAGGTTGGAATTGTGCTGTCACACTTTCATGGGCGGGCACCTTCCTTGGAGCTTTGACATTTCTTTGAGTTTGCCCAGAAATATATTTGGTAAAAGACGGAGCGGGCATCTGGTCTGTATTTTCATGTGGCCCTGTTTCAGCTTCTTGGAAATACAAGATTATCCAGATAGGTATTTCTGGGTGCCTGATTTGTTTTATACAAAATGTGAAAGGGAAAAAAATAAAAGGGTTTAATCAAAAACCTTTTTTAACTGGAAAATTTCAAACCAATTAAAAATCCAGCTTAACTCAGTTCAATACCCAAGAGATGATTGAAATAGGGGGAAGAAAACAAAAATGATCAACAGAAATATTGAATCTTACGATGCAGCATCATTAGACCTTTGTTTAATTACACTTTTACCACTTATATCTCTTGCAAATGTCATCAGATTACAGTTTCACTGGTTGTTTTTCCTTTTGAGTATCTTCAATGCTGAGCTGAACAAGGGTGTGAGAGAAAAGAGCCTTTTATTCTTTTCACTTGGATTTTTTTCTGAAATAGTGACGCAACATCTGTAACTTGTGCTGCAGTTAAAAGACCTCATATTCTCGGGGATCTTGGTGCTTGCAGTCAGGTTGGGAATGGTAATGGCAGGCACAGCAGGGAACTGGGATTCAATATGCTGAATGAGAAGGTGAGTGTTTTAGCACAGCTGCCTCCTGAGGGTCAGGGGAAAGGAAAAGCCCTGTGGGAGGATTTTCAAGCACCACTGAGCTGGCACACCAGGAGTCGATGATTGACTTTAGAAGATCCCTGCTGTGCAAAGGATTGAGTGTTGTGGTCCCCTTTATCACTGGTTAGACATTTCTTTTGGAGAAGCCAAAAATTGGAAAGTAGTGAGATGGCAGCAAAACAAATTAAAAAATAAACACCAAAGAACTGTCTCTGCTGAGAATGAGGTCTGGAGATTTGCTTTTGTTGCTAACAGCTGCATTGATTTGGCAGTTAATTTCATTAGAAATACTGATTTTGTATGGCATTTATAAGATTCTGTATGAAAAGCTGATGACCTGATGATGATGCAGTGGAGGTTGAATTGTTGGTCTTGAAAAGGACATTAATTTGAACCTCAGTATAAAGAGGAGATTGTATTTGGTACGTACATAACAGTTTCAATCTTAATATGTGCATTTCTTCACAGGAGTTCAGACGTGCACCACAGAATGGCACGAACTGGAAAGCACAGCCTTCTGCGGAGATCCCAGTGGAAACACGGCGCAGCTCGTGGATGGCTTTGCAGCTCCCATGGCAACAAGAGGGAGATGGACTGAAGATCCTGTCTGTCAGCCTGGCTCTACTGGCAGTTCTTGTTATGTTTTACTACGGAGGAATGAAAACAGAACCGTGAACTGAATGGGGCTTTTATAAAAACAATGAAACTGCTGTTTAAAATCTTCAAAGGAAACACTTTTACCAACAAATCTTTTTTTTTTTTTAATTAGGAAAAAAAAAGCTAATATAAAGTGGGCAATAATTTGTACTCACTCTATGCCTTTCCTGTCATTCAAAGGAGAGAACGTTAATAAGCTGTGGGGAGGCCTATCTAGCCAAAACCTGAGATCTTTGGTTGGTAGAACAGTTTGTTGCATCTTTCCTTTTCTTTTTTTCCTAAAATGATGCAATGTTTGCATTACATACTCCTTTCATAATTGCTATATCAGGTAAAATTGCATTAAGTTTATAAGGAATCCTTCCATTCAGTGATATTGGTCATCTTTTATGAATAGGATATTTAAAGCTTTCGTAAAGATTTTGCTTGATGCAGTGTGATGGTTTGGTATCTGTCTTTTTACATTAGAATGAACACTGCAAGGCCATTAAAGTTTGTCATTTGTTGCTATTTATTTTGCTGTCATGTCTGAAAGAATTTTTGCCTGCCATCTTGCCTCTCTCAACTTCACAATTAGTTATTAGGCTTTGTTAACACAACAAGAATTATTTTTTACATAGGAATAGTTTTAAAGGTGTTGTGTTTTTATAATTGAATGGGAAGATGTCGTTCTGGTGATAGAGTTCTGTTAAAAGATGGATTTAATACAGTCTGTAGATTTAATACAATGCTTAGAGAGCTCCGTGTGAATCTCTGGTAGCTGCGTGTTGGCTCAATAAGACAATTATTACTCTGTTAGTGGGAAGGTTGCATTTTAGACAATGAAAATTTCTAATTACTTTTTTCAAACCGTTTTTGTCACGACAGGATCTCCAGACATCCTGAGAGTGTGCTGGTCAGTCAGGGACTGGACTGTGCACCCAATTCTTCCAGCACCTGATTGCATAATACTGTTGGTTTGTTCATGCCTTGTCACCTTTCTGAACCTTCATCCAAACTTCCACTTGCACAGACTGTTTCAAATCATAGGAGCAGGAACTGTAGAGGGTTTTTTTTAATGTTTGTGTCATACCCAGATGGAGCTGAGCTGTCTTACTTGGCTGTTGTGGTTTAACCCCAGAAGGCAGCTACAACAGCCACTTGCTCACTCCCCTGCAGTGGGGTGGGGGCGAGAATCAGAAGAGTAGAAGTGGTAACACTTACGGATTGAGGTAAAGGCACTTAAATAGATAAAGCAAAAGCTGCACATGCAAGCAAAGCAAACCAAGGAAATGGTTCATTCATTACTTTGACACGCAGGTGTTCAGCCATTCCCGGAAGAAGTGCAGAAGGGGCCTTGACTCGGTGCAAGCCCTGCTCAGCAACAGCAAATCCAAAACATACTCCTATACCAGTTGCAGTGAAGAAAATTAACTCTATCCCAGCCAAAACCAGTACATTGTCTCTACAGTGCAGAGGAATAATCCCCTAGTAAGAGTGCTTTGTACTTTATAAACTGGGGATTCATAATAGTTACAGACAATTAATCAGGAAATTCCACCATGATGCTTTCAGCACAGCCTGTAAATTATAACAACAGATGTAACTGTCTTCAGGAAATCAGGTGTGTGATGACTCGAATATTATATTTCTTACTGCAACTACTGAAGGTCATGAGCCAAGACTCAAAATTCATGAGTTTTAACAGAAAAAAAAAAAACAACAAACAAAACCAAAAACAACAATCATGCCCTTGATTTGCTTCTCTTTGTTGGGCTGCTTTTTTTTCTCAGGCTTTTCTGTACAGCAAGGAATATATAACAATCAATCAGTAATTTACTTTTTTAACAAATCTGAGAAATTCTCAAAAAACCCTCACCAACTTGACTCTGGGAGTTGAAATTTTCAGGAAAGTACCACAGATTGCAAGATTCTCAGGAAAACTGTGGATTGGCAAAATCATTATATCTGAGCCAAATTTTTGCATGTGATGGGAATAATCTATGCAGATATGTTCTGTGCCTCTAGCATTATCTCTGTCAGCCACTCTAGCTTATCTAATCGTGGCAATTACAGACTCATTGCATCAGCTATTACAGAGATTTACGAAGCTTATGATTTAGATTCTGTGCATCGTTGACTTTAATGGGACCAGCTTATTTTCTTAGAAATAGTGCAATATACTGAGAGAGGCCAAAGAAGACTTTGTAAATGACATTGCCCACAGTATATTTTTAAACTGAGCTTTAATCTGATAAGAAGGAAGTGTTGTTTATCACATATTTTGTTGCCTTCCTTTAGATTTTGAGAGGGTTTTTTGACACTTAGCGTTGTGGAGCAGTATTATGTTTGTCATTGTTTTCTGTTTATGTACAGCTAAAGCTTCCAAACCCACTGAGCTGAGCAAATCAGTTCTGGTCAAACAGCACACCTGGACCAAGCCTGGACTGCCTGGGGCTACTGGTGCAGCTTGGGAAACCTCATTGAGTGTGGAGTGAACTGTACAAGTACATCCTCCTCATGGAACAAGTTGACCTGAACACGTCTGATCTGTGATTTTTGATCCCGTTTGGCTCCCTGAATGCTTCTAACTGCCCTGCCAGGCAGCATTTTTAATTTTTACATCAACATTATGTTTGAGACCTACTTCCACCAAGTATTCCCTCTTTACAAGCCATCAGGGTGGGTGAGAAATCTGCTGCACCCCAGCTTAACAAGGTCATTGCAGGGGCAGTTACCCCACAGTCAACTGATCCCACTTTCACACGTGCTGAACACTCTTATTACTAGAGAATGTGTCTGCTAACAAGCAATCTACATTCAGTGCCCTTTTTTCAGAGCAAAAAAAGAGTATCATTTCCATTTGATACCAGCCTCAACTATTTTCCTTAAATGTTTGCAGTAGTTCTGAGTTCTTTTGGCTGTTTTCAATGAGGAATCTTGCAAACCACAGAACCCTGAGTAGCAAAGACATCTTAAATCTCTTGCGAACAACGTTAAGTACACAAATTTTATTTTCTACTTGTGCATTGTATGCTAGAGGACTTTGTCATTTAATCTTTTCATTTTAGCTTTCTAGAAGTGGTGTACTTTTTTAGAAAAAGCGTATGAGAGAAGTGTTTTATGTAAAGCTTATTGTATAAAGCAAGAGAAAGAAGAAAAAGAAGGTGCTTTTTGAGGAGATTCACTTCTGTTGCATCATTCCTTGCACATCTCTGAACATCTGATAGCTACTGTTAATCTAGTTTCACTCCCCAGTTCAGCTTCCCATATGGAAAGCTGGAGTGATTTTTGAATAACAGCAAGTAATATCTGAAGTGGCAGCAACTGGCAACTCTGACACTGAGCTTGGCTGTGGCCATTACCCAGAATCCTCCTGCTCTTCTTGAGAAGCAATTACAATTTCACAGGTTGGAATTAAAATTCCCTGCAGTATGCAGGAGAGTAACTGAAACTGTCAAAGTGATTTCAAGCTGCTAATCTCTCACTGCTCCAAGAGTGAAAATAGAGCCCCTCTTACCCAAGCACAGATCTGACAACTTAAAAACTCCAGCCTTCCACGGCATTTAAATACATATGGAGAGTGGCTTGATCTGCTCACAGAGGATATCTGTAAAGATGTTATGTCTATGAACATTTGTGTGTTATTAACAAGTCTATCTTTTTTAACTTTAAGACGTGTGCAACTTCAGGGACTACAAGGAATATAAAAGAAGTCTTATGCAAGAGCTCTGGCAATTTGGAGGAATGAGTGGGCATGTGCCTGTTTGTGTGAGGCTTATTAAAATCTTTATTTATGTCTTCTTGAACATGTATTTTTTTCTAGAAAAATTGCTTGCAACTTTCCCAGATTTTATTTTCACAGTTTTATATCCCACATTGTATTTTGAGTGCACTGTGGTTGATTATATAGATAGAAACAAAGAGCATTTAGAAATGAAAAAACGGAGGAAAAAATTGAGGGGCTGTAAAACTAGGGTGCAAAATGAAAAATACCAGTGCAAAAGCTTCAAAGTAAGTTTGATCTAGGAGGCACTAGGAATTGGCTGCAAAATACCATTTGAGTTGTTCACAGGCAGGGTTCATCCACTAGATAATTAAAATCAGAGTCATTGCTGGAAAGTGTTTGTGCAAATATCATTAAATGTCTTTTAGTTCCATATTTGATTCATGCACGCTCTTAACATTCAAGTGAATGCTTTTTTTCTTTAAATTAAGGTTCTTCAGTAGGTGGAAGGGAGATGAATTATGAATAGTCTATTTTCATTTTAAAGAAGCCCAATACAAAAATCATGTCACTGCACCTGCTGGTATTCCCACTTGGGAAGTTGTGGTTATGGAATTGGATCATTAATGTTGTCCAGTCACGTCCCATGAATGGAGAAAGAATAATATTTGAGTATTATTTCAAAAATACTTATTTTGTTGGAAAATATTTAGCAATCACAGCCATTCTTCTTGAAAAGTGATCTTAACATGATGCTTTATAGAGGACACTCTGCGCTGCTTTGTGTGCTTAATGCTGGTAGGTGATGGGGAAAACTTGCATGCAGGTGACCAGAGTGTGATGCAGATTTGTGCCTACAACTTGCATGCTTTAAATGTCCCATCTGTCTTTGAGTGTGAAAACAGGGTAGTTGTGCTCAAGTGAGCACAAAATATCGTGTCTGCTCCCTTCCTGGGTGGTGTTTCTGGGGAGTGGTGTACAAATGTTAGTTGGCAATGGGTTTCGGGTTACAGGAGAAACTTGGAGATGATAAAACACACCAAAAAAGGGCCATGATTGTTTGGCACATAGTAAGAGTTGGGGGATCTGAGAGAAATTAATGTGATGAAATCATGACATGATGGGAAATTTGACTTTTCGTGGTTAGGATATCATTACAGTATAATCTGAAGAATAAAACTTTAATGGTGCTTGGAAGGCTTTGCTGCACAGACACCCTTCCAACTGCTCCTAACTCTTGGGTTTCCTGTGTTGTGTCAGAGCAGTCTGTTCCACCACACTGGTACCACAGCCTGGCCTCTGGCTGTGAGATGGGCACACGCAGTTTCATGGAGGACGGCATTCCAACTCTGTCCCTTCTCACCCTGCTTGTCAGTGCACTACATTTCTTGCTGCTTGGTAGTGGAGATGGGTAAACTGTGGCTGGCAAAGAAACTTGCTCAGTCCAGTGGCATGCAGTATACATATGATAATGTACACTCTTTAGGGGTTGCAAGCTTCAACTATTTGTTTGGGTTTTAAGCTCTCTTACCCTTTCTTCCAGCTGCTTCATCCAAGCTATCAGCACCTCATTTTGTTTTATGGAAGATGGCGTGTCTTCAGAAGGGTAAGCATTAGTCTGAGCAAGGTGGCTTCTTTCCTGAAAACAGGAATGCTCCTTCTCCACTGGAGCAGATTTGCCAGAGGTATCAGTGCTTGGAAGCCACTGTCGTGCAATGTCTGTCCTTCAGCTGTGTGGTGTCTGTCTGCCAGAGCCCTTGGGTTATGTCAGAAACTCCCATTTGCTAATAAGCAGGATTAAAAGGCCTCTTCTGCTGTGCTGTATTAGTTTTGAACTTGCAAACCCCAGAAATGCCGTAATTCAGAGCGAGAGATAAAACACATCATTGATGTCAGCTGAATATATTAAATTTGATATCCACTAGTGGCTTTATGAGCTATAAAAGTCAGTATCTAGAAATCACCAACTACAAGATGTCTATACAAGAGATTACAAAGGGCTGTGTGGGACATGGTCTGCAGAGTGTTACTATGAGACTGCAGGAGGAAACGAGAGCAAGTTACCAAGTCAGCTGTACAGATAACCAGTGGCAGAGAGAAAGATGTTCACACTCAAGGGACAGCTTAATCTCCAAGTATTATGGTAATATTAAGGAAATTTAGAAAAGACAGATAGCAGCTTGGACATGCTGCAGCAGCATTAATTTGCTTCTGTCCTGCTTGGATTGTTTAGTAGGTGAAAAGGGCAATCTGAATGACATTCTCCAGCAGAGGGATAAAACAGAGCCTAACAGCAGATAGCAGCTTTGGATCTGTGAGAAGTAAATTATTTAGAACAAATCTGAACCTCCTGCGCTTCCACATCTCTGCCTTATGCTGCTCTGAAGAGACACCTTGTTTTCATTTGGTTTTATTTGGCATTTTTTTCTGCAAATATATATTCAGGTTCCCGAACCTTTTTTAGTTTATCTGACTGAAATAATACTAAAAAAATCACTCACTTATGCTTCTGGTTTTAAGATCAAACTTGTTTGCATTTTGTTGCGTGCCCTGTGAGCCTGCTTCAACCAGCATCTTATTTGTAGGAGGGGTAGGATTAATTTTTATACTGATTTGAACCTAAACTGGAAGTTTTCAGTTGGTTTGTGAAGTACTACTAGGGGTATCAAGAAAACTAAGCCTAGCTGGCAATCAATTTAATATATTTAGTGTCTCTATCTGCAGATTTGCCAGTATTGCATACTAAAAATTGTTGAAGCTAACTAATCTAAATCCACTGATAAGTTCTTGGTTTCTACCAATCTATAGTGTCATTAAAGTCAGACACACAGCTTATTTGATAGCCTTGCCCCAGCATATATCTGCTGTGAGAATTACTGCTGCAGGACAGTATTATACATTGCTCTCACCACGTCCTCCACAACATCTGCAGTGCAAGAAGAAAAACAAACGATAAGCAGCAGATAAGAGGCAGTTCCTAAACTTTGTAAAGAAGCGGCTGCCTCGAGCCTCAACACAAATACTCATGAAAGGATGTGGTAAGTTGTAGCTTCTGAGTTCAGAATATTTGTTCTAGAGTAACTATCAGCTATGTTCCAACATAAGTTTTCATGCCATGATAGAAGGACGGAGGACCTCTTCTCCTCCCCAACCGTGTAGCAGCAGCCGTCTACCACTGTAGAGGTAGATGAGCTGAATAAATCTACAGATGGTATGTAAAACAGCAGCAGAGCTTCCAGGGCCAGCCCTTTGTCACCTGTGTTTCTTTCCATAGTCTTTGAAAGCCATTTACTTACCATGTGTCCTGCAGGACCCTTGTATTTCTGATGTCCTTTAATGAGCTTGGACGCTCTTGTGAGTACATTCTGCACAGATCCAGGATTACAGCTCTGGCTTTCTGAATCACAGCAGGGAGAATGAGCTCTTCCGGCCTTTCACATCAAAGTTGTTGTCACAAGAGGGTTCAATAGTATATTTCCAGTTCTTGCTGCATACACTGCTGCAAAAGTTGAGTCATCAGCATGTAAATACTTTCTTGGCCTCAGAATATCAGATTTTTTTTGTGTGTTGATTGGCTGCCCATTTCATTTTTCTTTCCACACTTACTGACTCATCTAAGAATAATGAAATTGGGTTGCTGCCAATCATACTTCATATTGCTTCAAATATAGGAATGCTAAGGCTACTCATTAATACTATCTTATCTGCCAGGAACTCCATGAAACTGAATTTCGAGTAATTCCTGTTCACAGCAGTAGCTTGAGCTAAAGACCTGGAATAGTTTTGGTAGTAAAGTCTGGTCCTGTGGACAGTCTTGTGCTGTGCTCTCTCATCGTGTGCTTGTGAGGAAAGAAATTTTAAAAAGTCTGCTTCGTGGAGAGAACAGGTTTTATTCTGTTTTTTTGAAATGCTTATCAATCTGTCCAAACTTACTTGACAGGTAGAATTGACAAGGTCTCCTTGCTTTAAAAAAATGACAGTTCACTAACTAGTTTGATTTTCTAATTGTCAGAGTTCAGTTATCTAGACATGCTATTTGTCTTTCAAGCAGTAAGAGCAAGCTGGTGTGATGGCCACAGAAAGCATAAAACTTCTCTTTTCTTAGACGCTTCATAGTTGGTTGGAAAGCAAAAGTTTTGGCCTTATGGAAGAGGAATGCTATAGACAGTTCTTTCCATAACTTGTAATTGTCAATATGGGACAAGTTTTAAATAATACAAAGGCCTAAGCAAAGGAAGAATTTAAAATAAATTATTCTGTTGCACAGAATGGCTTTAAATTAAACTGCACTTCAGGAGTTACCTCCATAAAAAGTCCAATTATGGTATTTTGCTCATTTTTCTCTCGCTCTTTTTTTTTAAATGTTGTTTCCTTATAGTTCTTGGCAGATTAAAACATTTTCATTTCAAAATAGAATGGCTGCAACTCACATGGTACACTTGTGAAAACAAATTCTGAGTCACAGTAATTTCTATAGGCTGAAACTAATTTCCCAGAAAGGAGGATCAATGTGGCAGCCTCAGGAAGTGAGTACAGTGGCCCAAAGAGATTTAAAACTAAGGATGCTGCCTTTCTGTCCTACGTCCTTCTATTGGCAGCTCTTGCTTGCACCAGCAGTACTGCCATGAGACTGCCTGAAGGGAAGTTTGGGTGGCTCATCTGACTGAAACAGTGTCTTGGTGGGGTTCATTTTGGGATGGCTCATGTTGCTCAGAGCATCTTTGCAAAGCAAAGGCTGATTTACATCGCCTTGAAATCCCAGAGAGGATTTTGAGTCTTACAAGCTGACCTGCCTCTTGCTGGTAGAGCTTTGGAAAGGTCCTTACTCCACCACTTTATTTCCATTCCCGAGTTGCAGAGGCATGCCATTGACACGCAGATGCGTGACTGAAAACAGATCACTGTTGTGCAAGCACTGTGGAGCAGAGCCATAAACTTGTTGTTTGAAGCCCTCCACACATCTTCAGAGGTAAGGTGTGCTTGGGAATTGCAGAGCCAAGGTCACGGCCCATAGGGCAGGCAGGATGTTGCTAAACTACAGGGTTTACTGCAGTGATCTTTTCTGATCAGCTCAGGATTAGTAGATCATAAAGGACATACAAATTTCCTCTCAACCTGTCATCTCCCTTAGGCTAGTAACTCCTTTTTGATCTCTAGAAGTACATACCTAATAGGACTTTTTTCTTCTTTCCTTTTTTTTTTTAATGGGAGTTCAACTGGCTGGTGGGCTCCAGGAAGTGTTGTTCATGTGGGTAGAACATGCTTCATCTTTCATGACTCCCAATCTGTCTCTTTTGTTAACCATAGAAATCAGTTTAAAAAACAGCTGGCATGAGAGTGGGTGGTTTTGGTTGTTTATGGTTTGGGGGATTCTTTTCTCTTGTTGCTTACTTTCCTGATGCACATGCTGCTAAATTTCTATTTGTTAAGGAAGTTCAAAGGAGGAAGAAGTAAGTTCTGCGTCATTTCAGTTTGCCTTTGTGCTTAGATCTGGTCAGAGCCAGCCAAACTCTGGGCAGTCAGCAATGTGAGCAAACATAAAGCAGATATCTAGAAAAGGACTGGGAGCTTTAAAGTCACGTTAAGACTTTGTTATAAACTTCTGCTTTGAAGACTTGCAGTATGACACATGAAAAAAATGTTAACTTCCATTAAAGGCTCTCTTGAGATTTGTTACCAAATGTTAGCAAAAATTCAGCAGAACATTTCAAGGGGTACAATCCAAAAGTTCCTATCATGCATTTGATGAAAACATCTCTAAATAGCTTAATGAGTGTAAAGGAGGAAACACTGTAATTGCACCAGATTGATATTAATTGCAAATTTGGTTTTTTGCAAGCATTAAGGAAAACAATGACTTTTAGTGAGAGCTTCATGGAAATATGTGAGAACAGAAATGGTCTTTGCTTGACAGTCTGTCCAGTGCTCCCAAAGTATGTGGAAAACAAGTGACTAGACATTTACACTGTGAAACACCAGGAAAAAATAGCAGTTTCTGATCAGTATTCTTAATGTAGTATTGTGGGCATCCTTTCTATTTCTAACAATACTTTTTTTTTTTGCAAGTCTTTCCCCTGGATTGGCTTGCATTTACTAAAGAATATATACACTGTTTATATATGTATTCTGATACATTTTGATCTTTCTCCTGTTCATTCTGTAGCCAGTGGCTAAGGAAGGCTTATGTGAGTTTAGAAAGAGGAAAATAAGGTTTAAGAAGCAGTACTGTGTCTTGTTCTAATGGCTCTGAAATTCAGTCATTCCCATTTATTGAAACAAATGCCCTGTTTGGGGCCAGCTGAGGGAGAGAGCTGTCTCCCCTGCCCAGGCCTGCTTGCAAGACAAATGGCTCCATTGTTTCTGTGGTGTGCAAATATCACCGGTCCTGGGAGGTCAGGATTGCACACACTGAGTGGGTGCTTAAAGGACTTGGATGAAAAACACACAGAAGATTTTAAAGATAAGGAGTCAGTAATGGTAAGACCTGTGTACTCTCTAACTGTGTTTTGATGGTACAGTAAAAACGCAAAGCACTGAGCTTCTGTAAACTTACTCATTCTGCTGGATCAAAATATGTCAAGCTGCTTTCTGCCAGTAGGCTTTGTGCCAGATAAGGTATCATTTTTCCTTCCACAGCCAGCCTAAAAACCTGAGGCTGCCATAAGCATATCTTTTGCAGAAATGCAGTTATGTACTTGTGCCTGACACGATCTGTGAGTGTTGTAGGTGACCTGGTGTTTGTGTGGGTGTGGAGGCGCAGGCTGGGACACAGCACTTGTCCGAGGCTGGGCTGGGACAGGGTGAAGCTGGGCTGTGGAGGCTTTCCAGAGGACTCTGCAGGAGTCTGGGCCTAGGGTGAGGCTGAAGGTAAGCTGAGGAGGAGCACACAGATTTTTAATTTTAGTGCTATACAGGTGATTTTTATTTCCATTTTAAAAACAGGAGTTGTCATAGGCATAAGAGCTTATCTAGCAGCCAGCAGGCTGATCAGATATTACAAAAAAGCACAGCAGTGTTGGTGAGCTGGTGATCTTTGCTTTGGCTGTTGCTGGTGGTGTTCTGCATTAGGCTGAAACAGTTCTTCAAGGAAGATCAGTGATTATGGAATTTTGGCAGACTTCTAAGTTACTTATGTTCCAAATAGAAAATAAAACATCTTCCTGATGTATTTTATATCACTGCCTGTTGCTCTGACCACGTACTTTGTGGTACAGCTTTGTGCTGTCCTTGAATTACAGAGATGGCTTCCTCTGTGTGGTGTCCTTCATAATTAGCTGTCCTAGAACTGGAGTAAAAACATGCTAAGAACTTTGGCAACTTAAAATGTCATATAATCACCAAAGATTTTGGAAGCACAGTCTCCAACCCCCACCCCCCACCCTTAGCCTCAGGAGGAGAAACACTTTTTTCTGTTGTCCTGCATCTTCTGCAGTGGGAATTCCCCCTTCAGTTGTGTCTACTAGAAATGGCACTTTACCAATATCTGGGACCTTTATTGATTTTTATATTGCAGACAATGACAAATCACTCACAAACAGACTTCACTGTTACGGTGGTTGTTTGATATCTGTGTAAAACACAGTTGGAGGAATTCTAGTGACATGTCAGTGTCTTCACTTAGCCTAAGACTCTATAGAAAGCAGTTGTGGTGGGGGATAATTGTCAGAATGAGAGAACCCTGATGACAGGACTGAGTGAGCTCTTTAAATTCCACTGCAGCAAAGTAGTTTAAGGACCTACCTGCTTCCCTCTTATTCAGAAATAGAATTTATCTGACTCAAGGATTTCTACATCGACTGCAATCCTGGGGTAGAGAGGCAGCACCAGAACTGTATGCAGAGTAAAATTTTTTTAAACACAAATTTATCCATATTTTCAGATACATCTGCTGATCTCATATTTCTTTAGCCCACCAGAAAGGGCATATTTTCATAATTCTTCTTTGCAGAGATGCACTGGAGTACAGAATTCTTTCTAATGTGTTTGAGTGAAAGAATAAATCCTTCTTTCCCTATAATTTTATCACTCCTGTTGTTTTAATTTAAAAGGTCACTGCAACAGATTTTTTTTCTAAGGTGGGTTTTCTGGAATTTTTTTAAGGGCTTGGAGGAAGGGGAAAAACAATTAATGTAAGAGAATGATTTTCATTCCAGCAATGTTGATTAATTTGGCTCATAAGAAGAGCTTATTTCTTTGTTTACTTGGAAAGAATGAGTATCAGCACATAAATAATCAGCTGAGAACTAGATTTCCAGGAGGAAGAATTTTTCTAGTCACTTTTCTGTTAATTCAAAGCAGTATCTTTTAAAATTGATGTAACTCAGAGCCTTATGATGATCACATTACTTTCCCTTAGGAGTAAACACAGACTAAAGTGTCTGCTTCTTTTCCAAACCAGAAGAGTTGTTGCCTCAGGTACTCAAATTCCTATAGAAAAAAAGCTTTCCTTAGCTCTTGTAGCTGTACATACTGAATCTATCAGTGTACCTGGGGACTTCCATGCCAACTTTTGCCAAGTACCCCGAACTCCTCTTCAGAAAGACATGGAAAAACAATTTACTGAACAAGCCTCCCAGAAGTGCATTTTTCAGACAGTCTTTCACCTAGCTAAAGTACACAGGCCTGATGTGCTATAGCTGGAAGAAGCTAACCACAACATATAATTTCTGAACTGGTTTTCCCCTTCTTTTCACTCTTGAAAAGATATGTAACCTAACAGGACAACAGGGCTGACCCTTTCTTCAGACCCCATTGCAGTGCAACTCTGAAACCACCTTCTGGAAAATCCTCTTGGGCTAATACACTGCAATCCCACTTTTCATAATCTGCAAAACCTAATATATTTAACTTGTTAACAGCATCCCACAGAATCTGAGGTCCCAGGGACAATCCCTGTCCTTCACAGCTCAGGGATTTTGTAATACTCAACAGCAGTAAGAGATTTGTCCAGGAGGAAGGCCGGGGCCACTGGTCATGGACATCATCTGCACCATTATCTCTTCCAGCATTATAACTTGGTTTTTAATGTTACATTGGGAAGTGTATTGCTTACATTGTGCGTAAGTCCTCAAATGCTGTTATCAAGTACCTCAGATGCAAGCACGTTTTTGGGCTATGTACATCTATTGGCTTGTTTCTTTCTCATGGTTTCATAACACTGAAAATAGACAAGCAGATTCATCTTCCTCAAACTGCTCGATGTGAGAAAATTCTGCTTCTAGATTATGCTATTATAAAAGGTTGCTGTGACCCAGAGATGTAATACTTAGCTTATAATTTTCCAAGTTTAAACGAATTAGCTGCCAGCAACGGAAACTTACTTTCTGCTTGTTTTTAGAGCATTTTGCAGAATGCAGTGCTGCTGGGTGTCAGCAGACTTTGGATGCTACACAGGAACACTTAAATAAATATAAGTGACCAGTCATCACACTGGCTTCCAGATATTTACAGTAATAGTGCCAAAGTCCGTCCTTCGGACACTGGAGTTCTATAACCTAATGAAGCAGGAGGTGCCAAGAATTTAGAGGATAAGAAGTTGGAGACAGAAGCTGCAAAGGAACCAAGCTTTACAAGCATACCTTGAATGCACTTGGTGCATTTGGGGGTGAGGTGGAGTTATTGTCTGTGCAGAATACCTGAACAGAATTGCTAGGTTTTGAGTCAGCAGAGCATTACCAGCTTTACAGATGAGGAATGTATTTTCTACCCAGACTGAGTCAAATGGCAAACCAACTTTAGTTTTGTAATAAGAATTGCATGTGATTGTTAAAAAAAAAAAAAAAAAAAAGGAAAAAAAAGAAAAATAGAGATCCTTTTGAGTTGTATTTTCATAATGGGAAAATATTGGTCCTTTCTGGTGATACTTGGAATTGGCCAGAGTCTCTTGTTCAGCTGTTTCTGGACATAGTTCAGGACAGACATCCTTGGGGATGATTAAGCTAAAGAGAGTCTTTGTAGGTGTACAGTTGTCTGAGTTACCAGTAAACCTACTGTTCAATGCTAAAATTAAATCTCACTGCCAGAACTGTGCTGGAACATTCCATTTTTAATTACTATTTAATTATAATTTTTAAAAAAAATCTGGCCTTAGACTTCAGCTTCTCAGTGGGACTGCAGAGGTTGAGGCCTATGCAGGGAGAATCGGTGTGATACTTTTTCCCCCATTGTTTTGAACTTAGTGTGCATGTGACATTACAAAGAATGAACATAAAATACTGCCAAGTCATGACTGTAACAAATCTGCACCTACTTGCACATAAGGTGGTCAGAAGTCAAGCCCAGGAATATTTACTCCCTGCAGCCTGTCAGTAGTCTGGCAAAAATATGAGTACACACCCTTATCCAGAATAATGTTATGGCCTCATTCATGTTTAGCTGAACCTACTTTGGAAAGGGAAATACCTTGTGACATTCTTCAGTGGCCTCTATGGACAAATAAATAAAAGATTTAATGGAGCCTTCACAGTAGGGTATTGGCAACTGAGAAGGACCCTGAGGACTGGGTTGTATAAATGAGGCAGAATTGGGATATTTTCAGAGCTCCATAAGGGATAAGGAAGAGGTCTTTTATCCACCCAAGTTCCTGGGGCTCTGAGGGAAAAAACTCTGTTCCACGTTTAGCACAGGGAACAACCCTTTCTCATGAGTGTTTCGAGGATGTGTGTGTGAGCATCTTATAGTCTGGCCTTGTTCCATCAAATGCATTCCTCTGAATTGGACACTGGATGGTAATGGCTTTTATTAAGCCAGCAGGTAATTAATTATGATAAACGTGAAAATTGTCTATTGGCTCAATAGGCTCTGTAGAGCCAAAAGGGTGCATGTGACTAAAAATATTCTGATTGAAGGTCTGCAGTAGTAATGAGTACTGCAGCAGTATTCCACACTGAGTCACTGAGAGCTGTGCTGTCAATTACCTGTGGATTAAGGACCAATGCAATTTGAACCAGATCCCTTGTGACCTGAGTGGAAAGCCCCAAAGGGTTTTGTGGCACTGCCTCTTACAAATGCTCCATGACAGATCTGTTTTCAATTCTTATGCTTTCTCTCCTTTTTCTTTCTTTTTTTTTTTGTTTTAAATTTTTTGAAAGAAAATCAGACTTCAAAGTAACAGCCTAACTTGTTATTAATATGCCTTACAGTATGTATCCTATGACTTTCTTTCCTTGTCCCATCCATTACCCTTCACTGTAGTTTCTGCACCTGGATGCTGGAGGGAGGGAAGGTAGGGCAGGATGAAGGGGAAACAGATGATGCATGCCAGAAGAAATAGTAATTGTGGTGGTAAGAAGTTTTCACGACTTGGAGAAAAAATCCTTTCCCTCACAGTTTTCCAACCTCTTTTGGCTTTCTTGTTAGCCTTTCAGTGTTATTTGTGTGTAGGCATTGTGATTTGTGTGTGTGTGTGCACATATAAACACATCGATATATGTAAAGAGGATGGTTCTTCACTTCAGCGCATCAAGGAGAACTCAGAACCACTTTGCCAACACAAATAAACTATTAGACTATCCACAACTGACATCTTTGAGGTCGTCTTCCGTAGCCAGAATAAATTTCTCTTTAACAGTACAGATGGATACTAGGAAAGCCAGCAGATGCATTGTAGCTAATCAGAAAGAGACTCAGCAGGGTAACTAAAATCTCTGCTAGAATTCATATCCCTTCATGGAGTTTAATTAAAGAGCTTTGTGTGCATCTTTTTGTTTTATCTGTTGCCAGTGTTTTGTCTCCTATTGTGGCAGATCCTTCAAATAACCATCAATTTGCTGTGATAATCAACTGAGGAGAATGAGCAGCACTGTTTAATTATATAAAAATGATAATGAGCTTTGGCTGTCAAAGAGTTAAGGAGCTGCTGCTGGCCACTGGAATACAAAAGAGCTGGTGCCAAAGGGGCCCCTGGAAGTCTGTGGCACTTCAGACTTCATTGCTGAGCAGCAGTAACTGGCTTGAGCAAGCAGCAGGCCAGCAGAGCTTCCTTTG
The DNA here is from genome assembly GCA_013397975.1 of Machaerirhynchus nigripectus. NCBI lineage: Eukaryota > Metazoa > Chordata > Aves > Passeriformes > Dicruridae > Machaerirhynchus > Machaerirhynchus nigripectus. Next base: position 1,019,596 of record VZRQ01003548.1, on the reverse strand, counting down.
GGGAGAGATAACTGAATTATTGAGCAGCCTCCTAACAACAGGAAGCAGAACAGGCATGGACAGATTTCTGTTTCACACCCCAGCAAAAATACAAGGCAATCAAAAGAAAGATCTCTTGTCCTACATAAGCACAACGCCTTTGGCATTGTACTCCATTCCTCATCCTCATGGCAGAAATTAGAGTTTGGGCATAACCAGGTGTCATTTGGTGCTATTTTGCTGCAGGAGGTAGCAGGAGAACTTAGAAGAATGGGGTTCTGGCTGCTGGGGAAACACAAGCCAAGGTGCAGATAACGAAGGTATGCTTGTGCTCTACCCAAGAGTAGTGTGGATCCAAGTTTATCAAGAAGTAACTCTTCCAAGAGGTGAAAACTTTCTGTTCTCAGACTTTTTTTCCAATCCTCTTCTTTTTTTCTTTTTTTTTTTTTCCACCAAGAGGTGAATAAAATCTTGTGCAACATCCATATTTTGCATCCAAACTATTTACTCACTGAAGCTGTTGTTTTCCCCTTTCTGTTTTCTCTAGCTGGGATTATGCTGAAGTAAGCATGGGGCAGGGAACTTTGTAAAACAGGAACAACACTGGATCTGAGGAAGAGAAATTGCAGGAAGCCCTATTTCTTGAAGCAGAGAACCAAGAATTCAGCTTAATATTATGTGACTCACTTACCATGTGCTTGCTGTCCAGATTAATCCCAGCACTAATGAACTCCTGAGGTGTACAGTGCCTGCAAGGGCCTCCAAGCCAGGTCTCCAGGCATGGAGCTACTTGGCTGGAACAGGTACGGTGGAGCTGGTGAAAACACATCCAGAATCAGGGGAGTCTCTGAAGGCAGAGAGATGTGACAGGGCCTGCCTTCCTTCTTCAGTGCGTGGCCTGGCCACACTGCTGTGGGAAGCCAAGGACTCCAGCACAATGGAAGTAAGCAGGGGCATGGCCCGTGACAGACCAATGTTGTTACAAGTGTGATGTGAACAGGGCTGGCACTTCGGACTGACACTCCTGTGCCACTAACACACAGAAAGTGGGAAACACCTTGAGGAGCACTCTGGTTTTGTTGGTTGTATAAGCAACACTGGCAAGGGAAGTGTTAGTGCTGAGTTGGTAAGAGATGCAGCTTTGCCTTTAATGCAGTGTTCATCCTACAGGACACTCTGCTGTGTGTTGGTATTTCTGTAGCAGAAAAGGAGTGCTGGGATAGATGCAGTTTTAAACAGCAGGGTTAAGGTAAGTTTACATTAGGAGCATTTTACAGGTGTGGAACTACAATTGCATTATAAAAGTGAAGAATTTTTATTGTTGCTGACAGTCACTGGCCCCTTGGATCAGGTCCTTCATGTGTGATTCTGCAAATGTCTCACAAGAGCAAGTGAGCACAGGTGCCATCTTCCTTCCTTCCTTCCTTCCTTCCTTCCTTCCTTCCTTCCTTCCTTCCTTCCCCACCTCTCCTCTGCAGCTGTGTATTCATACTGTCCATAGCAGAGTCACTGACCCGCTGTCCTTTGTGGCCCCTCCAAGTGCCACTGTCTGCTCCTACATTTCATTATACTCTCCGCCCTTATCCTTTGATCCCTGTGGGCACTGAAGCCAGATGATGCTGGTCAGTCCCAGAGCCACAGAACTCCTTTGGCACTGGCTCTTTCGTGTTCCTGTGGCAAGCCACAGCAATGCCTGTATGACCAAGGCACACAGTTTTTGCATGAAGAGCGCCATGCGCCTTCCTCATTAGGCAAGATGTGAATCTGAATCAGCTCCTCCTCTTTTAAGCTCACTCTTTTTGACATCCTTTGCATTTATAACTCAGTCTCCTAAGTTCATTCTGCATGCCATCTCTGCAGTACATCCTTTTCTCTCTACCCAGACAACTACAACTTTGCTGTTATAACTTCAGCTCTTGTTATCTTATGGATCAATCACTGTACTCATCCTGTCACAAATCTGACAGATGTACCATACCAATCCCCAGTGCTCCTGCAAAGATAACTTTCCCAACGCTTAAGTTTAACCATGTTGTCTGTTCTCTGTGCTTTCCCACTGCCTTGCTCTTGAAAATTAAGCTATTTGTTTTTACTTCAAGGCTTATCATGACCTGTCTTCTCCCTACCTATAATCACCTCCTCAGCATTGAAGAGTTAGTTTCCACCTCTATTAACACACAGTCCTGGTTTTCTTTGAGCACTCATTCCTTTTATAAATGTTTTTCATACTCAGAAGGAGTATCCTGTGGAGCTCTGCGAAGAAGCTTCTTTTGGCTCTTAGCATCCACTCATAATGCCTTTTAAAAGGCTTTCTGGCTGGCTGACATTTTCATATTTTACTCCATTCCCTGGCCATTCTGTCCCACCATTTTATGCACAGGCCAAGGATGTTTTGGGATTGGGACCGTCACACTGTTTGGCCTAGGTGCAAAACATAGTACAAAGGGAATGTGGAAAGGGCTCCTACAACACTTGGGTAGTAAATCCTTAGGCAGCAGGAGTGCAGCTGTAAAAGCAAAGTGCTGTAAGTGTACTAACACAGGAAAGTCATCACCCTCCTCCTGGTGAAACAAGCAATCCAGAAGACAAGCAGAGTATTTGGTATCTTTATACCCACAGTCAGCTCGTCCACAGTCAGAAGAGGTTCCATCTCTTTCTGCTCCTACCTGGCTGATGGCAAGGATGGTGCAAGCACGCCTTCATCTCTTGCAGCACAGATTCATCAGCTTATCTCTGCTTTATTGGTGGCTCAGACTGGCAGGGCTGGGTGTTCACTGCTGCAGGCTGGGGGAGAGCACTTGTGGGCCTGCTGGGGTGCCTTTGGGGCAGCAAATCCTAGCAGTGGGTTGGTGGCAAACAGCCGGGATGTGGGAGAGGAGGACCGGCTGGAATGTCTTCAGCCCTCGCAGCTGCATGCAGTGCCTGTGTGTATCTACAGCACCACTGTACTTGCTGGCACTTCACAGAAACTTGTCCTTTCCTTTTGCAGAGACTCAGGAAAACATTGCTGTCTTTCTATAGGAACTGAAAAACTTCATTATCCGTGGAGTTTGACTAGTGTCGCATTGAAATGAACTTCAAAGCAAATTCACATCGAAACTGCTAGAGACTTCATGATTGCTTGGTTTTGATACAAAACATGAAAAACACCTCAGGCTAGCTGGCAATGCTTGTGACGAGCAAATCTTTTGGTGAAACAAGAGAGGGCTTCCAGTTACTAATGAAATCCTCCCCTCCCCACCCCCCAATCCAGTGGGCATTTACATGGTTTTCTTGTGAACATTTCATGCAGCTTTGAAAATCAAATGCTTCCTTACAGGAAATGTTTTTTCTGTGTTGTGCATCTCTTATGGCTGGCTGCCAAGAGATCCTGATCCGACACCCAGCTGTGCTTCTATGACTGGCTTTTGTGACCATGGAAAATCTTTTTCTTTCTTTTATTTTTTTTTTCACTGCTGCCTTCTCCATTTTCTTCTCTGTTAAATATGTATAAACAAGTTGAACAAGTTGGAAATCGGAGCCTGTATGTTCTTTGCAGCCATACTAGACAGAAATGTGAAAGCAAAAGTTAGGGTCTTTCAGTCTTAAAAAGCTTTTGAGAAATGGATAAACTTTCTGTTAGTATGACAAAAATACTTTTTTATTCCTGAGGTAAGAACCATGCCATATTTCAATGTAAGTTAAAAGTAAGTGACAAAAGGCTCATCCCACTTTAAGCTTTGTTACATGGGGGAGGAGATAAAGCTCATGCAAGGAATACACAAGGAAATCAGTTTCCTTTTCTGGAAAACATGTTTTACTGGTATGTACCTTTCTGTACAGTCTTATGGCATTCTGAAGTAACAAGGCTGCAAAAGCAATCCATGTTAGCTTCACTTTGACTTTAATAATGAGGTAATTACTAATGAGGTAATTTCATGTGGGCAGATGTGTGAAAGTCCAGAAGGACACCCTGCTTTACTTTACTTTAATGCAACTGTAAATTGTTGCGGGTATAAATACCAAAAAACAAAGAGGAAGGGGGCATGGAGAACAGGAGCCAGCCTGGCAAAAAAAGCCAGCTAAACAGTCCTTCGTTTGCATTCTGAAAGCAAGGCCAAATCAAGTTAACAAATAGAAGGACATTATGAAATTATGTTCAAAAGGAACACTTCATGGACTGCCATGTTAAAGTGGTTGTAGAGCCTGCCCTTGGCCAGTCTTGTGTACACGTGGTGTCCCAAGTGGGGCATCACTGCGCTGAGGACACAAGGGCTCGGCCGTGGAGGCTTTGGGTGGTGTTCAGGTACATACCAGGAGAAATCCATTTGGCTCTCGTGGAGGTTTCTTTTGCACTTTACAAACCAGGAATTCGCCTAATATGTAGAACAAATGCCCGTTTTGGCCTGGGGAAAAAAAATGCAGTCCTGAATTGACAAGAAACACAATGCTCTGTGTTCAAAAATAACTTGGATATGATGGTGTCTTTCTTAAGATAATCACAAGAAAATAGCATTAAAAATAAATATTTTTCCTTTTGATTTGTCATTATCATTATTTGGAATATTTAATATTTGTGCCTCCAATTTCTCCTCATCTCTGGCAGTAGATTTGATGTATGTTTCTTTTCTTGTTAGTGAAAGTTGAGGTTTTCTCTGAAACTGGGTCAAGTATTTCCTGCTTTCCCAATCTATCTCTTCAGTCTGTTAGCTGTCCTGGAACAGTAGTTTGTGGTTCAATTTCAGATTTCTGAAAATAATGTTTAAAAAAATTTGCCTTTTTTTTTTTATGAAGATTTACTTTATTTTTTCATAACTGTTTTTCACTGTAGTCAGTAAAACGTTCCAAATGGACTGTGAGTATGACTTCCCCGTGCTCTAATAATGCCCTTTATGATCATAAGAGAAGTAAAAGATCATTCTTAGCAGGCTGATGATATTGGAGTCTTCAGAATGAATTTTCACAGCCTGCCTCTTTGTGCCCAGGAGGACTACTGAGTAGTCCTTCTCAAAGGCACAACATCTGCCAGAGGTGTGGAACAATTCCGCACAAACATTAAATTATTGTGTGCACTGTGGAACAAATTTCTGAGGGGGAAGTCCTGCTTGCAACTGCGCAATTTTCTAAAACAAGAAAAAAACCTGTATCAACCTCAGAAGAGTGTGTTCATTGATCTCTAATTCAATCAGACTCACAGTTGAAGAAAACTACCGCCCCAACAAAATAAAAAACAAATAAACAAACCCTCACATAACTGTGGACTATAACTGCTTCTATCTCTTAGGAGTTAATTTTGCCTTTTATCCTGTCGTCTCAACTACTGAAACTTGGTTAAAATAAATAGAAGTAGAAAAAACATTAGTATTTCAGACAGGGCTCTATAGAAAATTCAGAAAGNATAAAAAAACAAGAAATGATTAAAAAAAAAAAAAAAAAAAAAGGAGGTACTCTGTGCACTGAGAAGCTGCACTTTCCATTTGGGAAGGCTGCTATGGCAACCTCAATAAGCAGTTTAGAGATGTCATTGATTAGTCTGGTGGTGAGTGGTCATTTTTAATGCACTGTATTGTCCTCACCTGCGGCCTTTGGGGCACATCAGCTGCAAGACTGGCAGGCTCTTCACTTGCTCTGTTCAGTCTGCACGGCTGGGGTAGCAAACCTGTGTTTGCAACTCCCGTGATTTCGCTCAGTAAAATGTGGTACTTCATGGTGGTCAGGGAATCTTGGTCTGGCACTGCCACTGCAGTGCTGCTGGGCTTTATGTTGGGGCTCTTGCGGTTTTATCCCTAATTCCCAGAATTTGTTTTAACAAGATGAGTGAGCTTTCTAAACAGCAAATCAGAGATACCCCAACTTCCTTGAATTTCAGCACCGTGGGTGTTTGTATGGGGCAGAAGTGCCATACCCTGTGGAAAGCGCTTGGGAATTTGCTTAGCTGGGATAAGAGAAGAAGAAAGTGAATTCTTTGACAGCCAAGGAGGACTTAAAGAAGTGTTAGAAGAGCTGAGTTTTGCAGTTGTTCCCTTAGGTAATTGCATCATATTTCCTTGTGAGCTTGGATGACTTCAGAATCTTCTTCACCAAGCCCCCGTACCTATCACCTGAATTTACAAGGATCTTAGCTTGCATTTTCTTGAAGCACATTTCTGTGCCTTGTGGTTGCCAAGAAATACTTGGAAACACTGCTGAAGTGTCTACACAAGAGTTCTTTCCTCTCTTTTAAAGTGAATTAGCAGAAGGAAAAGAAAAAAGCTAAACCACAACATAATTACATTTTACATTTAATAAAATCTTAAGATTTTAGAGAGACTGACTCATGATGTTTGAATGCAAGCAGTTGGTAATCCTGCTAGAAGAAGTGTTAAATCCCTTCAAGATCTGCCCTGCTCATCAGCTTTATTTCACAAAGAACAATAGGGCAGGCAATATACTTATAACCAAAAAATTAGGCTCACACAAAACTGTCATTAAATGTTCAAAGTGATGTATCCTCTCCCTGAAAGAATTTTGGCCTGAAAGTGATTTTGGTAATAGCCACTCATATGTTACCTTCCAAGATCCAGGAAAAAAATATCTTTGAGCATCTCTCTCCAGATGAAACTATACTATGGGAATGTCTTCCATTACCTTGTGCTGCAACATAATAATTGGAAGAGCGACAGCATTTAAACCGTGTTGTTCAAATGACACAGCCCGTGTCCACCTGGTCTGGATATTGTTTCCCCCTTCTAAAAATCTGAAGGAAATGCAGAAATATTTTAAACAAAATATTGGCCCCTATGTATGTCTTATCACTAGCACTTCTCCCCCTTTCCACCAAGCACAAAAAAAAATCTTTTCTCTTTGTTGTTTATGTATGCTCTTCCGGTATTTTCTCTTGCTATTTGTCTAGTTTTACCTTTATGAGGTATGCTTATGCCTCTGGGGCAGAATAGCGGAGGAGGATGTTTAAAATTAGGTGCAAAATTATAAAATGCTGATAAATATTTATGTAATGTGTATTCAAAATCACTCAAAATCAAGAAATTATGTTACCAAATCACAAGCCAGCAGTGCTGTTTCATGCTACCAGAGCCCCATTGGAAGAAAATACTCTGGATTTGGATTTTCTGTCAAAACCTTACTTGTTTCTAGATTCCACCACCCTTTAGACAGAACATAGAATAACCATTTTAATGATAAGGTAAAATAAACACAGTTGGATGATATTGGGACGTTTCCAGCTAAGTCTGTTTTGCCAGTGGGAGAGGTTTATCATGAGACACAGAGAAGCTGGGATGTGTAGGATATTACCTGTGCTGTACAGAGAAGGGGCTTCCTGCTGTGGAAGCTGTATTGTGCCTTAGAGGCTTAGTAGCCTCAGATAATAAAATGAAGGTTACTTCTTCTAAATGAGCTCTAGTCAGCATAAATGGGGGAAAAGTGTATAAATCACAAATGTATTTCAACTTATATTAATAAAAATTTAAACGGTTTAGAAGCTGGGTCACTGGTTAATCAGAAATGCCATGGAAACAGCATCAGCTTTAGTAGAAACTATGAGATCATAGACAAGGTCTTTAAAAACAACACTGACTGGTTCTGTGAATTTCTTGACTGCTGCACTTCATATTTTTAGTCTGAAATTACCAATAAAAATATCTGATGCCCTGGCAGATATCAGGCACAGGCTCCTGACATGGTGGGTAAAGCAAATGTTCTACTGTCTGCTGCAAAGGCAAAGCTGTGCCATATTTTTTCATAGGTACTTAAGGCCAAGAGGGACCATTACAGCCATGTAGTTTGACCTTCTACATAACACAGACCAGAGAATTTAACTTAGTGATTGCCACCCTCCAGCTATATTTCAAAACTGGAGAGAGATTTACTCCTTTCTTTTTTTCTTTTGATCCCTCAGTGTGCTCAGCTGCCTAAATCTGACTCTTTTTTAAAATTAAGAGACTGTAATTTTAATTTGTGGGGTTTTTTTTCAGAATACGTGCGTAAATACATTCCCATATATATATATATAAAAATACATAGGTGCGTGTGCAGACAAATATTTAAAATATTTTGCATTTGTTGTAATAGTTGGCACCACCATAGAGATGACCTCAGATTTAACAGGGTACATAGACTCATAGGAAAATTGGGGAAGGATGGCAGAAGGTAGCATGACCTTCACATGCAACTCATCATGGGCCCCTCTGCTGCAGTGTTTATCCTTGATGTCAAGTCAGCACAGGGAGGGATTAGAGGCCTGCAGAGAGAAACAACTTGCCTCACCCTGAAGAAATTGCCAAAATTGTAATGCAGGACAGAGACTTCTCAGTTGGGGCTCATTTTAAAAAGGCAGAAACAGGCCAGGCGCTCAGCTGTGCGCAGGGATGTTGAAAACCCCTTCCCTGTGCCCACTGTGGGAAAAGGCTGGGTAGGAACACGCATGCTGAGGAGCAAGTGTGGAGCCTGCTTTGCTACCCACTGCATCTGTGCTGGATTGGAGCTGCGAGGCTTTTATCTCCCACTTCAAAAAGTTTTTAGTGAAAGCTCCAGTGAGATTATGTTACTTTACCTTATGTGGGCTAAAAATAATTTTTGAAAGAGCCTGAAATGACTTCATGCACTCTAAGGAGTGTGGTAAACATGACAGGATGCTGTCAGGCCTTCAGCCATTTTGTGTTTACTGCCAGTGGAGACCCTTGGCCACCCTCAGAGAAACAATTTCTGTTAAGTGGTCCTTTAAGTGCTATCGTCTGATTAATGAGGCAGACTTATTTATTGTCACTGGAACTTGACCTGGAAGCTTATTTTAAAGGTAAACTGCAAGGGAAAGTTATCACACTTTGAGTAGGTACATACTAAAGAAATAAGGCCATACACAAATGAATTTTTATTACTAGAGCTACCCTCTCTTTCACAATTCCCATAATAACCATGACCAGTTTGAATGACCTCCCAGTGGGTCTTTTTATTGATACTTCCCAGCAGGAGTTTCAGTCTGATAAGTAGGTCAGGATTCAGTTGGTCTGGTTCCCATTTGAATGCATGACAAAACAGGAGGATTTCAGTTTCACTGTCAAAAAGGTTCTTCTCTTTCATGTTCAGGTTATCTAATATCTAGAGGGCAGGTGCAGGGGTAAAAAAAAAAAAATCACAGTGGGGAGAAGGATATTAAGGAAAAGAAAGTAGCAAAATTTAATCCTCTTAGTGATAGCATGACTAACTACTCCGTAATCTCTACTCGGCCATTTCCTATCCACCACAAAGTTGTCCTGCTGCAGACAGTTCTTAATGTCCCAAAATATTTTGTAACCACCTTTAATTTCTGAAGTGATCTCCCACTTATCATCATAGCACTATCTTTTTGGAGTGGAAGAGAGGGTGTGTTGATGCATTCTGCCCTCCTCCACAAAAATGCAGAAGGTCCAGGGGGCAAAACTGAACTTGCTCTGACAATTCCTGCTTCTCCCTTTTCTCCACGCGCCTTGTCCTGGGAAGGGAGCTCATGCAAATTTCCCAGTGCCCCTCTGGCACTGGGAAAGGAAATTTAATCTAATTTACTAATTCACCCATAGGCTTATGATGAATAGAAAATGAAGAGGTGTGTCATCTTGTCCAGTGAAGTTGGGGGTGATGAGCTGAAACCAACAAATATATTACAGAGAAGATATCAAGCTGGACTAAAACCAAATTCTCATTGGTGAATTATTAGTCCACTGTTCATTATGATGTCTAGTTTCAATCCTAATGAGGTGGAACTTGATGAGATAATTACTTTGAACTATAGGATTCTGTTTGCCCACAACAAAAGCTTATAGTATTGTATCATCTCATCAAGCCTTTTCTCAAAAGTTATTAGTTTTCTTTTAAATGGGATGTTTGTCTTTTCTCATTTAATGAAAATGGCATCTTGACTGCAGATATCTGGTACCTATCAGGATTTATCCAAGGGTAACCACCATCTGCAGGCAGTTCCTACTCATTCTGGTTGAGAAGGATCTCAAAAAAAGGAATGTTGAAAGGATATTTACAGGCAAATCTGGTGCAAAGTTGGTGCCGTGTGTATTGCCCGGTACAAAAAAGATGAAGTGAACTGGTGTTATTGCAACGTTTTTTGAGTCAGGTGTTTCACAGCATGGACCTATATTATATAATTTGCACAAAGTGGGTTGCAGCATATGGAGGCTGCAGGTTCAGCTAACTGGCAACATCACTGGTGTGTGGACACCTCAGGCCCCTCTCACATCCCACCCTTGCTGACCATTTGTTTCAGCCTTGAATATAGGAGCATTTGTGAACGTATGAGTGAAAGGGTTCCTGCATTCTATTGCTTTGTCCCATGGTGTTAGGATATGTTTATTTCACTGAGAAGTTACTCACAGTTAAAGGGGATTTTAAATCCTTTTTCTCAAAAGGAGTTGATGTACTGGTTGAGGCCTGTCACTTTGTTCAGGAACCTAGAATTGCTGGATTTGCCATCATTTGGTAAGGGGATGAAGAAAGCTGCCCTCAGACCAATAATAACAGAAGGATTTTTCTGTGGGTTCCAGTCTCAAGGATGTAGCAGTATGTTATGGGTAGAGCACAGGACAAGCAGTTTGGTACCTGCTTATCTTCTTTTCCACAAATAGCACAGACTTTGGATGAGGCACTAATTTTTCTCTGACCAAAACTTCTTCGTTAAAAATCAGACTGATACAATACAAATTTTGTAGGGAGGTCAAAGAGCCAAACACATTCCTATTTTCAGGGAAACTAAGATTGAAGGAGCTCCAGAAGAGCTGTGTTTATAGCAACCAAGTGAGATTCACTGAGGGAATGGGAGGGTGTGTTGAAATATTGTGGAACTAAGGTAAAATGAGGAAAAGAAGCAAATTGGATTAGTAATTAGGATGGATACAAAAGGAATTATCAAGTATTAGAATGCAATCTTGTGCACTTTAAAACATGGGGGAAAAGATGAAGGCACATATTTCTTCCACTCATTCATATCTCACACTAGTAATGGCATTAGCACAGAACAGTGGCTTTGTGCTTTGGAGTCCTTGATTTTCTACATAGAGACAGAGATAGGGAATGGACCAACTCCATAATGAGACCACAGGAACTGCCATTCTGGACCAGACTTTCTATCTTGCCTCCACATCACTTCTTGCCCTTTTAGCCTAAATCTAATGTAATATCCATTCTTGTCAACATAATGTCAGACATACCTTCAGTTTGAGGTCTCAGCGTTGCATGGGTGTGAGGAGCAGAAGGTCAGCTTGGAGCTTTCTCTGTGCCTGGACACAGCAATGCAGTGCCCCCAGGAACAAGGTAATGGGAGGAGTGAATGCAGACACAAAAGGGTGCAAGCAAGGTGAGTATGCAGCAGTATTTCTCAACAATATTTTCCCAGGCTCCAGTGACTCATAGTTCAAGGACTGTCTGGGCCAAAGCAAGTCTTTGTGTAAATTCTTTTCCAGGAATTTTCCAGATTTTTCTGAGCCAGGTAAATTTTAACATTCCCCAGCGAGGAGAGTGTGGTAACAGTCCCAACACAGTGTGTAAAGAAGCATCCCTTTCTCTTGGCTTTGAACCCCCTACCTGCCTTTTCCATTTATGCTCCCCTAGTTTGTTTTGGGTTTTTTTTGGAGACATAGAATAACCCTTGTCTCATTCACCTTCTTTGTGGGCCACTTAGGATTTAAAAGGACTGTGTCATGTCTCTTTAAAAACTTGTAAATTATGGTTACAATACGAATACAGTTAATTTAGTTTTAATGGCAGGCTGTGTAAGAAAAAAGCTAGCAGGAAGTTAAAACAATGATACATCCTTCAACAGACATTTCAGTGTGATTAAGAGACAATACAGGAGCTATTAACTGTCAGGCTGCAATGAAGTTAAACAGCTTGTTTTGTTTTTACTGGAAAGCAGAAGGACTATAAAGATTTTAAAATGTCTTTCAGATCAGGGCAAAGGAGTTGCTAAGAAGCTATTTCCTCATGTAAAAACCTTTCTGAAAGGTCTGAGGAGCTTGAAGCTCCTAAACTCTTTTCATAGGGAATAGGTAGGAGAGTTGTGTAGAGAGACCATTTATAGCTCTAAAACTCCTTTTCTTTGAAGTTTGTCCTGTTCTTACAATTCAGACAGACAATACTGTGGTACTTGTTCTTTGTTAGAAGAACAGAGGGAAGAAACAGAAGTCGTGAACCCTGTCAGACCCACATGGGTAAGCCCTGTTGACATCTTGGGCATTGAAACCGATGCCAGAGCCTAGGCAGAGAAGAATTTGAAAGTTCCCAGGAGAATGGGTGAAGAATCAGGTTTTGTCAGTTAAGGAGATGCAATGAGGACACTGTGGAGGGCATGGGTGTTTGGGAAGCCCTCCAGGCATTGTTTTCATTTTTATGTATTTTTAATGGTTTCAGGTTTTTGCCTCCAGGATAGATATGGTTTAGGGAACTCGTAGAAGCATGCAGTATTTTTCAGAAACCCCAGCCTACATTTCTTTAGACTTTAATAAACTTGTTGGCATTAATTTTTTTTATTAAATGCTTTTTTCGGGGGTTATCTGTCTGAATACTTTGGCACTGGCTGTTTTGAATAAACTTATGCTTCCATAATCCTGAGGTTTTATGCATAAATGCTCTTCTCTGTTTTAGCTACAGGTGTTAAAGCAAGATGTGCTGACTAGCTGCAGGTACTTTTCAACACTAGTTGTCTCCTAAAGTTGTCTCCTAAATAATCTTCGGGCTGGCTCAGTGCTGAATATGCAGATGTTTAACCATGGGTCCCAGAGGTTGTGTTCCTGCGTGTAGAAACGTCCTCTATCTATTAAAGCAGAAAATTCAAGCTCCACTTTCAGGGTTTCCTACTGACTTGCTTAGAGTTCTTTTGCTGGGAACACTGAAACTACTGAGGTACTTTTAGCCTCCATGGAACAAGTACATTAATATCTTACAACTGTGTGGTCCATTGTGCTGTTTGGAAACTCAGTAAGATTCATCAATGAAAGAAATTCAACTGAAGGTGAATGACACCTTCAATTGTAAGGTTGGTGCTTGAAAATTTCTCAGTAGAAAAATACCAGTTGCTGTTATTGTTGTCATTTTATCTTGGTTGTTCCCCACCACAGGAATTGAGTCCATAAACTATTTCTTCACATGCAGCAAAATATTACCGCTGTGGAGAAGTCATCACCATCTGTGGAGTAATAGATGCCCAGCTTTGGCTGTAGTCCGAAGTGCTGTACCAGTGGTTTTTGTTTCCCCTGCACCTGCTTTGACCCTAGTGAAGAAATTGCAGAGAGAGTTTTGGAAACATCTACCTTTGGAAATTCAGGCCTGGAGTTCCCAGTCTTAATGTCTTCAGGGCCAAATGTACCCACAGCATCCACAGATGGCAGAAGCCACAGATACCTGGTGGGGTGACCGGCCCAGGGACTCTTCCCTTTGTTGTATGTTCATGACAAGGTGCCCCTCACCCTTTACTGTTATACAGCCTCATCCCCCCAAACTGGATCCCAGCCAATGTATTTGCCCCACACAAATAAGGGCACCATAACCGCATACTCCCATCTACCTCTTACACCCCTGAAATCTGTCATGGCAACATCCCTTTGCTGACATTTTTATTTGTACAAAAACACAGATTAAGCCCATGTTCGCTTTGTGTCAAAATGTACTCGCAGATGCTTGATAAATGTCTGTAGCCATGATACTGCTCTCTCTATACTGCAACTACTTACGTGTAAGAAGTCTGTGTGTGAGCATTGCACAACATTTGAATTAGAGATTATGGGGATTATTACCCAGTGCTCCTGGCAGCAGCTGAGGAAGACAGGCTCGGGAGCCTTGGCTGAGCACTTGTCACTAAACCTGCACTTCTTTCCTCATCCAGCTTCCTGTTCAGCTCCCAAGAGCATTTCTGATCTGGGCAATGGGCTATTGACTCAAACGTTTGCCTTTTACTCTTGGTTGAATCTCTGAGTGTTTCCAAGCTGTGGTATGATGGCTGCTCACGGAGCCCAAGTGTGTTCAAAATGCTGCCCAGCTGGGGAAGAGATCAGTGCTCCCTTCCCACTGGTGGTCCCTGCTGCTGCAGGAACTGTCACTGGGAAAAAATGCATGGGTCTGTGGCTTTTAGTCTCTTATGGGCAGAGCCATCTTTAGTAAAGCCTTGCTTTGGCCATTTTCCAACTGGGAGAGGTTAGAAAACAGTCTGGCAGCAGCTTCCACGGGTCTTTCATGTCCGACAGACTGGACCAGGTGGACTGTTTCACTCAGGAGTTTGTGTGTTTTGCCAGCCAACTTCTCTTCTATGCTTAATGACTTTTACAGCACATTCTGGGCAGCTCCAGTTAATCTCATACTTTCATCCTCCTGTGATCTCACTCAGTTTCCTGGAGAATGAAGTGTGAAGGTGCAGTTGGCTTTTTCTGTTCTCTAAACCCTCAGGCTGCCAGTGCTGGAAAGGGGCACACATGGTAGTGCTCCAGCTTATGCCTAATTTTTGAGGTGACTGGAAAGGTACCTGTCCTTGCAAAGATCAATCCTCCATTGGAGAAATCCCGACAGCACTGATATTTCAATGCAAATTAGTTGTAAATTATAAGCTCTGGTCTGTATATATGAAAACAGTTACATGCTGAATTTATGCAGGATTTTTTTTTTTTTTGAGAAAAAAATGTGGAAAACATTGCAAATATTCCTAGAGAATAAACTGGCAGTTACTATATTTATGTAAAGAGGATATAGAATACACAGATGGCTGATTTAGTGCCTCCCACTGTACTGACATATGCAGAGAGCTGCTTCATATGTGTAGCAGTAACTGAATATTAAAATTGAACAGTCATGAAGCACTCTCTATGTTTTCCCTCATTTTAAAAAATCTGGTCTGCTTTATTTAGGCTATGTATTTCTATTCTTTTTGGAACGTCTGCACAATATTTACTGAATTCATAAGTCAAAATATTAACTCAGTTTTCATAAATTGAAGAACACTAACCGTTTCTGTGGTCTCATCGTGTTTGCATTTAATAGAAAATTCACTAGTTGAATAATAAATTTTGAGAGTGAAAAGCATTTTGCAAAAGAGATTCATAAAGATGTCTAGTTCAGAGAGGATGCATCAGATGCAAAAGTCCTCAATATGCTGGAATAATTGCAAACTCCTTTTAATAAAATTTATTAATGGGATTTTCAGATGTTTCTTAGGATGATCACGTGGAGCATTTAATAAACTGAAGACTATAAACTCTCCGTCTAGGGACTGGAATCATTATTTGGACCATCTTTAAAAGTTCTGCCGTTTATTCAATAGTCTAAAATGGGCTTTATGAGCTGTAGGATTTCATTATGCAAATACTTATTTAAGATTTGTATGGACCACAATTAAAAACATAGCTGGAGAAAATATGTTATTTTTACATGCCCACTAGACATGCTCCAAAGGGAAGTATCTCCGCTAACTCAAATTATTTTAGTTCCAAACTAACTTAAGAAAATTACATTTCCACTATATTTCCTTACTTTCTCTCTCTTATTTCCAAGCCTAAGAGTTAAGCTCTACCACTGAATCAGGACAGAGAATGAGACCTGGTTTTCAATGCATGCCATTGCTAGGGCATGTTAGGGCATGTTCTGATGAGACCTTTACTTGCCAGCATCCTCAGTAGGGCTGTATCTTCAAATGCACCTCTTTCTATAAACTTAAAATGGCGAAATTTCATAAGGGATTTTTAAAAGAGTAAGCTGCCAAGCCTGAATTGTCAGTAAATTATCTCCTTGAATCCTTAGCTTGCAGCAAGGGTTAACTCTGCAAATGTTAACAAATAGTTGCCTTCATTCTGCCTTTTGTCCCCAGCTGCAGATGTTTCATTTACCTGGAGTGTGATCTAATCAAAGGAGCGCTGTCCCCTTCCACTGTTTTTTATGGAAGCTGAGTGTACAGGGTCCCCTCTGGCACTGACCATAAAAGACTTAAAGCAGAAGCATTTTCTGTCACATATGAGGTGCAAATAAAGTCTACAAGAGTCTCTTCAGGATACTAATGTATAAAATCTTCACCCCACAGGGTTATCATTCTGGTGTTAAGTTGCAAATGAAGTGGAAAATCTTCTGTGATAACAAGACACAATAGTGAACCTTTATGCTCCATTTTTTTGAGACTTACAAGAAATCATTATTAGTATGAGATGGAGACTATTTTCTTCTCTTTCATGGCAGTGGTATGAATTTTGTTCTGTAGAGATTATGGTTGTTGCATTAAGCTTGCTCATGTTCTCACCTAAGAGCACTAGCAGTAATGTTGCAGATGACATGTTGCTTTGTACTCTTTATCTGAAGATCCCACAACAATATAAGATGAAATTACCCTGTGCTGGAAGCTAATCACATATTTTCTATCTCCTCCCCTAATGTTGCCAGATTGTATTAATCATAAATGTCAATGAAGTCTCCAGATGACTTCCTGACTTTAGACAAAAGGCCTTCATCTCAGCCTCTTAAATTCCAAGGTCAAGGGGAATGTAACATTCAGAATAATTATTAGCATTATTTTACCTTGACATTTCAGCCCTGCTTTGAGTTTAGCATTCCAAACAGGCAGTGAAGACAAATGTTGTCTTTCAATTCACTGGAGGGAATTGCCCCAATTAAACCTGACTTTAAGGATATCCAAAGCCCTGTATTAATGTGCTGTCCTGCTTTTTTAGCAAGAAATGCTTCATGAAGGAGAGAAACTTTCATTAAAAACAGTCAAGATTTACTGTCAGAAGAAAAAGCAATTTTTGAATTGCACTTTTTCCCCTTAGGCTAGGATAATAATCAGAGCTTCTCATTTTCAGAGGAGTAAGTGGCTGTGCTGCCCTAAACGTTGTTTCATCTTTTGTTTCTGCTAAAAGGTCAAACTTATAATTTTGTCTCATCATAAACTATTAGTGGTACCTTGTCAAAATCTTGTTACTTGTCCAGGATCTTGTACCCATCCTTTGTACATACCTGCATTTACTTTATTTTTTAACCTCCTGTCAGGTAATAGGGACAGAATAAATTTTTTGGGGATTTTTTTCCCAGCAAGAAAAAATGTTTTCACCAAAGCACAGATGAAAAGAAGACACAAACCACTGCACCACACACAACCCTGCAGCTATTTGACCTTGTTTGGGTGGAGAGCTGGCAGTCTGGTTCAGTCAAACAATTTTACTTACTCACTTCCTGCAAACTTTTGATGACCCTTGAGATTCTGGAAGTCTGTGTCGATAATGAGGTAAATAACTCTATAAACATTGTTCACTGTAATTTGGTCAGAAAGCAGGTGCATACAGACAAACCACAGACACTGGCTGGTGTTCAGACCACTGGCTTTTTTGGTACAGTACAGAGAATAAGTTGAGTTCCCATGATGAGCACAATTTATTTTAATACTGATGTGCCCATTCAGTTCATGGGAAAGTTTTGCGGTAGAGAAAAAATGGAGCCACACTGCAAAAGGATATACAAGACTGAATAGGTTTAGCTCCCTCTTCTTTTTAGCTGCTTTTCCTACTTTTCTATGCCTTTCTCTGAAACCTTGAAGATAAAATTGTTTTGCATGTTTTGGGCTGTAATTCGTGGCTACTCTCCAGCTGATAGCAAGTTGCTATTTGCATCTGTCATGGTTGTGTGCCCAGTGTGTGATTTTACACAACTGCTGTGGCCCGTACTGTTTCGGTGGAAGTGAATTTTATTGACTTTCACTAAAATTTGACTTTGGGACTTCACCTAACTGGAAAGTAAATTGATTGATGCTGACACTCCTTTATTCTAACCTCTAGCTCCATGCAAATTCATACTAGAAATGTTTTTGTCTCCAGCGCAAACCCGCTCCTTCTCTTATTCTTTCTTTATTTTAAATTAGAAATCTTGCATAAATATCAGATGAACATATAGTTCACCGCATAAATGTATAACAATCCGCAGTGTTTATTCCCCCAGAATTTTCAGGCAAATTTGACAATGCCTTCTTATTTAAATGCTGTCAATTTTGACAAGGCTTCTTAGTTAAACGTCAAAATGTACACAAACATCAGAACGCTTTCTGTGAAAAGCTGGTTAAGGAATGCACCTCTGTAACGTACCAAGGAAGTCCACAGCAGTCTTGAGCCCATTTCCATTTTCCATTTCCTTCCCTGTTTCCTCCTATTAGATATCTACTAAGAATAGATGACTAATCTTCAGTGAGTTTATGGCCAGCAGTTCCTGACCTGTTCCTAGTTAGCTTTCAGTGGCTTAAGCAGTGCTGTGATTAATTGTGCTGATAAGAGAAGTGGAAGCTTCTTTCCTTCTGCTTGCCAAGCTTAACAAAAACAGTGAATCCGAAGAACATGGCAGGAGTAAAGAATTTATGTTAAACCCTGTGGAAATGATCCTGTGCTGTCTCAGCTAAGGATCTGGCCCACCTTGTGAAGCAGAATTAAGTTCTTTCACTTACTTCATTACATAGGTGCTGCAGTAAAGCACATACATTGCATGCATATATACAATGTAAGGATATAAAAGAAGCTGTTGCTGGTCTTTTACATCATAATTTTTACTTAGTACTGTGTAGTGTTGAACAAGGGTGTGAAAAGCATTCCACTGAACATACATATTTTCCCTTCTTTTTCCACAAGGTTTTCCCAGATATCTAAATGTCTCATTAGTGCTACTTTACCACATGGGACCCTAGAGAGTGGAAAAGAGAGATTCAGAAAATCTAGCTGTAACCCAGCAAAGCAAGATTTTCTAGATCCCCTCTTGTCCAGCTGCTTTGTACAGCCTTTTGGGGGGCTGCCATCTAGGGTTTCCTCTGTATTCCTTTAGGATTACCTGACCCATAAAATCGCTCTTCCTCGTACTAGCATTTACTTCTGTGTCTCCAGCAATCATGAGACTGGTGGTTTTCAGGTCTGAGAATACAAATCTATCACTTTCTAGAGAACTCTTGGGGGTTTTTTTTGTATAAGCAGTACAAAAATTCTTTCTTCGCAATGCACTGTAGCCCACAAATTCACCTTTTCGAGAGACCACACTCTGGTGCCATTCTAAATTAACTAGTCCTTTGTACAGTCCCACTTCTAAGCCCTTGGAAGCTAAAGCTTGGGAGATAATTATCTTCATCCCTGAAGAGAGGTCTTTCAAAATCCTTTTGCATCTTGTGGGTTAAGTGTTTAATGTTTCAGCTGGAGATTGGTAAGCACAGGAACAGAAACTGAATGGAATGCATTGTGTTCAGTGCCCATCCATTTTAAATAATTTTCCTTTTGGCCCTAAACTTTCTTTTTTTTTAATATAGAAAAAAACGTATTTGGAGTTTGCAGTGAAGAGGAACTAGAGATTATTTTTCCCCTTCAACTGGAATAAGCACAGAAGGAGTGTCTTGCTGATAATGGATCTGCAGCAGCACAACTCCAAGGCCTTTATTGTCTGTGTTTTTCATTAAGTGATGTATGTCTTCCCAGTAATACAGAAATGCTAACAAAGGAGTGTTGTCAAGTGTGGAGGAGCAAATTGATTCAAATATATTTTTGGAGTCAAATAAATTTTCTTGAAACATTAAAAAAAAAAAATTACTCCATGCTGACAAGAAGTCCTAAAAAATTGGTCTGTTGAGGTAATTTATATGTGTGTACACACACAGACAGGTATTCTGGTCTGGCTTTTTAGTCTGAGACAGTTATAAAAGTGATTGAAAACAAAGGGAGTTGTTTGGGAGCAC
The DNA here is from genome assembly GCA_013397975.1 of Machaerirhynchus nigripectus. Lineage (NCBI taxonomy): Eukaryota > Metazoa > Chordata > Aves > Passeriformes > Dicruridae > Machaerirhynchus > Machaerirhynchus nigripectus. Next base: position 999,936 of record VZRQ01003548.1, on the reverse strand, counting down.
TGCTTCAGTGAATCAAAACTATTAGGGATTTTACTGTTGTGAAAACAGGATTTATTTAATAGGCCTCTCCAGAGTGTTTTTCCCCTCTGCCTCCGAGCCGGAGTGGACACTGGCATGTGAGATGATTGCAGGCTGTGAATTTTCAAAGAGGTTTAAAGTAACAAGACCACCCCAGTTGTTCTGCTAATGTTGCTGCTGCTGCTGCCCTTCGAAAGAATTCTGTAAGTGTTTGAATTGCAGAGGCAGCACAGTAATTGAGGAGACTTGTTCAGGAAACAACTTATGAATGTTTCCTTACCCAGAGGTCTTTGGTCAAGAACATGAAAGCAAATGAAGCTTAAAGAAACCTAGTAAAAACCTTAATGTAACGCCATTGATTTTCTGATTTGTGCTTTTTTTGTTTTCTGTTGGTTTTTTTCCCCCCTTTTCTTCTATTTTAATGTATTTTCTAACAAATTACAGTATTCCACCCATTGCCTAAGAAGTTTAAAAAAACCCAATTGAGCAATTAAGCAGGTTCCCAACAGCTTCAATTACAAAGCCATTGGGCTGCATGGAGAATATGCTGGCAACAAACAACTGATATAATTTAAAGAGGTGTAACTGAGAAATTTGGGGCATCCAGCAGGTTTTTTGCTATAAAGGGCTACATCAGAAGGCCTCTTTAATAAGTATCCTGTGATTGACTTTTGGAGTTGTCCTCACAGAGCAGGTTTGAAATGCATCGTGGTGATGCTGATCTATGGGCCCTGAGCTCCTGCTTTTCACTCATTTAATTAATTAGAGAAAAACAGAGCCAGAGGATAAGTGACTCTAAGGTCTCATACTGTCTTTTCACGTTGTAGTACTTGCAAACAACTTGAACAGGGAGAAGGTGACCTTGCTTGTAATTGTAACATTCTTTATTTTTTGAGATGAGGAAAAATCTTTTGTCCTTTACATTCACATGCTCTTAAGTTACAGGTAGTGAGTTGCATTAGGTTTGGATTCTTCTGTTAAGAAGGTTTTGTCCATCTTCTGTTGCAGAAGTTTCCTGAACCCATGTGGCATTACAGTAATAGCACTATTTTGAGAGCACTTAGTGTTGCACACTTCGTGACACTGCTTATGTACTCTGTGGGTCTGAAAACATCTGTGATGTGGTTATTAAAAGGGACAGTGATGGCCACTAAACCAAAAACTACTGCAAAAAGAGATCATTTTTGCCCTTTTATTTTTCAAATACTAAATTGAAATGCATTGATCCATGTAATAGCCATTTCTCTGGTGTGAACTTCCACCAGGTCTGTTTTTTCTTGTCAGTGCGATGTGAGTCCATAATGCCCTGGGCTTTGATCAAGCCTTCCCTGCTTTTGGAGGGCCAGATGTCTGGAAGAGTTCTTCTTAGAAAGCAAGTCTACCTGATCAAACGTACTCAGGTCTTCCCCAGAAAGAGAGAGACCTCTTCCAGAAAAGTGTCCACATTCACTGCCCTCCCAGACCAGCTGCTGGGCTCACCAGCTTTCCTCATCCACTGAGCAAGAGCAAGGCAGCAAGTAGGGATTTTCTGCCTTAGGGAAGTGTGAAATACAGATTTAAGTGTATGGTGCCTAGTACTGGCTGTTCACATATATTATAGTGTGTGTGAGTGAGGATGGGTAAGGGGTGTACTGGAAGCTTCCTGTGTCCCATATTTTTAACCCCAGCCAAAGGGTGTCGATGAAATCACTGCAGTGAGGAAATATGGCACTCCCAAAACATCAGAAGCTTTTGAAACACACATCATGCCAAATAGCAGGTAGTTAATGGAAGGGCTCCCTACAAAATGCTAGTTTTTAGTCCTGGTCTGTTTGATCAGTTTGCTACCAAAATATGTTCTGCTTCCAAAATGTGCCCAGTAGTTTGAATCAGTATGGTACTTTGGCACCATCTTTGGTACCAACACTTCATCACTAATATTTGAGATGATTGTTTTTAAAATTTACGCTGTTGGCTTTTGACAATTTAAACTATTTTTTTTTTACTTCTGTGTTTCAACCTCATTGTCTTCCAAGCCCTGACTATTTTATAAATGATTCTTACTAGTACTTTATAGAGAAGGTCCATAGGTAACATTTCTCATTGTATTAATGAATATTGCAAACAGAAATCTGTTTCTTTACCTTAACCTTGATGACTGAACCTTAAAAGAAATATGTTCATCAACACCCAGTTCCTTCAATATTTATGCTGTAACAATATCTCGTGACTGGAACTCCTTTTAGAGAAGTGTGGTTTATAATCCAATAACTTCCAAGTGTTGCAGGATGAAAGGAGATCTGGTACTTTCGACAGTGTACTCAAAACACCACCTCGTATAAACCAAGCCTGAATGAGGGTTTAGGTGGCTCTGTCTCTTAACCTGCGAGCAGTTGCTTTTAAAAAGCATTGTATTTCAATCAGATAGTAAAACAATAAAGATCTACATCTGCCTGCGTACATATGCCATTATGGAAACTGTGCTGGAAAAGTTGCTTGGAGGTTAGCTTGATGATGTCTGCTTCCTTGTTTGATTTTGAGAGTTTTTTCATGTGTAGATGCTCAAGTTATGTACAGATACAAATGCAGTTAGAAATACTGCAGTCAGGCTGCTGAAATTATACACACACAGGATAGGTAGGAAATACATTTTGCATGGGCAGCTACTTGAAATGTTTTGCAAGTGCTTCTTAGGCACCTATGGAAAAAAAAAGCTGACAGGAAAACAAAAGTCTGGCATTGCTCACTCTAATAGCTGAAAGCCTGGGGTTGGAGCCAAAGGTCTGAAATAGAAACAGGCAATGTAACAGTCTTTTTTGTTGAGTAATACAGAGCCTCTGTTAGAGTTCCTAACTCAGATTGGTCCTAAATGTAATAGCAGGTGAACTAGCAAGCAGTGGAGAGAAACTTGTGAAAGAAGGAGAAAATGAGCTGCATTTTTCTTGATGAGCTCTATCAGAGAACTGAGTCATTGACTAAAACTGGTTAAACCAGGATGCTTGGGCCTTCGGGAATTAGATGCCTTTACAGGCATCTGTTTAAGGGAAACCCACACCTTTAATTTAAAAAAAAATGCCATTCTACTTTAATAGTCCAAGTTGTCTTATCCAGAAAACTTTGATCAAAAACTTTGGTGGTTCTTCAAAGCTGATCGTAACCACTGTGGGTAGAAAGCCAAAGTGAAAAGTATGTGAAGGTTTTTCATACCTCCTGCTTTCCTTTTAGTTGGAAATGCCAGAGGAGGGACTTTCTCATTTCCCATGTGGTTGTTTCCCCATTTCTCATCCTGTTTGGAGTCCTTGGTGAAAAGGGGGTTGTGGTTCATGATTGTGAAACCTTTTTCTTGTTCAGAGAGCCTGAGCAAAAGGCTGATCTGTGCTAAGAAATAGGTGATACTATTATTTCTTCTGTGTTTTTCCACCACTAGCACAAACTTGGGCTTGGCACTGAGAAGTACTGAGGCTGTGGTCTACTGCAAATGCCCTCATCTCATCTGTGCTTAATGGAAGTAAATGATGCTTAGCATCTCACAGGACTTGCCTTCATACCCTGGTTTAAAAGAGGGGTCAAGTAGGTTACGGGAGGTCTTTCTGCTGACTTTTTCATAAAGGTCATATTTTTCCATCCCCTGCTTCAGAAACAGAATTAATTTGGGAAAAAAGTCATGAGTAGTAACAGAGAGGGGCAAAACTTTACCCTGCCAAGCCTCCCCCCTGTAAAGTCAAGGAAAGCACTGTTGGTATGTGAAATCAGTCAGTTCAAGGGAGAGTTTAAGTGCTCTCCACTCATCCGAAACTGTCTCGGGAAGGTTTATGAAACTCCAGAAAGGCAGTTGTAAGATTGTAGTGGGTGGGAAGACCCAAGAAACTGGGTGGAGTGGTGAGAAAATTTTAAGAATAGCTGGCAATTAATCTTAGCTCCTGGGACTTAGGGACTTTCCAATGCTGGCAGGTCTCAGTATGTGTGTTGTTATTCAGGCTGCATGCCAAGAATATTTAATGCTGACTGCCGAGTGTGTTGGAGAAAAGTCATTGTGCAGACACTGTCACTCAAAGGAAATACGCCACACCATAATCATTGGTTCAGCAGTGATTTTGCAGACAATGAACACTGACATTTGGATAGCAAATGGAACAAATAGCAAAAAAGGTGGGTGGGTGGGGAAACCTTTGACTTTTTCCTTGTTAAGACCATTAAATCTGTTAGTATATATTGTCTGTATGTGGGTCCTGAAATGCTGTTGCAGTTTTGATAATGACAGTGCCGTGAGAGGGTGTTAGGGCACACAGGGAAAAGCTGAGAGTTGAAATAACAATGGCTCTTTGTGGTAAACCCCCTCTCCACGTGTCACTTTCCTGAAAAAATGTACAACATAAAGCAGTAAAACCAGAGAAGAATTAATAAAGGGTGGCAGAAAAGAGGAAAACTGAGTTTGGATATAATGTAAATATGCGAGTTGCCCTGCAGATTTCAACTGAGCCTGGACTTCAGACCTTATTTTGTGTAATATGCTACCTGTCAGTTGTGACAGGCTAGGATGTGCCCTTCCCACTGCAATATGTCAGTGAGTGCTTATGGAATCAGCCTATTTAGAGAGCTGGGCGGAGTGGGGAGACTGACTGAGCAAATGAAGATATGGGGTCTCCTGCTGAACTGAGCCAAGCAAAGATGCAGGGCTATGGGAAACGTGTGGACATGGCCGTGCTGTTGCCCCTCATATGTCCATGTGAGGAGCTTCCAAGGCACCTCATCAGCGCTGGGGCCACCCACACTGTGCACTGCATGGGGTGCCCCTGACACTAAGCAGCGACGCTGGCACTCCCTGGAACCTTGCCTGCAGCCGCCACTTCCCGCCCATCACCCTCCAGCCCTGCCAGTGTGCTGAGGCAGCTCCAGGAGAAGGGGAGAAGCGGGAGACAGGCAGAAAGGCAAACACTGCAGCCAGCAGCAGCCTCTCAGTGGTTGCTGCAGGGACAGTTGGCTGCCTTATCTTTGAGACTTGACTTGATAACCCCGGCGCCAGCGCCAGTCTCTTGCAGATTATCAGCCAGTCACTGCCTCAGATGTGCAGGACAGGATCACTGCCACACTTTGTCATGGTCCTTGAGGGAATACATGTAGTGCTCCAGGGCACTTTGAGAATGGTCTCAATTATTAATAACCATTATGATTTTTTTTTGTCAGGCTCTGAAGTCTTGCTGATCATCATGGATTATTTATTCCCCGTAGTGCTGATTGCACCAGTTCTGTATCATCAGCCCTCCAGTGTCTACCTTTCTGGCTGGCATGTTTCTTCCTATGCAATACCCCCTGTCAGACCACAGGTGTAGCGATCTGCGTGATCAACAGATATATTCTCTGTTCCCCACATTGTAGATGCAGCCATAGTCGTGTGACTTCAGAAAGTTCAGCCATGTCCTTAGTTTATTCAGGATGTGTTTGTGGTAAAGGACACGTAAAGGTTGCGCAGGGCTCAACTTTGTTCGTGCCTCAAAGTTGTGTCCCATGGAGGTTGTAGGGATATTAATAGTATTTTTCACACAATCCTTTTGGATGCTCAAGACAGCCTTCTCCTCATCCTACTGGTGGTGATGTGTTTCCCCTCCTGCTGCTTTTCAGTGATAGCTTGATGCGTGTCCATCATCATCATGGCTTCCTTCCCAAAGACCATGTGAGACAGATTGTTTTGAAGGCAGGATCACCTCCAGTTTGGAGAATTACTATTCCTGGTCTTGTGAAAGCTATCTTTTTTTATCCTTTATTGGAATATAGCCTGTATGTATTCTTTTGACAGCCTTTACCTCACAAAGAGATCTTATTTCTGCCTGAAAAATACTGCCTAACAAGAACTGGTTATGTATTTTTCGGACAGATAGGTACATAGGTGTGGCCGTTGCAGGTTGTTCCCCCAACTTGGCAGTCCTGTGCACACTGCATGGCTGTGACACTGCAGGACTTACCCAGTCTCCAGCATTCACCACACAGAGCTGACTCACAGCAGTCTCTGTGGGAGGCAGTCTCAAATGTGACTTTTCTGTGGAACTTTCGTGGAGGTCCCACAGGGCACGGGACACTCCTGAGGTTTATCGATGGAGCAATGAAGGCCCCTTCACGTCTTTGTCACTGCAGGCGGACGGCATTGTGTCTCCTGGATGCCACCAGAGCACTCTGAAGAAGCAGCTGAGGAAACCAGTTCTGGCAAGAGGAATGACATGGGAGAAGCTTAGGCTAAATAAAGGGGCAAGCAACAGATTAAGAAGAGATTGGAACAAGTGCTCAATGTACAAAACCGCCAAAGTGAGATTTAGATACTGAACTGAGCAGATAAAGGGAATGAGCAACAAAGACACGTTCCCAGGCACTGAGAGCAGTAAGTGTCCAAGTATGTTTGTTGTCCACATTTCTGTTTATTTTCTTCTCCCTAAATATGAGGAATAAATTTGTTCCCTATTTTACACCATAGAATTACACTGCAGAGAAAAATAAACATAACAATGCTTTGCTGGGGAGATAACTCCTTGGGCAGAGACCTTGACTGAGGGAAGTGAGTCCACAAGGGGTTGAGAGTGCTCCTAATGAGTAATGTTAAACCAGTCTAAAGGCTTAGTGCCTTCAAAAAGGCTATTCCCTTGCTGTATTCCTTTGCTTCTGCAGTGAGCAGGGAGTTACACTAGCAGGAAGGGTCTCAATGTTTGAAGGTCTTTGTGTGTTCAGAAGGTTTTTTAGCCCCAGGAGCAGGAAACTGGAGTATGAGGCTGGGGAAGCGGGACCCCTGCTTTAGATGGTGGTCTGCTACTGGAAGAGCCAAACCTACTGTGCAGAACCAAATTCTCTCCAGCATCACTAAAACTCTCAGAGCAGGTTCCCATAGGAACAGTGGAGGTGTAGTCACCCCCAGGTGCCCAGTGCTCTGAGGTTTAGGTTTACTACTGGAGGAGTGGAGGCTTGTCTTCAAAGCCAAGACCTGAAGCAGGTTGTGTAAATTAGAGAGGAGAAGAGCTCCAGAAGAAAGCTGAACACCAGGAGTCAAATGTGGTAATAAGAGCATTTTTAATGTTGAAGTCTTACTGTGGGTTCCACTGTGTTTACACATGGCTAATTTGTAACACTGTTTTCTTTGCTTGTGAGATATAGATAGCCCCAACACAGTCATAAAAGCAGATAAAATAATTTCTAGAGAATGTGTGGGCATATTACATTCAAAAAATAACCTATGGGCTTTGTGGTATATAAAATGTTAACTGAATGCTTGTATAAAATTGGCATCTGGTGTCATCAGCAAGACAGCATTATAGACAACGATGAGACAGTGATGTTACTAATGCTATTGACATGCGAGAAGAAGCAGCAGGAATTCTTCCCTTTCGTGTCATCAAAATCTAAGCACATGGTTAAAGCCAGAGAAGAGTGTGTCAGGGAAGAGCACAAGAGAATGCCGATTTTCTGTAATATTTTTATGTTGAGTTTTTCCCATTTATTTTCCTATAAAGAGGTTGGTTTATTTAGCCTTGAGGCTGAAACTGGCTGTAATTTCCAAGGACAGTAAATTTTGTGTGTGTGGTACAAGCAATAGTATTTTCCAAAAAATATCCTTGCAAGGCTTGTGAATACAAGAATTCGGAGATGCTTATTTCTGGGATGTGTAGGGATAGTGTAAGTGGAATCAGTATTCAAAATTCAGTTAGAGTAAATATGGCATCACCTTTCAACCCTTATGAGAAAACCCCAGCATTTTGTGTTATAAGTACAGGCAGCCCTACTATCAGAAGAGATTCGTCAAGTGCAGGCAGAGAGTAGGACTCAGCCTGAGCTTTGGGTATCTCTTAAAAGAACCCTTGTTTCTGAGTGTGTTACACTCCTCCCCCCACCAAGGATGTCCTCTGCTTTAAGTGCCTTGCTGCCTAGCAGTGAAGGAGGAGGGAGCAGCATTGCTGAGGACAGGAGGTTAAGGAGTAACCTGATTGGGGAAGAAGCCAAACTAAACAAAGGTTTAGAAATAGCGCTGAAAATAGTGTAACTTACCATTATCCTCTGCCAGTGGCTGACACACCACATTTTTTGTTCTTTAAAACCACAGTGAACCATTCCCAAAAAAGGAAGTGTAACCTCTGTTTTCTACACTTCTGTCCTTCCCCTCATCTGGGGAAAAACTTTCCTTGCTGTATTTCTCATGACACATTTGACTGGAGGGTTTCTTCACAGGGTTTCTGCTGGGAGCTGTTTGTTTTATCTTGCATTTTGCAGCAGATAACAGACCTGGATGCTGCATAGATTAGAGCTGGCAAATTTTGCCACTGACTTCTTTAGGCACAGATAAAATGCCTTCGTCTCCCCCTCATGTCTATACTTAAAGCAAAATTTTAAAATGTCTGTTAATGGGAGGCCTGAGTGATCTCTGCATTTCCTCTGCTTCTTGGCTGGCCACATGTGCTCGCTAATGAGACTCAAGAATATTAAAAGTGGAATTTGGAGCAGAGCAGAGGCCAGCCTAATAAATCTGCTGTTAGTTCAGGCTCTGTGGTGATGTGGCTGCACCCGGGGGGAGGAAGGGCAGAAGCTGGGTGTCAGGCCCAAGGGACAGAAAAGGAAGTCAGCTGTGGGCAGGCAGAGAGGCAGAATCTCTGTTGCTGAGGGCTGGAGGCAAAAAGCAGCTTCTGAAGGAGTGCTGGGGGCAGGAGAGTGTGCAAAAAACAGGCTGTAGCAATTTTATTTCAGGTGGCTGAACTGCAATGAGAGAATTAGTGGTTTTGGCGTAAAAGGTTCTCTATGCCTAAGAGTAGAAACTGAGAAAAAAAAAAAATATAATTATAAAAGGTTAATGCTTTAATGTGGAAGCCTCTTCCAGGAAGAAAAAGCAATCAATTTTTCTCCTTCTAGTACAGCCAAGATTTTATGCTGACCAAGCTCTGACTTTAAAGCTGACCCTTCTTTGAGCAGGGGACAGGGCCTGCTGACCCTGGGAGGTCCCCCCAAACCTGAATATTCTGTAATTCAGTGATTCTGAGAACTGAAGGTGTAATCTCTGCTCCATTTACCCCTGATGTCAGCAAAGCTGCACTCTTACCCTAAAAGAGCATTGATTGTAGTAAATCATGGCCAAGAGAGGAAAAGCAATTTAGATGTGAAAGGCTCTATATGTTCCAGGTTTGAATTTGATGGCTGTCAGCCACAGAAGCTTGCTTGCCATGTTAGAGCCACTGACTCCTATGAAACAGACAGGTGATACCCACTTCCCACTGAACAAAGGTCCTTACCAAGCAGCACTCATTTAGAAATTGGTTGGTAACTCAGCAGCAGACACAAGGATTTGAGTTGTCATAGTGTCCTCACCACTTGCTCATGTTTCTCTCCCCCACGTGCAACCATAAAGAATCCTTTAAAGGGCATGATTATGGCTGTTAGGAGTTTCATGTGCCTCCAGGCCAGGCAGGGAGCAGGCTGGAGCTGTGTCTGTTTGGCACATGAAGAGGGAGGTTTGGTTTCAAGAACGGTAAGTCTAGTGCTGTTGTGAGCATCAAGTCCATACAAGTGTGAGAGAAGAAAGCTGCTGGAAGAGAGTAGTTGTTCTGCAGAAGGGCCACTGGCTTGGACTGGAAAACCCTATAGAAGACAAAACATACAAAGCTGTAGATGATTAAAGCTATGGAGCAGCTCTAAACGTATGATGAATTAGACACTTGGTGGATGCCAGAATCTCTGCAAAGTTACTTGCAAATGCTAAATTTCACTATTACTCTCTCACTAAGTGACTGTGTTCTTTTATTGTGCCTTCTTTAAAGACGATCATGAGCTGTAGCTATGCAGAAAAAAATTGTTTCCTTGAAGTTATTTAATTCCAATTATTTCTCCTCAATCACATTCAGAAGCGACTTTGTAGAGGGAGGACTACCAAAACTCTGGAAAACAGATCTGAACAGCTGAACCTCATCATTTTATGAAAGATTAAGAAGGGATGAAACATGAGACTTTTGATTGAAGTTGGCCAAAGTAAATACAGAGTGGAATCTTTAGGGGTTATGATGAAACTGAGAGTAACAAACAAGTAAGGCCATCAAATATATTCAAATCACATGTTGCACCGGATATTTGCCTTTCCTATGATTGATTTGATTAAGCCAGACCATCATCTTTTTTGGGCTAATAAGGTCCTTCGTTTCATCACTAGTCCTGACATCAGTGGGATTACTTGTATAAGAAACTATTCTTTAATGTGAGTGAAAGTATTACAATCTAGTCCTATGTTTGGATGTTATATCCCCATTTATATTTCTTGTCCATTTAGATTTGGAGCTCCCTGGGAAAGAATAACCCAGGAAAGAAGTACAATTGGTTGTGATTCCCTCGCAGTCATAATGTCACTTATACTAAAGAGCTGAAGTGTCAAAAGGAAATATCTTTACCTCTATAAGAGTATCCATTTTTATGTAATTTCCTGTGAATTTAGAAAAAATGGCTACTTAGCCAAGGAATATTTTATTCGTGCCTGAAGTGTTACTTCCCATTTGGCCAGCTCTACTCTAAAGAGGCTTTCTAAACACAGTCACTGGAAATAAGCAGAACTGTGGGTGTGATTTTTCTTACTGATCTTTCTATCTTAAATCAAAGGTTACTCCATGTTATGTTTGTTGGAGTTTCTTCATACTATTCACTTTATGGATGATTGGATTTGAATAATATAGGAAAAGATGGTATGTGTATGGATCCTTGTTAAAGGGCAAGAAGGTAAGTGGCACAGACCTGTGACAAGTTCATTTTGAAAAGGAGTGTGAGAGATAGGTGGGGGAAGGTTATGCTAGGGAAAATATCTTTTCATCTGACATCACAGTGAGCTTGCCCAGGGTTTGAGGGAAACTTTATACTCCAAACTGTGGTCAGTGCTGAAGCATGAGTGTCCTCCCATGAGTGTCTTGGCTACTCAGATGTACGCGGAGTTCCAAGGGGCCACAGCTCCAGCTAGCCTTGGTACTACTGTTCTCAGTGTGAAACAGCTAGAGGACATGCAGGCCACCTCAGCTAGGTCCCTTCTGTGTTTCTGTAATTATCCTTTGAGAAGGCAGCAAGGGCAGCCCCAGTGCAGCCACCTGAGGGGCTGAGCGCTGCAAAGGTCAAAGCACCATTAGCTTTCTCCAGTGAGTCTCCACTTGGAGCAGCCTGGGGACCTTTTCTTTCTGCAACACCAACACACAGTGGGGCTAGCACACAGCCTAGGTGTTGTTCAGTTTGGGAAATGTATGTAAATTTTTAAGTTGTCACTGTCTCAGACTGCTAGGAACATGAAAAATTAGACCATATATTTAATCAAAAGCTTTTCTGTTGACAGGGAGCAGGACAGCATTGGTTTTTTTTCCCAGTAAAGTTGCATTCAGTAATAAATATCTGGGGTTGGAGTACATCTTTGTGTTGTTGTATACCTGCCCCTTTACAGTGAAGTTCCGTAACTCAACAAAATTTCCTGATTTATTTCCCGCCACTTTTTACATTGCTGCTACAGCCTCCTAAAGGAGAGATTAATGTTTTTGCTGAGGACTATGAATTTCTTCACAGAATTCATTTGGGTTGCTTCATCTAGTCCAACTCCCTGCAATGAGCAGGGATGTCTTCAGCTAGGTCAGTTTGCTCAGAGTCCTGTCCAATCTGTCCTTGAACATCCAGGCATGGGGCATCCACAACTTCTCTGGGAAACCTCTTCAAGTGTTTTACCATCTTTTCGTAATATTTTTTTATTTATATCTACTCTAAATCTACCCTCTTATAATTTAAAACCATTCTTCTTTGACCTAGTGTAAAAAACTAGGACCCCACTAAAAAAATTTGTCCCAATCTTCCTTTTAAGCCCACTTTAAGTATTGAAAGGTCTCAAAAAAGTCTCCCCAGAACCTTCTCTTTTCCAAGCTGAATAACCCCAGCCTTTTCAGTGGTTACTCAAAGCAGAGGTGCTCCATCCATCTGGTCATTTTTGTGATCCTCCTGTACCTGCTCCAACAGGTCCATGTCCTCCCTGTGGTGGGGACCCCAGAGCTGGATGCAGCACTGCAGGTGGGGTCTCACCAGAGTAGAGGGGCAGAATCCCCTCCCTCACCCTGCTGGCCATGCTGCTTTTGATGCAGCCCAGGACACAACTGGCTATCTGGAATGCAAGAGCACATTGCTGGCTCATGTCCAGCCTCTCATTCACCAGCAATCCCAAGTCCTTCTCCTCAGGAACACTCTCAATCCATTCTCCACCAAGCCTGATTTGTGCTTGGGATTGCCCCAACCCAGACACAGGACCTTGCAGTTGGCCTTGTCTAACCCCGTGAGCTTCTTCTCTCATTGAATTGCAGCACCTACAGCTATTCCCATCTTCCTTGAACGCGTGTGCTCCCTTCATTAAGCACGGGCACTTGAGCTACAATCACCTCACTGCACCCTGGCTATTATGAAACTGCTAAGCTGCTGTTGACTGAATTTCTAAGAAATGCCATCAGATGTATCTCTCCCCATCTTATTTTTCATTTTTACAAGTAGTACACATTGGAACAGGAAAATAAAGTGTGTTCTTTATATCATTCAAATTGCTGCTTGGAAACAATACATGTCAGCTCCAGGCTTAAAGTGCTAAATAACCTTGTTTCATAAACACACAGCTATTTTGCCGAAACAAACTGCTTCATCAAAATGTTGAAAAATGTACTGTACCACTGGGACAGTTCTGCCATTGACAGCTTTATTCCTCTCTCTTCTGTTATTGGTGTTTTAGGAAAATAAAAAGGAACAGTATAATCACTATTGTTTTTATTACTCAAATATTTGCTCTGGAGCCTGGAGAAGAGAAATAGTTATTATACATTAAGTAAATGATATCTTTAAAGGAAGCAGTCTTAAAACAGTGCTACATTAACCCTTCTGCAGTACCTAGCAACTCATTCTTCTTTGGCCGTTGACAAACAAGGCCAATTAACATCAGCAAGATAATTAACTACAGCTCCAGGTAGTATTTGCATCCGGTCTATTGCTGTTTGGAAGCTGTCTCTTCTCCTTACCTCCTTGCAGCTTGAAGGTGCTAATTCTAACACCTACAAAGTATGGAGTTTAGATTTGGTTGAAAGGAGAGCAAGACTGGGTTTTTTTTCTTATTATTAAAACATCGGGTGAATAATTACAATAGTGAAGTGATTTCAACCTTCTGCTAGACTTTTTTATGTTTTCCCCAAATCATTTGCACATTCTGGGATGCTTTTTTAAAATTTCTTATATTCCATATGGCAAATAATTATTTTTCAATGTCATGTACTTAGAGTGAGAACACTTTGTGGATGGACTTAACTGGTGGTCCAAAACCAGGGTAATCACGTTTGTTGCCAAGGAAAGAGAAATATTTTTCCTGGAGGCACAACAGTCATTTTATTAAATGATTGTACCAGCTGGAAACAAATTATTGCCTTTATTTTAAACTGCCATTCAGAAGTCTAATGCTTTTATTTCAATGGGAAACAATTTTTTAGGAAGATTACAGCTCACCTGTTCTTGTAGTTTTTACTGGGGTGTGCTAAATTCGTATAATTATCCATGATAGTGTTATTTGCCTTGGTTTTGATGAGACTGTTCTTAACCTGCAAGTCAATAGTTGATCCTACTGTTATTTCCTTTCTGTCTGATACCTCAACTCATTTTGGAGTGAGGAACATATGCAGCAGGTGGTCTGTGTTTCTAACAATTAGTTTTCTTAAACATGTTATAAAGAGCCTTGGCAAGAAAATATCACTGTAGTGTTTTGAGCCCAGCTGGCAATGTATTGGAGCCTGGGAAGGGAAGGATAGAACAGCAACCTGAGCCATGTTCATCTTTGGAGTCTCTCAGCCAAACTCACCTGTGCGTGCATTTGGCTCTCCCTGTGCTCTAGAAAATGTTTTTGCCTTTGATTGTGTGGAAAGAAACTGAGGCACTTCTTCTGGGCACCTTGCATGGTGACTGTGCACATTTATTTTTCCCTCTGAAGGCAATTCTTATCAAACATAGATTCAGTTTAGCAAGGAGCTCTTGAGGTTTAGAGGAACTGCACAGCTCAGTTCTCTGGCTCAATTGCTTGAGTGTGTGGGCACCCAGAACAAGAACAGGCTGATGGACAGCAAAGTTTGAACAAAAGCTCCCTAGGCCTTCCTTTCTCAGCTTTCCAAGCCAGAAATAGATATATGTCTAAGAGCAATAGCAGTAGGGGTGCAGTATGGGTCTGTGTTTTGGCAGCATGTCGGATTTCACGGTCTCTGGATCAAAAATGCCTCAGCCACGTAAAGCAGAGTGCTGACACAGTATGAACTCACACTAGCATTTCAAATCTCTTCCAAAATGTTGAGGGATTAGAATTTTGACCACTTATCTTACTATCAGATCAAGTCATTGTCTGTCTTCCTGTAGCAAGCATAAAATCCATATGCCTTGGCTAATCAAATGGAAATATGATCTTGGGCCCATTAATGAGCTGAGTTAAATTTGTATTGTTGAATTATATTTGTCAGACACTGCACTGGCTGTGCAGTACCAGTGTGAGTGCTCCCCTCCCTTCTCCCAGAAGGGAACGCAGCAAGGCTGGAATGGTATTCTTTAGCACTTTTCCAAAGATTGCTGAACTGTTTTGGCTGGGCCACTCAAATAAATATAGTTTTATGAAACGTGGAAAAGTCCAGTAAGGTTACATGCATTTCAAAAGTGCCAGGTAATCCTGTTAGCCCTGGGTCTCCTACAGCAGGTCAGACCCAGAATAATTATTGCTCTTCAGGTAACCATGATTAGCAGATGGATGGTATGGCACTCAGCTTATTTTAAAAACTTCATGCCAAGTAAACTCTGTTATACAAGTGAGCTTCTTTTCTCCAAATTAAATATGACTTTTTGGTAGGAAAAAATAATCTGTTTTTTTTAAGGCATTTAGACTTGTTCTTTTTTGGAAGAAATCAAATCATGGTCCTCTTCTATCTCTTTGTGACATTGCCTTGATAGAAGCTTGGTGTAGAGAATGCTAATGTCCCCAGTAAAAGCTTAGTTTTTATATCTGATGTGCTATATATGTAAGATAATTTCTGTAGCATTGTGCTGTAGTCTCCTGACGGCCTCTGAAAAACGAGTGGATGTTGCCCTTTTCCTACTCAATAGGGTAATTCTGAAAATGTTGCCAGGATGCCACCACCTACCTCAAACTATTGCTAGAGGCACTTTAGCAGCAAGGCCCATTTGTGCAGTAAAAGCTCTGTGATTAGTTTAATACACCTGAAGCACTGACTTCCCTAGGGAAAGCAAGAATAGGATCAGAGAAGATAACCAGAGAGTTTGAAGGCTTCTGGAGGACAAACAGGTGTTGTCTGTGCCATGTTGCCTCCCACTTTGGAACTTAGTCTGGAGGATACATTATTTTCTTCTTTGGCATACAGGTCTTTTGCTTCAGGAAGCTTTTTTTTTTTTTGTTGTTTAGTAAAGTCTGAGTCCTGATGCATGAGCTAAAAGCCATCTGTGTGCTTTTTTTCTTTTTTTCCTTTTCGGGTGTTACTCTTGCAACTGACTCTGCAGTCCATGGATATGAAAAGGTTGAACAAGAAAGTAAAAAACCACAAAATACCCTTTGGGGAAAGGAACATACAGTCAATCACCTCAAGGTCATATAAAGCATGATGGGCTTGTGCACTGGTGCAGATTGAACAGATTTGATTCATTAATCAGAACTCATACTGTGTTTGCAAAAAATAATTGACATTAGCAGAGCTATGCTAGTTAGGAATTTGATATTAACCTGTTTAGCTATATTGAGTTTTAGAGTCAGAAAATAAGTCTTTGCTTGTTCAATAGCAATGTTCAGTCTCTTTTATTAGCAGAGCAAACCTTTTGTCATATTATGCAGGAAAAAAATTCATTTTTAGCAATTAAATAAATACCAAATTATTGTGCTGTGGTTTGGTAGAGGCTAATTCAGAGTCAGATTCTGAAAGGTGCTGCACTCTGAGGGAGTTCTCGTGCACGTTAGTGGGGGGAACCAGAAAGAAAATGTCAAACATTAGCACAGTATATATTTTTTAAAAGGTATATTTTTCTCAGGGGGGAGGTGAGGAGGAGTGAGAAAAGAGAAGGGTCAGGATAGGGAGGATGTCTTGGGGAGAGGAATTCATTAAGTGCTGGCTGAAAATGGAAAACTAAGGCAAGAAAGAGTTATATTGACATGTATTTAAAGGAAATAAAGGTTGATTAAATTTTTCTCTAGTAAGATAAATTAAAAAAATTAGATCATGATCTAATAATTGCATGTTGTGGGTGCTGCTTCTCCTGCAAATCATGGAATGGACTAGGCTGGAAAAGATCTTTAAGGTGATCAAATCCAGCTGTTAACCCAGCACTTCCAAGTTCACCACTAAATCTTGTCCCTGAGCACCACATCTACACATCTTTTAAATACCTGCAGGGATGGTGACTCAACCGCTTCCCTGGGCAGCCTGGTGCAGTGCTTGACAACCCTTTCCATTAGGAAATTTTTACTAACTCTCCCTTCCCGTTACTTTTTGTTTCACTGGATCTTGCCATCTTGCTGCCCTGTCTGGCTGGGGTCAGCGGTGACTGACAGACTGGGTGTATTGTTCTACAAAAATCAGCAGCAGTCCTCCTAATGGGGCAGAGGACCTGGATGAGGGCACTCAATGCTGCCAGTGTTGCAAATCTGCTACTCTCCATGTTCCACCTAGGCACCTGTATTTGCCAGCGTTCCTGCACATGTGTGAGTAGCAGCTCACTGGGTGAGATTTGTGGTTTGTTAGCTCAGTGCCTGCCATAATGTGGCTTTGATCTGTGAAGCACCCATAAATATTGCTGGTCCACTCTTTATGATGCTAAAGATCTGTCCTCTGGGAAATCCTGGTGAAATCAATGGCTCCACAAAGGTGGAGTTGCTCAGTTTAACAAAGATGGCAAAAGCATCTCCTCCTACACTTCATTCTTAATTGAAGACATGTTCCACAGCAGGAGTGTCTGGTTTGTGTCCAGTGTGATCACTCCTCCCCATTTTCCATAGCTGGATTAAAAATATAGATTGTTTAGAACAGAGGAATTCTAAATAGATTGTTTCAGTGAAAGTGAGCACCTCTCTGTAACTACTGTCCTCCTCCTGGGGACTCCTTTCCTCTCTGTTTGAGGGACATTCAGCCAGTCATGCTGGAGTGAGGTGACCTTGAGGAAGGTCCCAGCTGAAAGGAGACAATTCGTGTTCCCCAGGCAGGTCTCATGAGGAACTGCAAAGGTGGTGGCTAAGAGAAAGAGCATGAATTGCTCTTTGCTTACAGCAGCTAAGTCCTTCCCCTTGTTCTTGGGCAACTTTTGGGTAAGGAGCTGTCTGCTGCACAGTTTCCATGTGCGTGTGCTAGGCTGGGCTTTCTGACCAGGGCTGCTTGTTCAGGAAAGCCACGGCACATAGGTGCAAGAGTTTTGTTGTGACATGGGAAAAGAGCTGTGGCACTGTCCTTCTCCATGCTCTCAGTGGATGTAAGGGACCTGTCTAGAATTAAACAGCCTTGTACTGCCATCCCACAAGGATAGCTTTTTTGGCACTGCAATTGGCCTCAGGAATTAAATTGCTGAAAGAACCTTCTAGCAAGAGAGTTGGTCCAAAATGGATAGCAGTGTCCCTTCTGCAGAGCACTGTGAAACAGAGTTGCACACAGCCACTGACACACCTTGCTGGCTGCATAGTCAAGGGGTCCCACAACAAAACAAGGACTTGCTCCCCCTCTAATTCTGCTGATTTCTATTGCTTCTATTCCCTGTTTTCATCTGTCCATCTTGTCACAGTCCTCCAGTTTTTCATTTTCCTGAATAAATGCACTCTTTCAAGTGGGGATAGACTGCTCTTTGACCCAGCTGGTTTTCAGTAAGTTTTGTAGCTAAAAATTCTTACCTACTTACCTAGTACTTCTGGGTTCTCCCCCTCACAGATGGTATCAGCCAGGAAAAGCAATACTTCCTTTTTCTAACTGTAGCAGTTCTGTTGCCCTGACAGAACCCATTTTGACTGAAAGGGCTAATAATATCGTGCTTTTCCTGCTACTGCTCTGCATTTTTCCAGTACTGCAGACAATTTCACTGAAAGCTTAACCAACATGCCCTCCTCTGTTTGCTGTGTCAGGTCAGGGTGCCACCAGTAATTTCAATGTAGCTTTGGCATTTTTCCAGCATTAGCCGCCTTTTCACTTCAGGATTCGGCCTATGCACCTCTGCATTGTTGACCTCTGAAGCTATTGATTTCTGTAGCTGGAACACATTCAAGTTGTTGATGCAAAAATCTGCTTTACCTTATCACCAAAAAATGTTTGGTCCTTCTGTAAATTGCATTTTTAATTTTGGGGTTTACTTCAGGAAAATGTTGTAAACAATGCTTGTTTATTAATAGCATCTTGTTTATTATTTGCTATCCAGATACTTAATATAAAATAAATACCAAAATGTTTCCTTTTAGAGATTATAAACTAAAGCATAAATCTGTACATCCAGTGGCAGAGTACAGTGAGATTTTTACAGAACCTCCTGATTTTCATCCTTATCCACACCAGAGAGATGCATTCCTCACATCTGGGGGGATAATCAGGGGCATCTGGAAAAGCTTGTGCAAAAGGGCATTCACCCTTCCACCCACTCTGCTCTAAATGGAAGAGGAGATACTTCTTCAGGCAGTACTGACTATGAAGAAATGTGCCTCTTTCTTTGGGAACACTGGAGTTCTTTGTTGCCAAACTTCAGTTGTTCTTGTGTTCTAATCTTTCCTTTTCTTACTTACTTTATCTGCCAGTGACTGCTGTTTCTCATGCTTGGAAAATATAATTAAAGACACCTGTACATCACAGACGGTATAGAATCACTTCCATCATTCTTAACATATTATGGATTGTTGATGAATTCTCAGCAGTGATTTGGCTCAGGTGAAGCAAAGTGTGTCTGATTTCACTGGCCTTCTCATTTGCACCAAGTCTGCTTCACAGTGTTCTGCTAAAAGGAGCCTTGAATCAAGAACAACATTTGTTTACTGCCACTGCTGCCTCCTGTCACGTCCTAAGGAGAGCTAACATTGACATATTTGTTAATTGTGTTCACACCGACTGCATTTGTGACATTTTGTACACCTAGGCCACCATATAAGGGGGGAAAAATTACACTCTGTGGCTGTATCTTTCTCTGGGGCAGTTTTGTTTTTCTTGATTGTCTGGTGGTCGTGGGTTTTTTAGGAGTTTTTGATTATGTGGTTAAGTGGGGCAGCTTCAATGACTGTGGTCACAGAAGTCTGAGAAAAATGAGCAGCTGCTGATCTTGCAGTTGTATGTTTGTCTGTGTACCTGTAGGTTGAAGGGCACTATTATTTCTTGAAATATTCCCATCAGCTGAAACACAGAGTTTGCTCTTATGAGAACTGCAAAAATGGAATCTAAATGTTTATTTTAGTCTTTAAAAAAAAATACTTATGGCTGCCAAACAAAGCTATAAATTTTATTTTGTCTAAACCAAAAGAAAGGTTCAATCTTCCCAACATGAGCCATTATGCTTTTTAAATCTCTTCTGAGACTTGAAGGCTCATTCAACTACTTTAATTCCTCCCTCTGGAGCTTGTTATCCATCAGTTTAATACGTTGATACAAACTGCTGTTTCCTGATCCTGGTCTTTACTAGTTTTATTTTCTAATTAACTAATTTTTTTTTCTCTAACTTATTTTTTTCATACTCTACCCATCTTTCCAACAGAAATGAACCTTTTTTTTGACCAAGAAATTGTCTTAAATAAATTTGACTTAAATAAAGTCTGATTATTGTCACAAATATTACCCAAAGCACGTATGTGGAGTGAGGAATGAGAGAGTCTTTTATTTCCTATCAAGCACCTCATGTCTTGCACACAGGTTTTTTCATATACTTTGTCATCAGGTATGTCTTGCAGGTTCAGATGGAGAGACTGTGCCTATTGTAGCTGTGCCAGCTTCCCTGCTAAATGTTTGGCAGAGAAAGGTGTAAAACCCTATTCATGAACAGTCAAAAGCAAGACTTAAAAGCAAATTCCCCTAGTGACCAGATCTTACAAATCCTCGCCATCCCACTGCTTCTACCTCATCATGAAACCTCAGTTCCTAAGCAAAATTAATTTTAACTGTAGAAGTAGATTTGCATCATAGAGAAAATGGCACTTTTAAAAGTTACCCTGCCTTGTAATGCGCTTGGTTTACAAGAGTGCTTATTCTAATTTGATCTAATCTATCTAATTTGATATTTTGAAGCCCTGAATGGGTAACTTGGAAATCAGAAAAAAAAAGTCAGGCTTTAGTCTCCACACAGCCACCTCAGGTTTGTGTCCTGTCTGGTGCAGCTCTGTCCTTCCAGGTCTTTGCTTTGTTGCTGTAGAGACAGAACCCTGTCTTCTAAAAGCTGGTAATATTTTTTTTATATTTTTTTAAATTGAGATGACAGAATGTTTACAAACATCCACACAGACACACCAAATTCACACTTTTCCTTCCATGAATCTCTGCTCGCTCTCTCTCCAGCAACGGCTGCACTTTTCCTCGCTCTTAATTCACATCCAAATATCTGACTCCCAGGTGTCATCCCTTTTTTTGTTCTTGGCAAGACAGGTTTTACCTTTGGAATCTCTACTTACAAAAAGTAGACATTAAGGTTTTTGTTCCAGGGGCAGAAAACCACCTTCCATCCACACTGAAAATCACATTGCTTTTCAAGAGCTCCACAGGCATCCAAGTAAAAAGGTGAGGACTGCACATAATGTTTACCTTTCAAAATTCAACAAAATAGGCCATTAAAATCAGTCCCACCACCGTGAGCTTTAAGAAATCATTTCCTACTGAACTGATTGGGAATCTGGAGAGAATAACTTTGCTTAGTGTCCCACAGAGTTTTGCAGACAGAGCCCTTTGAGGAACATGCTGCACTTCTCCATGAGTTCAGCAGAGCAGTGGACACTCTTGGCAGCGCAGACACAGGAGAATTTTTTGTGCTGTACATGCCCTGGTATTTGCAGAATGGCGTTCAGCTCAGTAAATCTGTTTTGATTTTCACCGTGAGCTTTGCTTTCACTTTATTGTCACAAGGAGGGTCACGTTTCAGCAAGGAGACTGGCAGTGATGAGCCACCGACATCAGTGTTGTCTGGCACTGGTGGAGGCTGAGAGTGACTCCTGCGATGTACAGTGCTTTGTGAAATAAATATCTCAGTAGCACTGCTTCAGACTTCAGATCATGGGTCTCTGATGTGTATTTTTGTACTGGAGGTGCTGACTTTTTTCTGGTTGATTTGGTCTTAAAAGAAACCATTTTCTGGTATGTGGAAGTAGAATACAATAAGTATTCAATATTTGTGGCCCAAAATAGCTGGAATTGTTTTGTGATACTTCTGCTACACAAAAACCAAAAACCCAAACCCACAAACAAATAAGCAAACAAACAAAAAGAACAACAAAAAGGTAGTGTTTTTATAAAATCCAACCTTTTACTTTTCTCTTTTAAATAAAATCTAGCCAGCTAATAAAATCCAAGCCATGTGGCTATGCAAATCTAGTCCAAATGAGTATTACCCCCATTTCTAAAATCAGGTGTACATGGGCATTTCTATTTCTAGGATTTATTTTAAAAATAAATGTGATTATCTTTAAAAAATGTTTTGCATTTGTTGCACTGGTGGCATTCCTTAATTTTTGTCAACTGCCTATTCTACAGGCAAATTATATGATATATGCCACTTAAATGATTTGGGAATATCTCTATAATTTCTGCAGGTTTACATGAAGCCTGGTGAGAAACAGTATTGCCCAAACCTAACAAAAATATATTTAGACCAGTTGCCTCACACTGGCTATCCTAGGATAAAAGACTTGGATTCCTGATATCTAAAAGGATTGTTTACTCTTGGCTTCTCCACATACTGTACAAGAAAAATGGAACTATAAATCATACCTTGCAAAACTCGGTCAGGCTTCGATGCCGCAGACTTGGCAAGTTTATCTTACTGTGAAGCAGCTGTTTCATACACCAAAGTAAACAGTAAAAATTAAGTTTTTGAAAATAAAAGGAGGGAAAGAGGATAAAAAGAGAGACTGACAGTGAAGGTTGTTCCAGTACACATAACTCTGAAAGGGCAGCTAATTCCCTGGTGTGTGATAATAAGAATTGCCATTTTTTTTTCAACAGACTGCATATGATCCCTACTTGAATCAAACTGGTCTGATGAGGAGAAGCACAGGCTCCCCTCATTTTGGGGAGCTCCATACATATCATGCTCCATGCACCTTGTCTTTGGCTTGTACAGTTTCAGGACAGCAGGTCACACTAGCTCATATTTTTTTGATTTGGAGCTAAGAATGCTTTAGCAGCTCACAGGGAAATAACCAGTGGGTCCAGATGTAACAAAGGTCTTGTATCTGCCAGCTCTGCTCTCCCCAGATCATGGGCCCAGATCCCACATGGCCGATTCCTTCAATGGAAATAAGCTAAGCTTTCTTTGAATCTGGTGTTTTCTTCCTGCAGTTGTTTGCTTTCAAAAATACTGCTTACAAGACATGTAAACTGGAGGGAATTACATTAGCAAGATGGGAAATCCATATAGTTAGCAGGGCTGTGGTTGACTGGTTTGTCTTCTTGACTTACAGCATAGTGATATTCAAACTGTCACCCACATTTAAGTTGTATTTAAATGGAAGTGACTCCAAACTGGCATGTAAAATTCAATTAAAACACCATGTCAGCTCCTCTATTTGCATTCTGAGAATTGTGAGTAAAATAGCCATTATGCTATATATGAATACAGAATAATGAAATTTCTGGGGTCAGTTTCTCAGCGAATGATAAACAGCAAAAATACAGAAGTAATGAAGCCTCATTTTAAAATGCAGATGCTGTATTCAGGAGAAAATTAAGTTAATCAATAACTTAATTTGACAATTTAAATTCTGAGAAGAGGCTATGCATTGGGCAGATTTAATGCCGTTTGAAAGACAGATTAAATTATTAATAACATAACCAGGCTGAATATCTCTATCCATTCATTCACACCGGAGGGTGGGCGGGGGGGTGTCTTGCTCCTAAACATCTAACAATAATTATAATAAGTGGCTTATGTAGGAAGAATAACTTGGTTCAGTTGTGTCAGTTTTGTGTATAGAAACTTGTGCGAGGGAATCTAAGCAGGAGAAACACCTGTGAACTGGTGCTGTGGCTGCAGCTTGGTGCTGGTCACAGTGCCCCTTAATAACACAAGGCAAGAACAGAGTCTGTGTAGGCTCTGTCTGCTGCGTGTCCTACATTTGGTGGTGGGCTTGTTTTTATAGTGACGTACAAATGTGGGAGACCACGGCCACAGACGATGGCCCTTCATAGAGACATGGCACAAAATATTGGTGTAGAAAACCTGATTCTGCTGGAGTGGTGGAGAGCAGAGAGAAGGCAGATCCTAAGGAAAGTAGATGTGGTTCCTTGAGGAATTGGCTTCATATAAGGAGCCAGATCCTAATCAGAGAACAGCATATTTAAAGCTGCCTTGAAGAGACAGTGTGGTCCCATTTTCTTCCTTGTGCTTGTTCCTTTGCTCTGTTCTTCTGACCAATCATTATTATCTACCCCAGTAGTCTTTTACTTGGACAATAATTCTGTATTTTTATTATACTGCAGATAATTAACCTCTCTGGCTCATTGCCTTACTCACTTCTTTTTTCTGCAGCATTGGGATTGTCATCCAGCTGCTGTCCTCCACTTGAGTTTCGTTCCTCACCCTCTCCTTTCCCCATCTTGCATGCCTGTATCTTGTTCTTTATAAACTGTCTTGACTGCTGTGATATTTCAGAGTCTAATACCTTGGAAATATACTCAGATAGATGGTTGAAAAAAAAATTATGTGAGTAGGCCAAAGAATCTGGTGAGAGACAAGAGACAAAGTTCAATTGAAAAGACATCCTGATGGCTCAGTATACAGCACTGAATCTGTGCTGTTATGTCTAAATACAACTGTATTTTCTTCCACCATCACTGATTTTTATATAAGCCTGTTTTTCTGACCTTCTGACTATATGAAGGGGATCTTTCAAGTTTACAGACTTTAAGAAAATACAAGTCCAGTTTTTCCAGGCTTCTCAGTTTCTTACATCATCATATAGGAAGCTGCATCGGTCATAATGTTTGAGGACCCTGTAAAGCTGAAGTCACTGTATGTCATCACAGCACTATGAAGACAAGTCCATCTTGTTGGCTTTTGTTATGTAAAAACTGTACAAAGCTTGGCTTTGGCTCTTACAGTGCTCTTAGCCTGTCAGTGACCATATTACTTTCTTTCCATGCACAAAATAGTTTGTGCCTCTTTAGGTGCAGAGGTCATTTTGCACACTGGGTGTAGCTCCTAAAATGAGCCAGAGAGGAGGGGATATGAGCATGGGGGAACAGCTTCAGGAACTGTAAGGGAACCACTCCCAGCTAGTTAAAAAATTATTTCCATGTGAGCTAATACAATTCCTAAATCTCTTAGTGGAAACAGAGTTCAGTATTATCTAGCTACATCTGGAAAGGCTCTTAGAGTAAAAATTTTATAACATGGCTATTCTAGAAGCAAAGTGGAAGCTCTGTTTAACTTTCAGTCTAGTTCCCTGAATGCTCTCGTGGCTCTCAGGGTATTTTCCCAGCTCTGCTAGCAACTGAATTAAAAGAACTAAGGCTCAGATCCAGTTGTACACACCTTGTACAACTTTTTTGTACAAGGTTTTCTGAATAGCCATAGTGAACATGTTTCCCATATGGACAGTTTGTGTAACACACATGTGTGTGTTACATGCATGTGTTGTGCCAAATGTGTTTTATGGAGAGCATCAGATTACTGAATGCACATACTCTTCATATAAAAGCCTTTCTCAGGTTGCTTGTGATTTCACAGCAATACAGCTTGAGCAGGCACTGAAGAGTTTATGAACACCTGATGAACAGGGCAAAGAAGCTCCTGTATCTTTGCCAAAGTGGGGCTGTGTGCATGTGTGTACAGATTTTGTTCAGCACAGCCACTGTTTAGTGTAGGGAGCTGAGCACAATCAGCTTTCACCATCACTGACCACCAGGAATGATTGTTTAAGACTATGCAACTTCTCCATTCAAAAACTTGATTTTCTTATCTAACAATGTCTGGAAGGAGGTAAATGTCAGGTGGAGAAGGAGGGCTTTTTTGCTTGTTGGAAATGCTATTCTTTTTAGAAATATCAGGCAAATTAGAATCCTGGTGTTTTGGTTTTTTTTTTACTTTCCTGGAGGAACTTCAGAAGGTCTGAGTGAGGTTTATTCTGAGCAGCTACCCTTCTTCAATCTAGTTCAGACATGTACCTTTTTCTCCAAGTCACTTCGTTCAGTCCCTCTGTAGGTCTCCACATACTGTGGAATTTTCCAGTGCAGACAGGGCTGTTGTTTTGAATGTAAAATAGTCTGGGAAAAACACACCCCGTTTTCAGTGGCTTTTCTCCATCATGAATAAATCTAGAGAGGGGAACAGGCTTGTGCTTCTTCTTTCCTTGCTTTTCTGAAGCACCTTCAGTGCCAACAGGCAGCCCCTGTACTCTGGGTGAGTGGGATGCTTAGAAAAAAGGGTTTAGATGTGATCTTTTAGTAAAGATCTGCCATTTTTTTTTTGTCCAAATAACAGATAATTTTTATTGCTCCTATTTCATAACTCTAGTCAGTGAATCTTCCTGAAACTTTGCAGGTCACTCTGTAGAAAAAACAAAGCAAATACAACCTGAAGCAGAAGTGAGATGGATCATTTTGAACAGGTGTTAGGCTGAAGTACTGGATGATTGACCTACAAAATGAGGCAAAGCCACTGCTGTATCTGAAGTTGTGCCTTTGTGCACTTCTGCCTAAAGTAATTTCAAGCCTTCAAATGAAATAAGCGACCCACTGTATGTAAAACACAGGGGGGAATTTGTTCTGTGACAAGTGTATACTTTCCAAACATATCAGTAAACCCTCCACCATTAATAAACTGGTTTTAATGGAATGATTGGTTAGAAAATGTGGACAAACTGCATCTGGAAAACACAGGAAGGATTGAAACATGTTGCAAGTGTTTATGTTCTTTTTCTTTCTATGCATAACTTGAAGGAATTGGTAAAAAAAATTTGCAGCATATTGTCCTGCCTACCTTCTCCTCAAAATTACAGCAGAAGATTGGGTTTTGCTAACCAGTAGTCAGCTGTGATTCTGTAATTTCGTCTAACGCTCTGCCATGGCTAGTGCAGGTCTGGCTAGCAGCAGGAGGCAGTCATCTCCCAGGTGCTCCTAGGTGCTCCTAACAGAGAATTACATGTATCATGAAGCTAACAAATGTGGGGGCAAGATCACTCTGCTAGCATTTTCTGGCATATTTACCAGATTTCTGAATAGGTCAGACTGATGGGAGTCTTTAAAAGCAAACAAACAAATAAAGAAACCCAAACCCAACCAAAAATAACAAAAGGCACCAAACAAACTCCTCACAAGAGTTATAAGAGGAAGGAGTCCATGTGCTGTGATAAAGGATGGACTTCAGATACTGTGACAGAATAATCCCTGATCAGATATTGTAAGCAGGGACTTCGTTTGGGTTAGGATAGCCCCAAAAAGGAGTGCCTAATGTTAAAATTTAATATATTCCTATCTAAGTATTTGGAAGCATCAGATTTAATATCTCTTACTGGCTGTGTGTGTGTGTGCATATGTTGTAATTTCAGGCCAGCACTTGCTTATGTAAGAGAGCCCACTGCAGGAAGAGGTACTGCTTTAGTACGTGCAAATACGACTTTTGAAAATACAGCTTTTATAAAAGAGTCTTTGACAAATGTCTTTTTGAAGATGGGGCCTTTCTCCTGTGATAATCTTAGGAAAAATAGAGGAAGAAAACTTAGTTTGGCTGTCAGTTATGGACCTCAAAAATACTGTTTCTACATAGGAGGTTTAAGGCCTTTGGTACCACCCCATCCCTGAGGATTGGTGTTAGAATTTGAACACTGCAAACCGAAAATCAAATTGCACATTCCACCCTATTTTTCTGCACCTTTAGTTTCAGGGAATCCTGATATGCAAAGTATTAACCATCGCTGATCGTTGCCATGTATGGGATTGCCTTTTACCATGTTCTTCACAATATCAGGAGAACAGCCTGTTTTCTTTCAGTGTGTTGAAATAACAAGTCAAATAAAATATGAAGTCTTGGAAAGTTTTGATTTTGGAAATAAGATTTCTTTTCTAGACCAAAAAATAAGTGGTTGTGCTCTCCTTTCTGTGACTGTTTTCTGTAACACCTCTAGGTTTGTGCCATATAAGTGTTTTTAAAATTTGAAATCAGAATGAGTAAAATTCTGAATTAGATTTTTTTTCAGCACTCTTGTTTTTTTGTACAGATATTATGCAGCTCTTAAGGTTGCCATGAAGAAGTCATGATTTCAAGGCTGGAAGATAGCCCAGGAGTTCAGAAGTAGAGAACACTGTGAGGGTTAATTTTTGCTGTTTCCCCGTAGGAAAGACGTCTGGAACTGAGGTTGAAATGGAGGACTTTGGTGCAGACAGAAGTCTTAGCAACAGCAAACAATAGAGTCTGTGTAAACCTTTTGCTCCAGTTTCAGTCTTCCAGTAGTAGAAGTTTTAGCTATACCCAGATTTGTCACTCAAATACAGACTGAAGGCCGCCATTAGCACGCCAGGGTTACTCTGTCCAACATTCAGTTTAGACACAGCTCCTTCAGAAAGCTACTGCTGAGCTGTGATTTACTGCTCAGTATTGTTTCTCACTCTGGCATATGTAATTAAAAGAGAAACACCTTCACTCTCTAACTATTTGGTTTAAAGGACAGCTCTTTTTAACCAAGAGTGGACCCTTGGAAAAGGAAACCCAAGGACCCATTTAGTTTTCCATTAAGAAACTGTGTAGTGATACACAGAGAGGAAGACACTACAGTTCCTATAAGCAATGAAAATATGAGAAAACAACAACAAAACCTTAGTATGTACACAAGACACATTTTTTCACACTTCTGTCAATAACATATTTTTTGTGATCTGCAAATGCAGGTAATGAAGTCATATAAATACACCTTTACATGATTTCCACTCCTTGTGGATCATTTACCTAAAGTGCCTGTGGAGTGGATGTTCTGGAGGCTTCTGGGCTGGTTTTGGTGTAATGGTTTTGGGGTTTGGTTTGGTTTGGTTTGCATGGATTTTAAAGAGAAGAGATTACATTAGGAGAACAGCATATATATATATATATTATTTTTTTCACACTTTTCCATTTCCCCCAAATATATACATATGCATATATATACATATATATATATGTGTGTGTATATATATATATATAGTGGAACTGAAATAGCCCCATCTGCACAAGCAGGTCGTTCACTAGAAAGTGTGAGCAATAGTGAGGACAGAGGTTTTTCAGGCTGCTGATGGCAGGTTCAACACATCCAGTGTTCCTGTCAATGTCAGTATTTTTCAGCCTGAGGGAAAATGCAGCCTGACGCAAACTGCATTAGGGTTGTGGCACTCAAATGGGAAGCATTTTTATAATCAGTCTATTTCGTGAAATGAAAGGAGAAGACCCACTGTGACATGCTGGGATATATGTTGTTAATTGCTCGTCATAACAATTCTGTTTCTTCAGTAAGATCTCTCTTTTCCCTTACCTCCTCTCCCTATGAAATGATCTTGTCAATATGGAAAAAGCAACCCTGAGGAATCTATAATTTAATGAAAAATTGCTGTTGCCATGGCATAGAGTTCATACGTTTATATTGAAATAATTTCTCAGTCTTCATTTGCATCCCCTGACTCTCTAAACAGCTATATCAGCTGTTAAGATTCAAGCAATTAAAAATGCTCAATTATTAAGGAGAAATTAAAAGAAGTAATCAGCTTAACACAATATCAGCTCAAAAAACCCTTCCCAGGCAGCTCACAGGAAAAACATATTTGTATGCTGTTAACATCCCAGATTGGCTTAAGTTAAAATACACTGGGGCAAGATTAAACCAATGCAAAGACAGTGAAAAAAGAACTAGTGTTTTCTTTTCACTGTGAACAATATGAAATTTCATCAGCTTTTGTTGTTAGGATGTCATATGAAAATACTATGCTGAAGCCTACTGTGCAGGCTGTTACAGTTTCTTAAATGAGACTCTTTACTGTAGATTTCTTGGCATCTGCTGAATTCCTCTCTTTATTTGACTGAGATATTTGTACCAGGGTTGTTCTTGTTCCACCTTCAGTGATTAAACATGAGAAAATTTTTCCTTTTTTTTTTTTGGTAATTCCTTGGTTTTGTTGTTGGGTGCAATAAAGTTTTTCAATCCTGATGAACTGATAGCAACTGGGTTGAACTTAACACAAAAAGAGGCAGATGGTACCTATACCTCCTTTGCTATTCCTAAGACACCTATTGCCATAGTTAGCAGCCTCTGCTGCTATCATCTTGGATGTCTGCAGGATAGATGCTGCAAACTGCACTGCAGCTCACCAGATGATTTTGTGGCACATGGGGTAGTGCAATCTGTTGTATAATCACCAAGAGCATTGGCCAGCTTGTATGCCCCAGGTTAAAAAGCCTAAAACCATAAAAGTTTGGCTCCTGCCCCTTTAGATATCCTGAGCCACACTTTGTGAAAGTACAGCTGAGAAATAATTTTGTGTTTCCATTTTATTTCTGTCACTAAAGATTTTAGCTCAGAGTACCAGACTCAGGCAAGAGAGCCAGGCCTTCCTGGGATACTCAGCTTCAAAGCTCTAAGTCATGGAGGCTCTCTGCCCTGTCTTGTGTGCTTCCTTTGGTGCCCTGCTCTCCAGTATGCCAGTATGATTTTTTCTTTTCCTCCCTCTCCCCTTCCCTTTCCAGAATATCCATTTCACTGTATATTTGACCCTCAATCATTTTCACATCTGTGGTTGAAATTCACCTCTAGAAGAAAGTTCAAACAGCGCCGTGGGCACTTCCAGACACTCCTAGACTCTGAGAAGTGAGTCATGCTTGTGCTTTGTGGTCTGGGACTGTCCTGAATGACATCACTGACCTTGGTTTGATGATTTCACTCCTGCGTGGGTGAACCTCAAACCACTGCTTTGAAAATGAAGCTTATTTTGCTCAGAAGGAGGGTCTTCACCTTCGTGGAATTCCACACTGTGTCCATACACCCAGGTTAACATGGAAGTCCTAATGGTTTTTAACTTGGTCACTTAAAAAGCAATGGTGGTCCAACAATAGTTTACTTTTTTCAGACTTCCCATTCATATTCCCCAGTTTGCCTACAGGCCAGCTGATATACAGATGGCTCTTTTACCAGCTATTTAAGAGATCGCTTTACGGTACAAGGTCTCTTTCCGAACCCAGGATGATTCCTCAAGAAGGTCTGCCTGCTTACTTGCTATAAGATTATTTTTCTAGACTCTTGAAGACTGAGGTTGTTTGCCTGGAGGACTGGTTGTTATTTGCTTTTTTTTCCCTAGCCTGCTGCATGAGTGGGGCAGAGGAGGAGGAAAAGATGCAGGTGAAAGTCTTCTAATATCTAGTGCTTGAGGAATAGTTAGTTCAGTTATTCTAACCTCATATATCCATCTTAGGGTTGATAAAGGGATAGAAAATAATTGTGGAGAAGTAATTTCTTAAACTTATCTGGTGTAGCCAGTCCATCTCTGAACCTCAAGATTCATGTACGTGTTCCTAAAGTGTCAAAAAAAAAATTATTGTTTTTGTTTTGTATTCCCTAGTGACTGAGTCACTGAATAATAATAATCAAATTGCTAGTGATTTATGCGGTCAAGAAAAGAAAGCCTCCAACAAATTCTCACCACCCACCTGGCGATACTCCATTTCATTTCTATATGGAATATATCCCAAACTTTTAATTCACCTTGTAAATCCAGTTGTAACTTCTTGGGCACACCAGTGCTCAGTGGTAGCTGATGCTCTTTCTATTTTGCCAAGCTGGCTCAGTATCATGCTGTGACCAAAATAGGTTCTTCATCCGTCATTTAAGAAAAATATTTTTACTGCTTAGAGCTTCAAAGCAGAGTTAGTTGAATAAAATATTTATTAGGGCCTGGTGAGTTACTGTCAAAATGTGGAACAAACTATCAAGACATGGATGATGTTTAATAGAGAATCTTCCCATTTTTTTGATGTCATAAGAAATTTTTTCATTTAAGATGCTCATGTTTAAGTGTTGAAGCTTACATAATATCCTAGGCAGGGTCCAAAGGCTGCCCAATAATGGTTGTACAATATGGATTTTTCTTAGAGTCCTTGATTTCCTGTTTGGTCCATTAGAAACATAAATGAATCTTGGACTGGAATACATGGACAGCTAGAATTAATAAGTGCATGTGTGTTTAATTTATATACCTTTTATAGAAACATATAAGAGATTAGCATGAGTTTGGATCTTTAGTGCTGGTTAGAGAAATGAGACTTTCTTAGTGAATCAATTCCTTGGTGAAAGAAGTCTTTTTGTAGAAAGCATTTTAAGTGGGATTATTGCTGTCCTTTCTAACGCTGATGAAATCTTCACAGAAATTAGGTGACAATATTTGTCAGTAAGAACACCCAAGTTGTGTCCAAGCGCCAAACTAACTTTTGATCTCTCAGAATTATCTCCTGAGGACCCTTCTTGACTGCCTCTGCAGACACAGATTTAACTTTATATGTTCTGCCTCCAAGGTCCTTCTTACCTTCTGCTCAGCAAATAAATAAAATGCTGTTAGATAGGCAAATATTACCCTTTCATAAGAACAAGAAACAAGACATGCTGTTGTGAGCATCTGAACTTTCTTTAGTCTTTTTTTCCACTTCTCAGTGAAGCAAACAAAATTTCGTAAATCTCAAATACTCATGGAAGGGAAGAAAGAGGGAGAGGCCATCTCTTCTCTTTTTTTCTTGGATCGAAAAAAAAGGAGTAACGCCCAGAGAGACTGAAGAGAAAGAGGCTCCCATTGTGCACAGGCTACACAGACATGGGTAAGAAGCAGCCTGTTGTTTTAATATGACTGTCATAAATATGTGTATGTATTTGATAAGCCCATAGTGTGCTGCTGCAAGGTTGTTTGTCTCCCAGCAGCCTCCCAGGAAATGTGTTAGCGTGTTTGCATCGCTTGTTCACGGCGCTGGAACTTAGAGCTGTTGCCTCATTAAGGAGAGGAACATGAGGGTGAGCTTAGATTTGTTTGGGAAGCTGACTCTGATGCAGCTTCCTCCTGCTTTGCCTGGTATCAGTTCTTGCTGACAGTATTCTGCAAGGGAATTTCCCTTAGGAAGAAAGGTTTTTATTGGACAAGTGCTTCTCTGAAGGATGTATAAAGAAAAATAGCACTGGTAATGTCAGGCAGGAAAAAATAGGAGCTCCAGCAGGCCTCCCTAAATATTAGCACATGTTCTATGATACAGGGAATAAGAAAAATAAGTAGTGACTGTAGAAAAACACATTTCATATATGTTCTTGTTATGCACAAAACCAGTATTGTATTTGAACAAAAGGCCCTCTCATACAATGTCAATTTTATATTTGTATCTTTTATAAGAGGGCATGAAATTTCATAGTTCTATAATGCAGAAATATGATAATTAGCATCTTAAATATTTAAATCATGAAAAGCTGTTGATAGCATGGTGAGCCATGTTCAAATACTATATGAAAAGTAGCAGAAAATGTGCAGAAACTGTATAATCACACAATTTGTTCAGCCTTTGTATTTCACATTGATGAGACATCATCTTGTATATATACACGTACACATATATATATATATGTTCGCAAGTGAAATCTAACTTTCATCATTTGATGCTTCAATTGCTAATCACAATGTGGGATCCAATACAGCAATAAGCATCTACAGTAAACAGAGGCTGACTCTAGCTCAAGAGTAAGCTTATCCCATATTTGAATCTCACTTCTAAGTGGACATAATCCCATTTTTCCTTTTTCTCTCTCCAAAGTTTTTTTTCCATGTTACAAACAGTTCCAGCTGTCAACCCAGCAGTCATTCTTAACTCATACAGCTTAGGTCTGAAAAGGAGGACCATATTCTATCATAGCTATTGAGCCATGATGGAAGGGTACATCAGATCTCCTGCTTCAGATTTCGACTGATAGGGACAAGCAATAAGAAGAGAAATCTCCCTCTCACCTTCTATCTCTGCTCATAGATTGGCTCAATTCAAAACCTTTGGACTCCATCTACTTTCCTGAGCTCTCTATTGCCTTTTCTCTGTGCTTCCTCTGGTGGTTTGTTCCCTCTGCCATCCTTAATGAGATGTTTGAGTCCCTGAATCTAGAGCGGCCAGTGACCCAGATTGTTGTTTTATCTGTTAGCAGGGATGCAAAGAGAAGGAAATATGACTTTTTTTTCCATTTACCTATATCCTTGAAAGTCCATTTAAAATTCTGTCGGTAATATGGGAGTGCTACACGTTTTTTCTTCTTTCCCCAAGCTGCCTCTCATTTCCTTGCTGACCTTTCAATATAACAAGCCTGGAGATTTTTCTTCTTGTTTTCAGTGGGGAAGCTCCAGTACTCCTGGAAACAGAGATACCTGTGTTAATCAGTAAGTGATTGAACAATTATCAGCACATCCAGATTCCTGGACTGCTGTGGAGGATTTAGACCAACTTGTACAGGCAAAAATACAGTTGCTTTAGCTGAACAATCCAATGCAGAGGGGAGACTAGCGTGTGCTTTCTGTTATTTTATTAACATTTCTCCTTTCAGGTCCTCTGGAAACCTCTGACCAGTATTTATTTGAAGATGTCTCTGTCCAGGATAATATTATTATTAGAATCAAAGGAAGCAGAAAAAAAAAAAAAAAGGTTTTCTTACTGAAATAAAGTGAAGGACACTTTTTATTTCCCCAGCTTAGAGAATCTCTGGAAGAGTTACCCAAGATAAGACTTGGCAACTGCTTATTATGCTCTGAGCCAAATAATGCGTAGAGATCTAGCAAATCTAGTTATTAGATGAGCTGAGCAGGAAGAGCCTGTTTGAAACTGCATGGAAATACGAGCACTCTGCTCAGCAGAGGACCAAAGACGCAGGGACTATGAACTGCAGTCACTGAGGCCTCGTGTTAACTAAGATCAGAGTCAAGAGTAGGAGAAGCAGGAGAGAGAAAATGAGTGTTGCTGAGGCTTGTGTGCTGCTCTTGGCACTCCACCTACTCTTGTTATTGTTACTTTGCTTGGCTTTTAGCTGATAAATAAAATATGGAGTAGTGTCTAGAAGCTCAGAAGACAGTTCATGTAGTGCTGCCTAATTGCCGTGTGCTGCAGTTGCGGCATAAGAGCTATCTTTTTGGAATTAAAATGGGAACCAGTGGCATTTTATGGACTGGGACTGGCCATAATGGTTTACGTAATAGACCACGAATATGGTGGTTGACAGAAGTATAAAGGCTTTATTCCTAGGCAAATCCAGGGAATGGCATTTAGGCAGTCCAGAGAGTCTGGTCTGTAGCTGAACTGAACTGGCACCAGTTGCTAGAGCAGATTGCATAAGTGCCCCAAAAGGGATGGCAGAGAATAGCTTTCCAACTCCCAAGAGCAGAGGGATCCTATTCAGGGAAGTTGTCTCAGCTGTCAGGGCAGTTTTTCTTCCATGTCAGTGGTCTGAAAAATATCTCTATTTTCCCCTTTGCAACCAAAAGCAAAAGCTGGGTTTTGAAAGACTATTTTAAAAGTAGCAGAGCTTCAAGCTTCTGAGGCTTGATATTCCAAAATTTTAAAGGTGGCTCACAAAAGCTAGTATTCTGCAAAGTGACACTGTGCAATTTCTGCCTTGCATCTTCCTAAGAGGTGACTGCTGACTAAATATGGAGGATAATTCACTTGCTATTTTAAAGCTGGGGAGGGTGCAACTTAATTTAATTCTGTAGCTGTATGGTCTCTCTTTTTCAGTATTGGGGAGGAAGTGCTGCTTCTTCCCACTGAAATCCTGTATAGGTGTGATGGACAGAAATCTTGCCAAGAGCAGTATGGCTGTGCTTCCCTAGGTAGCTCCTCTACCTTCCCAAGAGGATATTCATTTTGTGGCAGTGTACTTGGGAAAAGGGGTGAGGCCTGACTGACTGAATTGTGCTGTGCCTTGAAGAAAACAGGGGAGAGCAGCAGCTTGCATTCTTCAGGGTTTCTGGGGCAGTAGACCAGGAGAGGTCTCCCGTATCTTTTTTCAGCCTGTTTTGGCTTCCCTTTCTTGCCTGGTGAAGGAGGGCCTCCATGTGCTTAGGGCTTTACTCTGAGCTCAGGGGCTGGGTTTGCGAATGGCTTTCGAATGCTAGCCAAAAATATTCGTCTGTGCATGTGTATGTGGAGGCGTGGGGGAGGGAGCGTTGCTCCCTTGTGCAGTCGCACAGAACAAGCCACAATCTGGCGTGCTTTTGGTTATTAATAGCTAGAATATGGAAGTAGGGCAAATATCCATCCTGATTTATCCTGACCTGAATAATCCGTATAGTCTTCAGGCCATAGACTAGCGATTCTGTCTCTAGCTGTCACATTCCTGAATTTTAGGAAGTGATATCTGTGACCATTTTGTGTCATGATGATCAATGTCACATTAAAGAGAGAAGCCTGCAGGCAGGCGTGTGAGCTGTGTGAGCGCTGCTTGATTAGGGAGGCGCTGGGGTGGGGATCCTGATCGCTGTCACTCCTGCTCCCTGTCACTCCGTGCTGTCTGAGACCATGAGACAAAAGATCCCAAGGGAGAGGTCACCCCAGCCTGGGGCTGCTCTGCTGGGGAGGGGGGAGAAAGAAAGATGCTTCAAGAGGCAGGTCACAGGCGGAGGAGAGGAGTCACAGAGCCGTGAAACAGCACTGAAGGAGGCAGGAGATGTTAGATTCAGGAGTGGGAGTGGGGAGTGAAAGAGGCAGAGGTGCAAAACCTCGTATCCCTATGGTTAACCATTTCTAGGCATTATCAGGGTATTCAGTTACTAGAAGATGGACATTTTCTCTCCTTTTTGTTTGTAAAATTGTGAATACATTGAATACATGAATACATTTCTTCTCCTCTCAGCTTGAAATATGTTGTTCTTCACACCTGTTTTTGAAATCACAGCAATTTTTTTACCAGATTTCTCGATTTCCCATTGTGGCCTATGTACATTTCTAGCGTGTGAAGAGAGACAAGCAAAAGGGCATTAGTTGTGACAAATCCAGCAAAAAGATGCCTGGGACACAAATCAGAAGTCCTCATTTGGTCAGGTTTCCCACTGACTTCCCCATGAACTGACATGATTCTTGAGTGAAGCATGAAAGCTGGAAGAATAGGGTGCACATTTGCATCTGGTTATTGTTCTGAGCATTATTCTGGCAACAATTTTCTTTTTCTGGATGGGCACACAAAAAAGCAATAAATATTATTACTGATTACATTTTAGAAACTACAGGCATTGTTAGAACATAGGCTTATTTATTAGGGGTAAAACAAGTATATAGGGAAACAAATTCTTGCCCAGAAATATTTAAAGCCTGATATTAAATCAAGGCACGATGTAAGAAAAGACTAGCATGAAACAAAGATGGTTGTGGTAACATTTTGTGTGTGTTTTGGTATGTTTCTGTTCTGCTTTAATGCAGATAAGTAAATACAAAACTGGTTCCTACCAAGCTAATTTATGGAGGTGCAGTGTTATACCCAGAGCAAATCAGTTCATTTGTAAATACTGTGTTTCAGCGCTTGGAGTTTAAATGCCAGTATCCCAGCCTTCCATGCTGCAGCTAAGCAGCCAGGGTTACATGTGCCTCCCTACCCAAGGCACAGCAGGTGAGGAAGCACTACAGTTCCCCCGGCTTTTCCCGGCAGATTTCACACTCTTCCCCCAACAAATGTGAGCTCCCGTTCCCTTTCACTTGTGGAGAGCTCTCAGCCAGAATGGTAGGCGGGGGATGCTGCCGAGTTCCCAGCACCCAGCCTTTGTCTGGGAGCAGAGGGCCCTTATGGCAGCACTCCCCTTCCTCTCGAAGCCAGGGAAACCACAGGGTCCCCCGTCCTGACGCAGCCAGGGAGGCTGAGATTCCCACAAGCAGGGGAGACGGAGCGTGCCGGGATTTTCCCGTTTGGTTTTGAAGCGCAGGTGCTGGCTATCCGGGTGTCTGTGTGTGTGTCCCATGGGAAGCATCAGCCAGTGCTGGGGCTCTGCGGCTCGAGCTTGTGTTTGTGAGCCTAGTTTGTCAGCGGCAAGCTATTCTTGTTGGATTTCCAAGTAAACATCAGACAGATCCTTACCCCTTTGAGCTGTCACAGTCTGCCAAGAAAACTGTCTGAACTTTGAAATTTCTCCTTTTATTTTCCGCCTTCCTGACCCTGCCTCTGCCGCCGACAGCAGGTCCTTCTTGTCAGGGGAATGTCCTCCAGGCACAACACAGGGAAATGGAGGAGGGGAAATTCACCTCCAGAAATCCTGTTTGGCGAGACAGGGATGTCTGGGCCTGCGAGAGGGACGGAGCAGGCAGCTCGGAGCAGCCAGGGCTCATCGATGAGCCTCTCCCCGAGCCTGCACAAGCTCCTTTCCCCGGGGAGCGGGGGCAGGGCAGCCGCGTGTGCTTGGTAACAGCGACTCGGGTGACGGGCGGCAGCTCATTAAGCTGTCACGGCGCCATGGTAACGGCGTGCATGGCATCCGCGTCTAAAGCAAACACACAGCCTTTGATCAGGTTTGCTCTGACTACACCAGCGGAGTTCAGCTGAGCCGGGGCTCCCCGGGAGCTGGGGACTTTGCCGCTTGAAGAAAAAGCCTTGCCTCCACCTCTACAGGGACGCTTTTATCAGGTTTCGTGTTGCCGTGTCCGGTCCCTATCCAGGGCTGATGTGGAGGGTCAGCTTCGCCATCCTCTGAAGCTGCGTGCTGGCAGCAGCCTTGGCTTTAGATTGCCTTCACTCCCATGGCTCCCTTAGCGAGGTTCTGGGAGGCCCTACTCAGCACCTGAATACACCGTCTGTGGGAAGGAGCAGGGTTTGAAGGGCTTCTGTTACACGATCCGTACCTTCCTTGGGCTTACATGGAGCCTATGACTGGGAAAATAAAACTTCAAAAATGCTGAAGTATCTTGTCCTTCTGCTTGTCTTCCCCGTTAGGATATGACATAAATTTCATAAAGCTAACAGTCTGAATTCTGGAATAGAGAGTGTTAGCCATACTCCGGAGCAGAACCCCTTTTTGCTTTGAAAATGAGCAGCTCTGGAAATGGTGTTTGAAGACAGTTTTGTATCATGCTTGAGGTGCTGCATGCGAAGTGTTTATTAATTATGAAATGTAGTTGTACAGTTTTGGTCCTTGGAAGTGGTGAGGACTTCTGGCCCTTAGGGATTTCTTTGGTGAACAAATGATCCAGCTCTGCTAAATCAATGGGTTTTCTTCCATTTACTTTATACATTTTGGCTAATGTCCAATCTGACCTCTCTCAGCTTCTGTCTGTGTGTTTGAACAGTTAGATCATATTTGGCAGCTAGTAATATATTTTTGAATCTTTTATACCAAAATGAATCTCAGTGTTCAGCAGGTTATCAAAACACAAGCTTGCCTTACTGCAAAGAAAGCATTGCTGTTTGCTTTTCAAAGCCCAGTCTAGTATTTCTTCTCATGCTGGGGAACAGCACTCTAAACAACACAAGGAAAGAGAGGCATGGTTCATATACAACCTGACAGTGAGCAGGTCTGCAAATACAGATGTTTTAGGAAAGAACCCTCGTGATGGATCCGTTTGACACAGGCTTACCAAATGTTGCAGGGAGTTGCATCTTTTATATGCCATGCAGGTCAGACCCTTAATAAAAGTCTCCTTTTTCTTGTAATCCGTAAAACTTACAACTTCTTCCCTAGAGAAGCACTTTCCTCTCTTCCTGCAACCTGCTTTGTCCAGATGTGTGAGGTCTCTGCCACAGGACTCTCCTATGCATGGAGGAATTCCTACTGGCTCCGGCTTGACTTCAGTTCTGGTGATACCCATCTCCTATCCTTGTCCTTTTCCTTAGAAGATGACCAAGAGAGGAAGTCAGTCTGAAATGGAAGGTCTGTAAACAGTTGTTAGAGCTGCAGTTGCCAGCCTCAGTGGTGCCTGCCAGAGCAGGACCCATCCAGCCTAAATGGTGTGCTGAGCTGAACGCATCCCGGTTGCCTGTCATAACATACAGTGTATACCACGCTGACAGTCATTTGTTTTTAGCATAGGTAATCACTGGTATGTTCTTTTAAGTGAGATTCATAGATGCTGATTGCATTTACTGCATAAATTACTTCATTATTAAAATCAGGTCATTTGAGCCCCAAAACCATTAACATGCAAACTATTACCATAATTTCATAAGCTAATAAATCAAGCACAGGAAAAGAATTAAGCGGTTCCTAGTGATAAGTGTTTCTTCAGAGATTAAGAAACACAATTTTCTTATGCATATATTAACATTTTAAAAGTGAATTCATGCAAAAGCAATTTTTCTGCATATATAAAACTTACGTTTAATAATCTTTATACTCAGCCTCCAGAGCTGCTTCAAAATTAATGTTTTTTTCTCAAATCACTGTACAGGAATTCGATGTCAAACCAGTCAGCCCATTTCTGTATAC
The DNA here is from genome assembly GCA_013397975.1 of Machaerirhynchus nigripectus. Taxonomy (NCBI): domain Eukaryota; kingdom Metazoa; phylum Chordata; class Aves; order Passeriformes; family Dicruridae; genus Machaerirhynchus; species Machaerirhynchus nigripectus. The sequence continues at coordinate 960,343 of VZRQ01003548.1, read as the reverse complement.
CCTACCTGTGAAACTCTTTATGCCTTTATTAAACAGTCAAAGTTAAGAAATAAAACAAGCCAAGATACTATTTAAAAGAAAAATATCTTGGGTTCATCTTACACAATGAACTGTTCATCAAAGGTAAATTTTGTGTTCTTAATATTAAGCAGTACCAATGAAATTGTAATTATCTCCATAATTGCAATAGAGAACTGTGGTTGTCATCTTATTAAAATGGTGCATTAAAATTGATTTAACTCTCATTTCTTACACAATATAATATAATATTGGCCAGAATAATGCAAAGATAGACTCTTCTATTCACATTACTGACTAGTTTTAAAATAATACAGGAACACAACTGTTGCAGGAAAACAAAGAAAATTCCAATGTAAATGAAACTGTAATAAGCAACAGATGACAATGCCTAAGTATTTTTCTATATTGCAAGATGTCCATGATTTATTTATGTTTAGCTGGTTTTGTTTTCCAGCTCCTAACCTACTGTTTTGGTTTGTTTAGTTTATTTCTTTTTCAGTATGAGGCACCCAATGTATTTGCTCGAAGGAATAAGAGAATGTGTTTTCAGAATGGTGCTCACCATACTGGTTATTTAGGGTCTCTTGGTTGCTGCAGCAATACCACAGCCTCCCACTTTTCTAGCCCACATGTGAAAAGACACTCAGAGAGCTTTAAGCAATGGCTTGTGCTTGCTGCTGTTTAATGACTGGCTTGGCTAAGCCAACACCACACTGAGAACTGCCTCTCTGGGGAGAGTTGGCTTGTGCTGTCCCTCTCCCTGCACCAATTCACCCAGGGGCCAGATAAGGGCCATGGCTGGTGGTAGGGAGGAGGTGACAACAAGTGAGATGTGGGGACACCCCTTGTCGTGGCAGCTGGTTGCTGCCTCACTTTGCTGCCATTTGGAGCCAGAACCTCAGCCCCAGCAGAGCCGGCGCGTTGACCTGATCTCACTCATAGACAGCTGAGGCAGTGGGACAGTCAGCGATCAGCCTGTGCGGGACAGGAGGCAAAATAGGGGAGGTGGCAGGGTTGCTCTTGTTACAGAGTGTTAGATGAATTAGACCTGTGGCTCAGAATGCCAAGTATTAATTACCTAAATAAGGAAACAGCAGAGCTGTTCACTGTTAATGTGAAGCTTTCCATGTCTGTTGTCCTCACCATTCTGGTTCTGTGTCCCTTCCTCACCCTTTTGCCCATCAGAAAGTACACAGATGCTGTAAATCTCCCAAATTATTAATGTTCTCCTTACCTTCCCCCTGCTGCAAGATTCAGTGCCTCATTCCTCCGTTATGGTCTCTTTTACATTCTTCATTTCAAACCAGATATTGAACTACTGCTGCTCCTGGCAGGTCTTCAGTTTGTTTGGAGGCTGTGTGTGCTATTTTATATACATAAATCATTTGTATCTGTTCAGGATTCTCCTGGGCTGTGTTTCAGGTATGTCTTCAGAGGAGTTTATCAAAACTCCATTCCAGGTCATAAACTCATTTTTCAGTGTTTGTGTAATTAATTGCACAGCAGAGATGATATATCTAGCACAGGGCAGGTGACAACACCCATGTGAAATGAGAATTTTCTAATCAAAATGTGAGTAATTGCAGTAAAATGGTTATGGAATATTTGGCAGTGTTGCTTTCCATATTGCTGAAGCTGAATATTAAAAAGGAGATTTGATATCTCGTCTGGACAAATTGGCATGATTTGGGCGTTTTTACAACTCAACAGTCCCCCTTGAAGATAAATAGAGGTGACTGCAAATGCAAAACCTGGCTTGATTGCTTTGTTCATATCTAGTAGAATCCCGTTGAAGTCAAGGACGGATTACTCACCTGAATAAAAATTCTGGGTCAGGTTCCACATTTGCATGAATGAATATGTGTAAAAACAAGAATTTGAATTTCCAGGATTCTGTAATAATTATACTCGGGTAACACTGCTATCTTTCCTTTTAAAATGCTAAAGAGTCTTTTTAATGTGGAACACCCAAGGTGAAGTACTTCACTTAGCCAGACAGTGTCCTAATTTTCAGCAGTGTGTGAAGGAGAAGGTTCCTCCAGGCAGTGTTTAGTGCACCTACCAAAGCTTCTGCTCTCACTGCCTCTCAGAGGACTCCGTTCCTCTCCACGTGCTGGAGGGGAAACCTCAGAAGATATTTAGCTGGCAAAAGAGGCATTTCTGCCCAGGTTCACTGAACGTTCTTCCAAGAGACCAACTGAGAAAATAGTTTCAACCACAGCACTTATGTTTCACTGTTGGGTTTTTTCCACTGTTTTTCATACTGCCATCCTTTCTCTTACATCCTATTTATCTTTTTTCTCTGTAAATTTTTCCCTCCTGACAAAGTGGTAATTTCAGCTTGGATGTAATTTCTAGCATAAACTGGTTTCTGGTGCACCTGTTTATCACGGCTTACTAAGCAATGGAAAAGGATATTTGAAAAATCAGTCTTTGAATGACAACTTATTTGTTACCTTAAAAGCTTATTCGTTCACCAATTTGACCACTTCTGAACTACTACTAGCACATCATATGCACTTTCTGGGTCATGAAGGAAGAAAATAGACACAAATGGGCTATGTTTTCTGTGCCTGGCAATCATGGTGCACATTGGTGGCAGGAGGCTGAACAAGAGTTCAAATCCATTTTTTCAATACAAAAAACTGCTTTACATATATTTGTGTGAGGGCTGCACTGTACACACAGAGGTCAGAGCCAGGAAGGCCAGGAAGAGTCAGGCTGAGGCATTTGGTTTCATTGGACTGTTTTCTTCCCGCGTGTCTGCAGTGGCTGCTGTGCTACCATGCACCTGTGTAATCTATCCCAGGAAACATGGACGATTCTCAAGCACCACTATCAGAAGGGAAGCAGACTATCATCCTACTCCAGCTGCTTTATTTTCCTCCAGCACAGAAAATGCTGGTGGGGAGGGATGCTGTGTAAGAAGCAGTGCTATACTGCTCCTGTAAGATGTTCAAAAGTAGGCTCAGTCTTCACAACTGAAATTGCAATTTGCCCCTTTTAAAGACTGTCATTCTCCCAGTTATCCACTGCAAACAGCATTTTAGTTAGAAGTAAGTAGCTTTGAATGGTTGAGGTGGAGACTGGACCACCCACGAGAGGTTCCTACAGGAGAGGAAGCACAAAGTCCCTTGGGACCTCAGTAAAAATCTCTGTGGCCATTTCAGTAAGTTGCTTTGTTACCAAACCTACTCATTATTAAACTAGTTACCCAGCTCAACCATCACTCCATTTCTGTATTGGCAAATATTTCTTTAAGAACAAAACAAATGTATAGTATCTACCACTTAAAATAAATTAATTAATTAAAAAAAAAAAATAAATAAAATAAATCTGCGACTTAAAATAAACAAATCCACTAACACCAAGATAAAGGGAAGTGTTTGCTGAACACCAAAGCTTTTGTATCAGAAAAGAGTTCAAGAAAACCAGGATATACATAGTACTCCTGCTTTCTTGCAGGTTTTCTGATGCAAATTTGAAATTATGGTATTGAAGGTGACCATGGAGTTTATGTAAGTGCCTGCTGAGGGTCTCTGATGTGGTATAATTGGCCTTGGATGATCAAAATCTGATCCTCATGCATTATGTTGACTCCATTTCTGATTTTGGGAGTATATGAACTGCATGAACCATTCAGGAATAAGAACCAGTTCACTCAAATGGTTCTCTCTTAGTTACACATCAGCAGTCATGCAGTTTCTCCATTTTCATACATAACCTTAAGTGGGCCAATGAAATTTAAATTTTTATGAGTGTATTTGATTTTTTCATGGGGAGAGGTCTTAAATCTCAAGATACCTGAAGAATTATTAGACTAAGGACACAGTTTTTAAGGGTAATTTTATTTAAATAGAATTCAGATGCTTACTTGACACTTTAACAATTTCTGTAGAATTTTACGCAAAACAATGGGATTGAATGTCCTTAAAATATCATAATAATCTGCTTGTGCTTTATTTACTGTACTGTGAGCCACTCACTGGAAGTGGTGAAAAACCTTTTTCGAATTTATTGCAGGTGACCCGTAGTTCCAGGTTCTTCCTCAAGAAAAATTTTAAGTTCTTAATCAAATTGAAGGATTTTAAGCTAAACTGCAAAGGACAAAGAAAACTGCTCCACCAAGGCCGGAAAGTGAGCCCACAGGAACTATCTGAATGGCTGTAATATATCTCCCATTGAAAACTGGAGGTGTGCACTATTCTTCATTTTTATGTGATGCGTGTTAGCTCACCTTTGTTTATTAATCCATCATGGACACTGTAGAGGACAATCACACATAATAGTATATGTTTAGAATATTCTGAAAGTATGATTTGCTTTCAAAATTGAGCATCAAAAACTTACATAAAAATATATTCATGGCCCTGCGTTCAAATAAACAGATCCTTTGCTTTAACAGTCTACCAGTGTTTATAAATTGACTGATGCTTGCAATTAGCTCATTTGGTAGCATGTTCTCCCCTTGTTTCAGCTGGCTCTCTGAGCACTGGGGACCCATTTTTAAACCAGGACACTTCCTGCTCACTTTCCCAATACCCTTGGAAAGTTCCAGGAGTGTCATTCAGAGTGCAGAGACACTCAGCTTGACACTGTGGCTTGGCTGGGTGCTGACTGACCCCGGTCACTGAAGCGTTTCGGTGTGCTAAGGCATCAGGAATCTGACCCAGCAGAGAGAGACCTTGTGGTTTTTTGGTGGGCAGCCATGCAGAAATGTCTCTCAGTGATGCAAGGATAAAGGTGGGGGCAGCTCTACCAGCAGGGAGGAAGGAGCTGGCTTGTCACCTGAAGGGGAAACATGGAACTGCAACCTGTACAGGTAGCTACTGTGTGGTTCCCCACACCCAAATGAGATATGTACTGCTGATAATATGAACTTCATGCTGTCTGTTGAGAAACCTGTTTATCAGCATGGGGTATAAGCTTTAAAAGATTTGGTGCCTAAATGAAAGATGTCTGTGCATTATCATAATAGAAAAAGTCTTATCTTGCACTGTGGGTAAATACTACTGCCACAGAGGACTGCATTTTTAGGAAATCTGAAAAGAGTATAGAGTGACAAGCTTATTATAACTGACATGTGTATGTAGTTTTACATTTTTGATTACACTGATTTTGCTGAAGTGAACCAACATCAGCTAAGTTTGTTTGCTGGTACGACATGTCCTTTCCTTCTCTTCAAGACTTGTGTATGGAGAACTGCAGCACTGAACATAGAACCTCTAATTCAAGGCAATGCTAAATAAAGTCAGCCCAGAAAGTTAAGGTAAATCAAGTGAATTCGGGATGTGAATCCAACTTCCATAAATTAAAATGCACTAAAAGGCTTCTGCGTGGTTCAGTTCCTTCCTTAGGTGTAGTGCAGCTGTAGGCTTGCTCGAGGCCTGAGCACACTTCTTGTGATTGTTTGCTCTTAAAATTAATGAGTTTTAGAAAAACCCCAGGAGTGAGATAAAAAAAGTTGAAATCTGTGTCTGTTCTAATTGAACACTGAAAGGAAGAGAAGAATGTCTTACCAAATTACTTACCTAGGTATATATAATTTGAAATAATACAATGTTGCTGAAATAAAATATCCTGCTCCAGTTCATGAAACTCCTAACAACAATGGCACTTGCCTAAAAGATATCTTGGAAGCTGTATTCAGTGTGAAAACCATGGATAAATCACGGCAGATATTCCTGAAGTGATTCCAAAGTAACTGTATATATTTACATATTTTAGTAATGTTTTACTAATATTTATTAATACATTATCCTTGAGAAGAGATGGCTTAGGTGGGATCTTATCCATGTCTATAAACACAAAAGGGTGCAAAGAAGATGGAGCTGGTCCCTTCTCACTGGCATCCAGGGAAGGGTAAGAGGCAGCAGGCACAATTTGAAACAAAGGGAATTCCATTAAAGAGAAGAAGAAATTTTGTCCCGTGGGTGTAATCAAACGCTGAATCAGAGAGGAAGTGAAGTCTGTGTCTTTGGAGAGAATTCAAAATGCAGCTGAATATGGCCCTGAGCAACCTGCTACCTTTTGGACCTTGCTTTGAGAGGGGTTGGACCTGAAGATCTCCAGAGGTCCCTTCCCACCTTAGCCTTCTGTGTCTCTGTGTAGACAAGATGCTGTTAGCAATCTTCTAGGGAAGAGATGTGTGCAAAATTTCAGTCTCTGGAATTTCCTCTGCCATCATCTTATTTACAGAACTCAATGCCTTAAGATGGGGTTTTAATTACTGAACTATTCTTTCTGTGATGCAGCAAAAGAGGTGATTCAAATATAAGTGGTTCTTTTGAATACTAAAATGAGAAATTAAAATGTTATGCCAGCATTTTTTTTGTAGAATTCATGTTCAGGTGTCAGTGATCTGGACATTGGTTTTATCTCTTCTCTACAAGAAATATGACCTTCAGATGTCCACTGATTTTTCATTTTGGATGGTTTATGACCTATTCCTTTTGACAATATGTACACTCATCTTCTTTTTCTCTCCCCTTTCTAGTTCCAGGATAGTGTAATATGATAGAAATGGAGAGGAACCATAAATGACTTTGGAAATTTCAGTAGTCTTAGCATTTTGCCCAAACTGGCTTGTTTGACATCTCTATTCCAGTGTTCCGACTTTGCTCTCTTGCTAAACAATCCAGATGTTCAAACACCAGTTAAAGAGAAGCTGTATCCACTTAATGGAAGCGTGCAAAGATCCGTAACACTGGAAAGAAATGGAACTTCCCCTAATTTAGTCTACTGTCTATATTTATCACTGTTCATTTGCTATGTGCCTTCCCTCCCACCCCAGCTGCCACCTCACAGATGGCATTCCCAGCAAAAGAAACAGTTCTGATTCAGTACACTGTCATCTGGAAGTGTCAGCAGATGACAGGGAGTGGGGAGGAAGAGGAGGGCTAGCTCCACATTTTTTCAGGACAAAATTTGACCTCAAAATCTTCTAAGTCACCACAGAGTTCTGGGCATTACCAGGGTGGCGTGGAGGGGGGGCACAAAGGGAGCAAGAAAGAGTTTGATACAGTGCATGTAGTGACCTTTGTTATGTTCTGAGGCTTGCTGGATAGAAATTTCCATACTGTGCAGTTATTTACTTCTATCTCTGTAGCAGCTTTAATTTATTAAAGGACACACAAAAAAAAAAAAAAAAAAAAAGGTTTTGTTTGCCCTAGAAACCAAGTGAAAACAGTGAGGGAGAAGAAGGCATCTCTGCAAAGTTGACACTATTAAGCCCAGGCACAAAGTGGAACGTTTGCAGTGCCTATGAACAGATGTCTAATGACAGGCAAATAAAACAATAATTCTTAAGCAATGATTTGTTTCTGGTTTAGTTTTTAGTGCCTTTCATGCAGCCCTTTCATATTAGTCATTTCTAGAGGCTTTGAGTGTTGTATGCTGGCCCAAGTGTTACTGACAAAAACGTGATGGGCCTGGAGTTTGATACAAGGCAAAAGACAGGGCAAGTTTTTAGATTTAGGGATAATGTAGCCACAGGTGTCCAGCATTTGTCTTCTGAAATTCAATTTTCAGATGTCACTAAACGTGCTAAGTTTTCATTCTGAAGGCTGAAGTCTCAAAAAATTTGTGTGCCTCAGAGTGAAAAGTTTCAGATGCTATTATTTTGTTGAACAAGGCTAAGGGAAAAGGTGTCTGGGTTTGGCATCTTAGGAACATCCTTGCAGCTGTTTCTCTGGGGAGCTGTGGTACTTTCATGTGTTGCAACAAGGGTTCAATATTCAGTACATTTTAGCAGCAGGAGGGGTTTTGGCTGCCTTGTGAAAATTCATTCAAAATAGCACTCAGAGTACAGGCTTCTGACAAATACCCCCTCAGAAACACACAGAAGATGCTGTCCAGCTGCGGTGGGGTCGCTGAGGCACCCAGCCTGAGAGCAGAGACAGATGTCCTTTTCAGTGACTCAGAGTAGAGCACTCTAAGCAGGTATTGGCCCATCTGCTCCCGTATCTCAGATGTCGTGGCTGATTATCTGAACTCTCAAGCTCTGTTACAGTGAAAATTCAGGGAAGCAGTGCCATTCACTGACAATGACATCTTAACAGCCCCCAGCTGCTCATTCCCAGCCTATGTCCTCCTTTAGCTCTTGTAAAATTGTTTATGGGGCCAAGAACCTGGATCCTGCCCCGCCACACTCCCAAAAAAGATCTGATTATTTTTAGCCTGAACTGACTCTCACACACAGTTCAGTGCAGGGATGACTGTGGTTAGATTTGCTGGAGGACAGCTAACTGTTTGTGCCCTGCCATCAGGGAGATGGTCTTTTCCAGGCCTTGCATTTTCCTCTTGCTTTTTAAGCGCAGGTGTCATGAGGAGACCCAACTGTGTTTGTACGCGTTCTGCAGTCAGGAGAGCAAGGGGAGCAGCTGGGGGCTGGCATCCCGCCCTGCCGAAGGCAGGCAGCTGCAGCTGGTAATCCCCTGGACTGCCACTGCAGGGCCTGATAAAGCTGCTCTGGCAGAGCACATCAGGCTCTTTGCTTGCTTTCCTACCACCTTAAAGGTAACTAGGCCTTAATAAGGCTTAAGTAGAAAGTCGAAGTCTCTGCTGGTGCCATGATCACTTCATTATGCCCAAGAAATATAGCAACATTTCTATTTTGCACCACCAGCACAATTCTTCGTCGAGCAGGAGGAAAATTTTGTCAAAGTGGTTGGATAAAAGCCCTGGAATTGGATCCAGAAAACACAGGACTACGGGACTAGGTAATCAATCAGCTTTCTAACCATAATCCAAAGATCTCCTGTTATCACTGGGACAAGTCACTTAGAAACACAGGTCTGTGTTTGTAACCAGAAAGTCACTGAACTTGAAATAGATGGATTTTTTTTTTGAAAGCAGTGTAAAGGTACTTCGCAGGCTTTGTGCACTGTGAAGAGTTTCTATGTGGAAAGAAGTAAGTAGCACTGGTGCTGGTGCTGCTTTCCACATGTAGTCCATGTATTCAGGAGGTCTCAGAGCTTTTTACAAGAGATCTGTGCAAATTTACCTATGAAGAGTCAGGGAGCTTTGATTTGCTACCTAAAACTGTGCCCTTTCACTAGGAAGAAAAAGAAAATGAGCCGTCTGCTGACAGCTGTGAGTGAAAGACACTGATTTGGTGAAGTATTCATTTGTGGTATAAATGACTGTATGCTAATTTCCCAGGCAGGCTAGCATGTGTGTCTGTAATGGGTTTACTCATCTCCTGGGTTCTCAAGGTGGTTTCTCTGTGACCTGAATTCTTAGGATGCAAATAAAATTCTCAGTGAATTTAGGTAGTTCATGACAAACCTTATAAACAGGAGCAATCTGTGGATTAGTTGAATATATGGGGTTTGAATAGGCATGAACATTTCTTAAAAAGTTGAATGATGATTTCAAAAACAAACAAATAAACAAAGATCCCAGGAAACCAAGCTCCAATTCTTTCTCCCGTCTAATTAAATTTTACGACCTCCCTTTTTCAACAGCATATGGGACACAGATTTCCCAGTCAGCTGGGGATCAGTTAGATACGTGTCTGCGTGTTATTCAAGTCCCAGCTGATTAAGCCATTGCGTATACCAGAAGTTTCTTGTGATATTTGTACAGACTGTCATGGACAGCAAAGCTAGCTTGGAGCTTTTTGACAAAATGAGTTTCATCCAAAAAGGCCTCTATTTTTCTTAGCCAAAACTTTGTCAGAAATAGGTCAAATCAGATTTCAAGGCCATGAAGAATTGGTTTTTATAAAACAAGATTTTGACACATCAAATTAAAGATTTTGGTTTTCTGTAAAATGGCTTTTAGTTATAAGTACAGTTGAAATGCTTTGAAAATCACCTAAATGAAATATTTCTATTGACATTTTTGACATTATTATTATTCTTATTTTTAGTTAATAAAATTTGTCAAGTTTTTGATTATTTTGTCACAGTTTAAGAAAGACAGCTTTCTACAAGGTTGGAAAGAGTCCAAATCCAGTCCTAGTTCAGCCCATTACATGGTCAAAATCTGAAAGCAAAACTCAGTAGAAGAGAATGAAGGAGAACACGTAAGTATTCTCAGAAAAAAAAGGAATGAGGTATTCTTGTTTTACTTGCCCTTCACATCTGCTCCCTAGCCTTTAATCATTCATTAGCAGCTTTAGTTCTGGTACAATTCTTATCAGGTATCTATTCCTACAAATGAAGCATAATAGTAATGAATAATGGGGATACATTATTTTAGCAACTGTTCCTGATTCTGTTTAATGACTGAATACAAAATGGCTTCTCTTCCTTCTAACGTGGCTGTTTAATTTAGATGTACTATAGATAACTGCTTACAGAAGTCATTCCTTGAAACAACAGGAAACTTTTTCATGTTTATATACCCCACACCATAATGAAATACCTTTTGTATTTTTCTCAAGGTTGTACAGAAAGCAACCTAGTATGTTAACTATGGATCACCAGGGAATTGCATTACAACAGAAAAATTCCCTCTCAGTGTACGTCCTGAAAAAATTTACTGGTTAACTTCAGGTTATGTATGATGTTTGCTAAATGACTGCAGTTCTGATTCAGTGGTTGAAAATGCAAAAAAAAAATTTTGCGTTTTAGTTCGAAGCAAAGTGTTTCCTATGAATAACAAAGTTTAAATTACTTGATGCTGTTATTTGACCTAGAGATTGGAGTGAAAGAAAGTTTAGGTGGGACAGCTAGAGGTGAGCTATTTAAGGCTCAGAGATTTCACTGTGAAGAATTGTAGAAGAAGCATGTACCATCAGGGATATTTTCTTGAGTGTATGGGAAAAAGGGAACAGAAGGTTTCAGCTGAGGCTTGTACTGAAAGCAATCCATGAAAATGAAAGCTGCAGGTCAGGTCCCCCAGCTTTCTGGCTTCACTTCATCGCTGTATTGTGTAGATCCTAGAAAACCCCCTGTGAGCACAGGGCTGCAGGAAAGGGGGACTGCAGGCTCTGCACTGTTGCTTCTCTTTTCTCCCTCCCTTTTGGTAGAGGTTGGTGCATGGGAAGCTCAGTTAATGGTCAATTGACAGTCCCATGTGCGATGAGCTCACTAAAACCTGTGCTTCGTCAGGCTGGATTTCCAGTTTTGCTGTGTCAGCCCACATGGAATGTTCTGGGTGGGTTCTCAGCTGCTGTGACTTGTTATAGATCTGCAGAAGTGGGTGAATCCTGAGTAATTCATACCATGTGAGGATTTCTTTTACAGAATGAATGTGAAAGAACATTTTGTATTTAATCATTTTCCATGACAGAGGACTGACATGACCAAGACCATTTCATATGGGTTACATAGCTATGATATTAACTCAGTTTTTTGGGTTTTTTTAAAGACAGGTAATGTTAAGTTTCTATTGGTTTTGCACTTCTGTATATGAATATATTTTTCATTTTCTACATATACTTATTTTTTCACTTGCAGAGGGGGTTTTTTGTTGGTTTTTTTAAACTTGTGTTGGCAAAGTTTTGACCTGAGAATTAAGTTTCTTTCAGTTTAAGGGCACATTACAATTTTCTTGCCATTTCACCAGCTGGGAGGAAGAGGAGAGTATTTTGTTCTTTTACAAGCATGAAGAATTATTTTCTGTCACCTCATGTGTGGTGTCATTTTTTACTCTGAGAGCTACAGAATATGTGCAAGTTTAATTCTGCTTCACCTTTTCTTTACATTACTTGGTGATCCTGCTTTCTTAGCAAAATCTTCTTAGTATTTTCAGTCTTAATTCTGTTTGGAATCCTTTATCTGACTCTTGTTATTCAGTTTGACTCAAGTGAATCCATGGAGGACTCTTCACAGACTGTGAAGGCTACTTCAAAAGCAGGATGTAAGAAAGGCTGTTCCAGCTCAGGCTGAAAATGATCCATCTAGCCAGGTATTCTGGCTCCAAAAGTGATGAAAAGTGGTCAAAAATGGAGAGTAATTACTAAAGATTATTATAAAATAACAATCATGTAGTGATAGCTACCGGCCTTATATTCTGAACTTCTAGCAATCTGACTTCCAAAGTCAGAAGTAGAGACTTTCTATTTAATAAGTACTGATGGATGAGTTTGTCCAGGAGATCTTTAACTCACATCAAATTCTGTAAACCACAGCATTTTGTGGCAAGGAGGTTCAAAGTTACCACCATGTATGAAGAAATGCTTTTGGTTTCATTTGTTTTCAAACAGATAATTATTTGATGCATCCTTGTTAACTGCCTCCCATGATACAAAAAACTTCCATTCCCTATTTGACCTGTCTTTGCTACTCATGATTTTTGAGAGTTCACTTTGTCTTCTCTTTGCCATGCACACTAATCCTAGTTTTTGTTATCCTTTGAAATTGTTACAACTTAGTTTTCTATTTCTTCTATTTTCTCTTTCTTAGAAACAAACTGATAAATAATTGTCAGTGATCTCTCCAATATATGCTGTATAACGGGCTTCCAACAAGGGAACGTCCTTGAATTTATAGCAAACAGGGATGCAAAGAATTCCTGCAGCTCACTGGTATGACCTTCTCTCTCCTGTGTGCTCCTTTTATATATTAACAATCTACTGCAACATTCTTCGACTTGCTTGCTACAGAAAAGTATTAACTACATATTTTTGATGGCTCTCAATGTCTTTTTGGGCATATGATCTGTTTATGTTTTATGTCTTATTTTGACCTTAAACTTTGTAAGGGATGTCATCTTTGGTAATAAACTACCTCTGTAACCACAGCAGCTTTTTCAAAAGTGCTTACTCTGAGACCTCGAGCTGCTGGGAGGTATCTTCCTCTTGGGCTTGTCACTTTTGATACATCCTTTACAAGCTTCAACTTTCTTTTTCTTAACCTCAATTGCTACCATTGTAGATTTGGGGGGAGGGGCTTATTGCTCATACATGCATAAGGAGTCTAATTTCATTACAGTTATTGTTAACATAGTTCTTTGATACAGAAGGATTCAAATGACAGGTCAGATGGCTTTCATGGTCTGCATCATGTACTGTGGCTGTGGATTTCTTTTTTTCCCCAATTACTTTTCCTTTCATTTAAGATGATGTGACCATCTACCTTTTTCAAGTTGTTCTGAACGAAGTTTAAAAACGGAAGATGTTTCTTTTTCTCTCAATGCGCTACCTTTATTTGTCAATTGGCATAAGTGTATTATTTACAATACCTGTATTTGTAAGGCAAGAGGAAGGTGTTGAAGTTCTTCCACACAAGGAGCAGCTGGCGAGTGTCAGTAACTCAACCTGCAGGGCCGAGTCTGGCATGTTTCCTGGCCATGTCCCGGGAGCTGTCCTGTTGTTGAGCTGCAGGGGACAATACTGGCTGGGGTGCTCAGCCACCCCCTGCAGGGTTTGAAGTGGGGGCGTAGGAACACTGGCTTTCCAGAGAGGCCAGGGTTTACAGTTTCCCTCCGACCAAGGTCTCTGGGCCAAGTTCCACCCAGAACACTTTTGTGGAGCTGCAGTACACATTAATAATAACGTAGAGACATATGGGGAGCAGGCAGGCTGGTGCATGAGGCATGCTAACTGCAAAAAGCCAAATTCGGGGAAGTAATTTGAGAGAGTGATACCAAAAAGTATTTGTCATTTTAAAATATGCTTCCCTAGTGCTTTTGCACTTGACTGATGGATTTACCTTACCTGAAATGTACCCTAAAAGGCTCTGGCAGTTCAGCAGGCAAGAAAACTTCAAATAAGTACTTGTAGCTGTATCTGAGGTGATGAAAGCTAACCTGAAGGAGAGGAAAAGGTATTAAATGATTATATGCTTCTGGAGGAAATTAAAACTTGAAAAAAATTTTTTTTTTTTTTTTTTTTTAAATCGCATACTGGAGATGCCAGGGGAAATGCACTTAAATGAATACTTGCATCCCAGGTATAACTGTGCTATCATTAGCGTGGCCGTTGGGTTGGGCTCTGCTAACAAAACGCGCCATCTATTTTGTTATTAGCTTTTACATCTATTTTGTTATTAGCTTTTACATCAAGGTATTACAACAGCAGTAGGTAAGCAGGACGCAGGAACTATCTTCATTTTCCTTGGAATATGCCCTTTACTCTCAAATAAAAGTAGAAGGCTATAAAGGAGCCAGTAAGGTGTTCACTGAATTGCCTAAGACACCTTTCATAGATGGGAGGGCTCAGTTCTGCTTCAGATGTTGCATGTCCCCCTTTTTGAAACATACTGGGAAGGTCACAAGCACCATCAATCTGAGAGCATTTAAGACTGTAGTATAATTATAGTAATGCACAAATCAATGAAATTCTTGTTTTAAGAGACTCTCTTGTCTTCCCTCATGCTTCATTTTAGTGAAAGAGGCTTTATGTCTAGACAGGCAAAGACTTGAGACCTACTTTTATCCCAATCAATTTTCTTGTGCTCATTGAGGACTTCCAGAAATCTTTGAAACCTTCAAGGGATCCAAGCAAATTTTTGCAGGATCATGATTTTTTTTCTCCCCTTGTAAGTTTTTTAGTGCTGAGCTGTCTCAAAACATGTGCAGAAATAATCCTCTGCCAAGGTGTGGGATCCAATATGCCTGTAACCACTCTGGCTTCAGGTTACCTGTAAACCGAGAAAGACATTCTTAAATGTTCTTAAACATGATGAGAACACCCTTTATGTTCCAGCAGAAATTAGAAGAAACTTGCAGTCAAAGGTGGATCTGGAGAGAGAGGATTCCCTATGCGCATGTTGATTCAGATATTCTCAGTGTGGGAAGTGTTTCTGTCTGGCCAACCCTCCTCATTTGCTGGGGACTGGATCTTAGTCACCAAGCTGATCCTCATCCAATCTGCTTTGAGAGATGAGGACCAAAAGCATGTGAGTGAGAGCCCAGCCTTTTGAGACATTTTGTGCCTTTAGCTCCTGGTGACATTGGACTAAAATGCACCTTTATATCTCTTTCAGTGTCTTCTTTAGGTCTTTGAAAGCAGTTCTTCAGCAGCACAGTCCAGAGCGCCTGCAAGAGTCCATAGGCAGTGAGTGACTGAAGCTGTATGTGGTAGTCTGAAGCAGCTTTATTGCAACACTGGGGTGATAGCATCCAAACTGAGGTCTTTTTATAAAGTGCAGTATTGTTTGCCAGACCAACGTTAACATGCATGATTGAAATGATGGCACAAGCAAAACTTCAGCTCAAAATGGAGATATTAAAGATACCAAAATATTATCTTTCCTCTTGCCAATGAGAACAGCTGGCAGGATGGGTTTACTGAACAAAATTTTGGCCAGCAGACAAAGGTTATCGTTTTCACAGACTTTCCTTCTGAAATACAGGATTAACAAAACATGCTATTTTTTTTTTTAATTTCAAAATTGGAGGGTTTGTGTCTTTCATCTGGTCAAATTTAGCTTAAAAGAGAAAATAATATCAAAGTTACATGCACCATAGGGAGACTGTTAATGTGGTAACAAAGGGCATTTGGCCAGTTAAAATAATAAAAGACTATACAGCTTTCCCAGTGATGGCTGGAGCCCAATTAGTACTTTCCAAGTAGAGCCACAATATTCCTTTCCAAATTATGCGGTTTGGCACAATTCAGAGTGAGTAAACTTACTTTCCTACAAGGGAAAAACATAATTAAGAGAAAAAACAAGGTCATGCAGTATTATGCTTCAAGTAAGCAATAATACACCATGGGGTGTACGTTAGTCAATATTCATACACCCTGGACAGGCTGAGACACAGACAAAGCAATGGCTCAGCATACAAAAAGATACATATATTAACTTAATAAACCTATGTGCAAAGGTGAAATGCAAATGGTTATTTTATTACCTTACTGGATTGTTTTAAGGGAATACATATTCAATGTGCATGTGTATAGCACTCATAAATATTACTTTAAAAAAAAAACTTTTCTGTTAACATTTTATACTTTTTAGTAATAAGTGGATTTGCTTCCTTCATTTTCTCAGGGTGTCTGTTTTGTTGGGATTTTTTCTGCTATTAAAGGACAAATGGTTTGAAAGTTTCTCTTTTTTTTAACCATTAAACTGATTAAGTTTGTTAGAAGGACTTTAAACCTGGATGGTCACACTGGAAACCTCTAAGACTCTATTTTTAATTTACAGTAATCCACCTTCTAGGACCCTGAAAGTGACACAAAGCCTGCAAAGACTCAACAAAGCTGAAGATAAAGTCTCAGGATTGGAAAAAAAGAAAGAGCAGCTTCAAATTTGCAAGTGAACTTGCAGGGGCTTTGTGAGGGTAATTTTTGGTGGTTTTGGGGGGGGTTGATAGTATTTTTTAAATGAACAAACCGTTCAGCTGAGGCCCAGACAGAGAGAGGAACACGCAAAAAGAAATCTTGGTGACCCAGTGTATGTAATACTGTGGTTGCAAAATGGGAACAGCGCTGTGAGACATCTGCTCCATCTTTGCTACTGACACTGCTCATGGGAAAGGCCTGTGATATGCCAGGAGGAAGATGAAAAAAGAAGAAAAAGTAAAACTTCAAAAAACATGGAACCACTCCCATCACCTGAAGCTTAGACCACACACCTGAAAGGGAGAAACCCACATCCAGCTTGGGTGCAGAGTGTGAACAACTGTATCTCCCTTTCAACTCCACAATTTTGCACATCTCATATGTAAAGTGCTTGTAAGGGGGGAATTGATTATTTATTTCCTGTTTCTGTAATAATTACAGGAACCTGTAATTATTAAAGGAACAGGAAACAAATAATTTATTTGAAGAAACTGGAAATAACCTATGGTATTAGAAACCTTCATGAGCTGCAGCATCTCACCTTTGCTGCTCTTTGGCTCACAGCTGGTACAGTTTCTTTCACTTCCCAACTCCACTGGGGAAATACTTGCTCCAAAGAGCATGCTAAAGCAGCCCTGCCTATTGCAGTTCTGTGTGTGAAGAAGCGGGAAATGTGTGGGCAGTGAAATTGGGAGCACATTTGTGACGCACTGTATCATTTCAGTAGTCACACGGGCTTCTCTGAAACCACAAGTCAACAACGACTTGCATGCAATGCTCTGGTCACCTACACAGAACATGCCCTGAAACACCTGATTTTAAGGGGTCACTTGAAAGACAGAAAAATCCTCATCAGCTATAGAGTTGCTCACGGCATTGAACTGCTCTGAAGCAGGACCAAGTTGCCAAAACCCTCTTATATAAGACTGTATCATTGTAGACTATGTCATTTTAAACCACTCCCATCCCAGGCTGAAGGGGAAGCTGGAGTCAGTGCTGGAGCAGTGCACAGGGGTCTGGCCCATCAGCTGCGATTTGCCTGCATTAGCCTGTATGGCACAGCAGCATCCATGCTGATGCACGGCTCCTAATTCCCAGAGTGGATTTTTGTTCCACTTTTTCTCTTGAATTAACATGGCACTTCTTACAGTGTGAAACTGAAACTTATCATACCCTTGTTTTACCTCCACCTTAACCTTCTTAAAACAGATTTACTTCACCAAAGTTACCTTACCATCTCCATATTAATTAATTTTCTTTCAGGAAACAACAGATCTATTTCGCCCTGAATCAGAGCTCCAAGAAATCTAATGGCAAGGAAGCTAACACAAGTAATAGAGAGAAAATAAGTGAGGAAAAAAACCCCCTCTGTTTTACACAGGAAATATCTTTTGGATGCTTCTCCATATAGGTGCCAAGCTATTAACTGATTGATGAGGCCAGCTTCTCAGAGAACCATAAATTTTCTCAGCTTGGGAAATTATTATTGATTTTAATTTCAAAATGGCACCAGAAAGTACTGCACAAAAGGAGAAACTCTTATTTTGTATTAAGATAGTAATACAAGCATTCCCCATGTAAAAAACTACGGAAGGGTGATTTTCTGCTCTTCTTTGCCTCCCCCCCCAGCCTATCTTAAATAGCTTAACAAATATTTTTCTATATAGAAGCTGTATTAATAACAGAATTATACTGTGCAAAAGAACATCTTGTCAAACAAGTGTGCCAAACCCACTGTACTTGGATGCAGCAGTTGTTTTATTTTTCTTGTATGTTCTTGCAATGCTTTCATCATCCCTATGGTCCTGTGTATCCTCCATCAGTATATGAAGCAATGTGACTGGTATCTGTCATGCGTAGTTTAATTCTTTCTTAATTAGCCCAACACCTCTATGATAGTAAAATCAGTAGCCTAGTGTTACCATCTACTACACGTTCGACTTTCTGTGACGTTTCACTTGGACAGGCACTTTGCAAATTCCTTTCCTTTATCAACACAAAAAGTGTATCACTGTCTAACAAGGAAACACTAATAACAAATCTTTGTCCTGGTTTGACAAATACTTTTACTAACTACAACTAAGACAAAAGAGGTGCATTAAGGAAAAGAACTGTTTTAAAATGAATCTTGTCAAGTTAAAATGATCACTTGGTTGCACCCTGCTGCAGTGAAGGCCTGCAAGTTTATGATGTCTCAAATATTTCTAAAAATACCGTGAATTATGGGTAAAGAAAATAAACTCTTATGACAGAAATATCACTTAATTTACTCCTTGAGGCCACTATTTGCATATCATAGAATCATAGAATGGTTTTGTTGGAAGGAACCTTAAAGATCATCTAGTTTCAAACCCTCTGCAAAGTGCAAGAGACACCTTTCACTAGGCTAGGTCGTTCAAAGCCTCCTTCAACCTAGAGCTGAACACTTTTGGGGGAGGAGGATCCTTATCTTCTCTGGGCAACCTGTTCCAGTGCCTCACTACCCTCACAGTCAAGAACTTTTTCCTAATTCCTAACTAAACCTACTCTCTTTCAGTTTGAAGCCATTTCCCCTTGTCCTTTCACTACATGCCCTTGTGAAAAATTCCACCTTTTTTGCAGGCTCCCTTCAGGTAGTGGAAGGCCACAATTAGGCCACCCCAAAGCCTTTTCTTCTCCAGGCTGAACAATCCCAATTCTCTTGGCCTTTCCTCACTGGGGACATGTTCCAGCTCTCTGATCCTCGTGTTGGCCCTCATCTGGACTCACTCCAACATGGATGTCCTTCTTGTGCTGGGAACCCCAGAGCCAGATGTGGCACTCCAGTCACTCCCCTGCTTTGTATAGCAGTGATTATTGCACAGCCAGCAGCTCCACAGGGCTGCCCCAAACAAAATATAACGTATTAAACATTACCTATAATGCATCAAAAAGTTAATGTGCTCACTTTACCACTTCAACATCAAAGAAGGTAATACGTAGCAATAGTCAAGGAGGGCACCCTAAGTAAAACTACCTTTTAATAACTTAATAAAATAATCCTGAGCAGATACAGATTCACTTCCCAATAAGCAGCAAATTTAACATTGACAAAAAAGATTTTTCAAGAATTCTCTAAAGCTGCACAGCCTAGCAGATAAGTCTTTTAAATAAATTTTCTCATCCAGCACTCTTACACAAAATTAAAAAAAACAACTATCACATGACTTTTAAATAATCTTTCTCTCTCTAAAAAAGTCCTTCAAGAATCTAGTTTATCTTTCTAATAAAGGGTGAAGCTGCTAAATGTGGGAATTCATAACCCTTCTGCTATCTATAATTGCACAGCTAAAGGTATTTTATAAATTGCTGGCTTCCACATCAAAAGGAGGAAATTTCTATCATTTTCTTAAGGATTAAAAGTTTCCAAATTCCTAGCTATCTGAACTTGCAGTCCAAAACCATCACCATGCTTGTGAAAATGTCCATGTCTGTTAAAACGTAAGAGTTATATAGTCTTCATTCCAGAATGTATGGTCCTTAAATGGAACCTTTACGACCAGGCAGTATCAAAGTCTTTTTTTACCCTGAAAGTAATTAATGTAATAATCCTAATTATTTTGAAATGCAGTATTTAAGCAGCTTTTTTTTGCAAGGCCAAAAAAGAATGCCCTAATGTATTGTATGCAGTGTAACACACTCAAGCCTTTATGTTCTATCATATTACACTGAAGCATTTGTGAAAACTCCTTATTCCTTAGTGCATCACGCCTGGTGCTGGCAGTGTGCTGAGTGCTTCCCTTTGGTCTCACAACATTATTCCTTTTTATTTTTCTATTATCTTTGGCATCATCTTATCCCAAACATATGTTACCCTTGGAAAAAGCACATTAAAAATACACACTGCTAAACTCACTCTTGAAACGCATGGTGTTGGCAGTGGAGACATGCACTCAAGGATTAATTTAAAAATCTGCTGTAAACTAGGAGCATATCAGTTGTAAATAACACAGGAGATAGATCTACGTATGCATATTAGCTGACTGCAGGGTTATTAAGTTGCCAGTGGGATGCAACCATGAAAAAGCAGATGCCACCCAGGCATGAACCAGATAAACTATTTCTTAATAGAGAAAAGTAAAAAATCTATGCCACTGCTTAAAGCACCTGAGAGATCTCACATAGATCTTTTTCATCACATTTGTGCAAGGTGAAACAGGTGAAAAGCTGGAGAGACTACCAGAGTGAAGTCCTTTTAAGAGTAAGGCTCAAAATTTTTTGTTTGTTTAGTTTGGTAGAAACAAAAACTGATACAGGAAATAATTATTCTCTAAAAGCACAATAGGGTGGTAAACAGTAGGCAAGGAACAGAACTATTTACTCTAGTAGACAATGTTGGCACAAGAACAAATGGGTGTAATTTGGCCATGAATAAATTTAGGCTGGAAGCTAGAGAGATTCTAGCCATAAAAGTGGTGAGGTTCTAGAGTAGTTTTTCAATACAAATTGTGGGGACAAAAAAATAACAGCTCAGGCTATTTAATGATGAGGATTGTTGAGATCATGGAAAATGCCACAAACATGGTTCCCTGGATAAGTAAAGGACTGCATTTTGATCATCCAGGAGATTGTTTCCAGCATTATGTTTGCCTGTCTTCTGAAAGTGTGGTGTAAAAAAAAGAAATTGAAATTAAACCTTATTTATGCATACAGTGTTAAAAATAGTCCTTAAGCAAGTGCCATCCATATGTAAAAGACCTCTGTAATTATATTTGTGCTTTGCAACAGGAAAACAATTTAACTTGATAAATAGGTATCGCATTGCACTTCAGTGGTTGGAAGTTAATTCTCTGTAACGTGAAGATCCAATTTGTCATACTCTGATTTTCCTGGGGTTTATAGTGTATCTTTCTACTACTTTTATTTTGTCTTGTTTTCTTTAAAGGTGTAGACAACAATATTATCACTGTGAACAATAATGAGAGACAGATGGAAAATAACATCTGCCTATTTATTTATACCAGTTGATCCACATTTGGCCCCTAAGTTCCTCAGATAAGCATTTGCTGTTAGTCTAAATCAGTACTAGGGAAAAAAGCCCCTGATGGTCACCATGGAAAGATGGAATCTGAATATCAGAAAGAAAGAAGCAAGCATAAACTAAAAATATTTGAGTTAGAAGAATAACTTAAAATTCAGAAAGAGTGTCCAAAGGAAATAAGGAAAATGTTATGAAGCTAATTTCCACTAACACAGAAAGAATTTGCTGAGATTGCAATCAGGGGTTTAGTCTAGAGACACAAAATGAAAGCATTTCTTAAGGTTTTCTTGTACAGCTTCTGATGCCTTTTATAGTCTCACTAATAATAGCTTATAAATAGGGTTCACCCAACACTGTAGTAGCTCTTGAAATTCAGATCTGTGGTATACCACTATGCCATCTGAAGAACTACAGTTATTTAAAAACTAATCAGTGTTCTCTCACCAGCAAAGCCAAGCAGCAGAAAGAAAACCAAAACATTGCAAAGGCAAAATAGTGGTATTTCCCTATCAGTGTAAAAATATAAATAAGTTACAGGACCCTACTGAAAATAAAATTAAATGACTGCATATGCATAAAGTTGCGTTAAAAATTATTATTTACAATTGTATGTGTGCACATATGTATGTAATTATAAATGTATTTTTATCATAAATTATTTATAATTTGTGTTCTCTGTAAGCCCACTTGTAAAAGATTTACTATGGAAGAAACTGTATTATCAACAGCATAGCTGTTAGCTTATTGTGAAAATGTCAAAACATAACTCAATAATCAGCTCACTTTAATTCACCATTGTATGAAAGTGTTTTTTCTCCTTTTTTTTTAGCCTCTTCTTACCTGTAGTTACTAGCTATGGTGTTCAGCAGCTTTTGCCATTTACATCTAACTGAAGCTGCGAGCCTGAAGGCCTCAGTAAATTCTTGGGAGGACACCATGTCCTGTCTGTTAAACAGAGGAATGTGTTTCCCCTCTGTGAAGTCTGGTCTGCCCATCCCAATAGCACCCAGCCAGCAGGTGGGACTTGGTTAAGTTTTACTGTGGCTTGTAAATGAATAGCCGCTGATTTGGCTTTTGAAAGTGAAACTACAATTTCCAAGGAGGAGAAACAAAGAGAAGCCACCATAAGTGCCGGCTTATTGTGTGTTTCTGAAGGCTGTGAACAATGGCAGTGCAACTACAATATGGGACGACATTTAACACATTGGGTGTGATCAGTAGAGGTCAGGTAGATGAAAGCAAAAATGTCTCTCTCCATTAAGTTTTACACCTTTGTTGATGGTGGAGAGGGCATGAGCAAAACCCAAAACCATCGGTAAGGATTCAAAAGATGATTTGGTTTATACTAGGTAGTGCATCCTACCAAAGCTGATTCTTAAAATGCAATGAAGAAGACCAGATTTTAGTCCTGTCCCTTCTAACTTCTGACTCATGTCTCAATCCCGGCCTCCACGGCCCACTGCTAGCAGTCTCTGTTGCTGTAGTTACATTCAACCTCAATTTATAATCTCCAGGTTTTACTTGAGACTCATGTCTCTGCTGTGATGCAATGGGACAGGCAAGATCCAAAATTCTGCTTCTAGTAGTTTTCCAACTCTGAAAGGATACATGATTTAACTAGCAAGCTGAGCTTCAAAGAATGAAATTAGTAGAAAGGCTCTAGTGGTCACCAAGATTGAAAATTACATTAAATAGAGGCAGTAACCCATGGTTTCTGATTTATCGTTGTGTTGGAATAGTTTGAATTTCTGTCTCTGGCACTTGGATGTGCTGATTTTTGAAGTAAGTTTTCTCAACAGACTACATTCTAATCCAGCAGAAAAGATTTAATATTTGGGAAGCTATTAAACACAGTTTCAATACCCTCGGTTGTGTCTATTAATTATCAGAAAACTGAAAAATCTGTTTTGGAGTAAGGAGGAATATTAAGTAAAAGTGATTTATTTAATGTACTTATTTTTATAATAAGTACATTAAATACAAAAATTTTATTTTTTGTACTTTTTATTTCATTATTTTACTTTGTAAATGGCAATAAATCTTAAAAGATAGGGGGTAAGAGTAAATATACGATTAAGAAACTTGGTGACAGGTGCTTCTAAAATAACTACATACTTATCCATCATCAGTGAAACTGCATTCCTAATTGTGCAAAAGCCATCTTGTCCCTTCATATAACTTCACCTTCCTAATTTAAGTCATTTTCTCATGCAGATACAGCAAGATTGACTAAACCTGTATTGTGAGGGAATTCAAATAAACTTACAGCCCTGATGCACGTTAATGACCACTTTTTTAAAAAAAAACAAACTAAAAATCCAGCCCAATTTTATAGTTACAATAACTAGAAAACCAAATGCACGTTCTGGTATAAATTGGTTGTCTGTCTAAACCAACAAGTTTCCTTACTTCCAATATTCAAGGACACATTATTTTATTTTATAGATTTTCTTATTTCAAATCTGTCTCTTAAAATTCAGTGTTCTGTCTGTGAGCAGTGAAAATCAGCAATTTACTGGGAGTTGTTTAAATGGAAATACAGAAACTTCCCTGTTACCATGGTAGATTGTTACATGAGCATGAAAATATCTGTTTGCATTGTGTTTAAGTGACCACTGATAAATACACAGAATATTGGCTACCTCATTTCTAGAAGTCACTCCAACCCAGGCCTGATAAATCACTTCAATCTTTGCAGAAGACATACAAAATCTACAAAACTGGTGCCAGTAGATGAAAAGCTTTTCAAGACTTACGCACCAATTAAATTACTTTCTGCTACATGTGAGTGTATGAATGCTGCAAGAATGATTGGTTAGGGGTATTATTATTGTTATTGTTATTTCTAACACCTAATCAGATCCTGAAAGCAGTTATTCTTTGGAGGGAGTGGTAGTCACACTTTCTTTTAAAAGCAATCATCAATTCATCACTGCAAGTGCATTTCATTTTTGATAAAAATAGATAAGAGGCTTGCAATAAGGTTGTTCAAAAACTGGGTTACTCTTATAATATGAATCTTTCAGCTATGGTTTATAGCTTTATTTGTTATATGTTTTCTAAAAATTATCTTCTCTATCTGAAAATGGCATCTTGTTTTCTCAAATATTTAGTGATTATTCTTCCTTCAGATAAAAATCGACTCCAAAGTATGGACCTTTTGTTTTCCCTTCATACAGTGCCTTGCACAATAAAATTGGTTTTTTCTTGACAGGTATTGTGGTTAAATATATAGTAATGAAAATATTTTCCACTGTGTTGTTATGAATGCACAGAAATTGTGGAAGAAAGTGGACTACTTATCTACAAAAATATAAACTATCTGAGTAGAAATATGTACCTGCCAAGAGTCCCTAGGCTACTGCTGTAGTAGAAGATGAAAGGACCTCTCCAAATTTGAAACAGAAGGGAGGTTGGGAATTTTTCAGTACTACATTAAGACAGAATTTTAATGTTTTATAAATAAAAAAATATTGTGGTTAGGTATTCAGTCTTTTGGACACATTTATGACACCCCTTGACACCTATATTTTATTTTTGCCCCTAAAGAACCACTGAAAGTTAAAATTATTTGGAGTAGCCAATTTTATAACTTTCGTGTATTGGCTAGTGATCAAAATTCCCCCAAGTGATGTAGTATATGTGTATAAAGCACAGACTTAGGATGTTCTTATTGTTCTTAAAGAACATGAACTCTGTGCTCAAGACAAACTCAACAACACCTTTTGTCCTCGTTTCCTGAAGATCCTGCTCCTAATTTACCACACACAGCACTAATGATGAGAGCATGACTTTCCATCAGGATTTCCCCCGACTGTTGCTGATTCATCATGTGACTCACATTTGTTAAAGAAATTATTTTCATTAAGTGCCCTGTAAGGTGAAAGAATTGTGTTGATAGAGGTACTTATTTACAAAAGTAAAATAAAAACTCAGAGAGTATGTTTACAAGTATTGTCTAAATTGAGGCAAACCATCAGAAGCACCAGAAAATTACTTTTTTTTTTGGTTTTTTCCCCCAGTGAAATCCATCCTGCACATACTCCCATGGACGCCAGATACTGCTCTGAGAGCTCAGCAAGTCACACACTGTGGGGCATTCAGAAGATGAAGCACATGTCCTTAAAATATTTTTCTTAAGTAATTACCTAGCATCAAGTTCTGTGGCAGAGGAAAGGATGCACTCCAACTCCTAAATATAATACAACAAACACAGAATACAAAAAGCACCAACTGCAAGCAATTCATAACCCTATCAAACCCATCAGCTTGCCCAAAACAGGCTGCCCCTCATGAAAAGGTGGTAAGCTCTGTACAGACGAGCTTCGAGGAAAACCATACCTTTTGAGGAGCTGCAACAATTCATGCTTACTTGTATGCATCACACAGGGCATGCTATGTCACTCACAGGAAAAGGAAAAATACTGTTACCAAAAAGGCCAGTTTAAATGGGATGGAGCTGCCTAAGCCAAATGTGAAATAAAAGGTCACTTTTGAGACCTTATGGGTGCAATGGCATAGGCGGCCACACTTACGTGCAAATTAAAAGGCCTTAAAGCTGTGTCTGAACAGTAGTGCTAGCACTGTGTGTATGTGTGTGAGTAAACACTGGTGTAGTCTCTTGGGTTATGGACCCTTTTCCCACAATCTCAATATTGATTTATCGTTTAAATTTTCTGTGTGACTTGGAGTTTCACCACATGATACTCATGCTAGGTATAAATTTGACAAGTGTGCAGAAGAGCTGCCTCTGAAAACGTAGAAATTAAAGACGTTCCTACTCCTCTTTAATTACTTAATAATGGCATTTTCCCTCTTTTGCTTTGTATGAGAGTCAGAAGTTTGTCACATCAATGCCCCTCTGCACACCTGCCTCTCCCCTGGCCCCACCAACCAGGACATTGCCTTTAGGAGCACAGAATGTGGGATCTCATCCATCTGCTATCTCAGTGAAACTTCTTACCTGCAGGTCAGAGGGGTAGCTGGTTGCTGTGACTGCTGTGCCACTGGAGATGGGTTTTGAATGAACATAGGCAGAAGAAACAGAAACAGGTGAGTACAACAAAAGGCTTTTCTATTGAGCATTTCCCTGAGTGTAACTGCATATAATTTAGCAGTACACTCATTTCGGCACTATCTTTGTGAAATATTGAGTATAAGTGAACTGTACAGTGCTAATACTACAATCTAGGAATTTATGTTTTTTTCATTTCTACAATATTTCCCAGTTAACATTTACCACAACTGCTAATTCATTGTGTGTGCTTCACTATGCATGACCAGCTACAAATGAGGTATACCACTGCAAATATTCTTTTGGATACAATTTCTTGGTAAACTTGGAGACAAGACCTGTGGCAGAAATAATATCAAATGTAATTAGAAAAGAAAAAAACCTCTCATGTTTTTGGGCACAACTTTGGCCCTATTTTGAATTGCCTCTCATTTTTAGCTATGGGATTTTTTTAGAACAAGTCCTAACACAATAAGAAGTTTAACTGGACCTGGAAAGCCCACAGCAAGAATCCCTGTTGGCGTGAGACCTGGGAAACCCATTGCCTCTTCTGCAATTCCCATTTAGGACTTAATTTCTCTCTTTTGGTTGGTCAGAAATCATTTGATTTTCAGAACTTTTGGTTATGTTACACAGCTAAAAGCACAGAGCAGGTGTACCTTTATAGTCCATAAAGAAACTGAACTGATACTGTGAAATGCAGTGTAAATACTTTTAAAGCCAAAGGTGGTTTTTGATCCTGTCCATATAATATAAACTCACATGGCAAAATTATTTACCTCTATCACGTCCTGGAGTTATCCCATGGCATCAAAGAGGAAGTGAGCTGCTCAGGTTTTTTAATTGTGTCAATGAACCATTTGGATTTTCTTCTGTTTAACTGTGAATTTCCTGTGTCAAAAATTATTGGTTTGGAAATGCTGCTGTTTTCTTTTCAAGTTACATTGGTCTTGCTTTCTTTCTAATGTTTTTCCTTGGGAATAATGGTGTGAAATTCATAGCAGCCAAAGTGCAGGAGAATCTAGCAATTCTTCATACATAATCATTAATAATGCATTTCTCTACATTCTTAAGGGATCATATTTCCATAGGCAGTTGCAATTAATTCAAAGCAACAGTACAGTGAAAAAAAAAAAACAATGAAACCCACAACAGACCCTCCTATCCTCAGGGCTCTTGTCCAAATAGATACAACCATTACAGATCAGAACTTGTGTGTTTTATACCAGATGATCATGCAGAATTGACAAACAAGTGAGCAGAAACATAATCAACAAAGCTGCAGACAATAAGGTCCCTTCAGCTGTCAAATAAACCTATCCTGAGATGTTGATTTCAGTGTATGTTTAGCTCAGGTCTTGTGCCCTGGTGAACAGAAAGGACCTTCTGTTCAGCATTGTGTCAACTATACATGACTCTTGTAATCAAGGAGAAAAAAAAAACCAACAAAATATCAGCAACTTTCACAAGAAGGATGTAATGGAAGGAAATTATTGGATATATCTTTTATGTGGATGGCACAGGAAGACTTGCTATTAAATTCTGTGGTAATAGAATGGGCTCCAGTGTGTTTTTCATATGTGTGGCTGCATCATGGTTGCTGCCTAGACACAGATAAGGGTCCACCAAACGCATGGGGGTAATTTTACTGATATGGATATCTGTGTTTAGTTGGGACCTCATGTAAATAAGGGTTTTGTCCTTCCTTTGCCATTGCAGATTGATTTATAGACAAGTGTAGAACAGAGAAAAACAGTCATAAAACCAGCCTAATACATCTTTTGATATGATGTCTATTAACTGTTGAATCCCTGTTGCTGAAATTAGCGGCCTTATGTTAGAAGTTTCGTGTTGTAGTCTGCCATTTATTTTGACACATACAATTATACATCCTAAACTCTTCAGCTGTACCTACCTGATTGGCTGTAGCCATATCAGAAAATACATGGACTACATTTTAATAATTTCTATGAGGTAATATTGCTAAGATTCTCCTCACAATCCTGTGTCTGAAAAGGTTTAAAGGCTTTTTTCCCATTTGCATGGGCAGAATATCCTGCTGACAGACTGCAATCCTGCTGCCTTTGAAACACACACCACCCCAAAAGGCAGAGTTCACTTCCCAAGCTCTCCAAACTATTCCAGAGTACTTTCAACAGAGTCTCACAGATACTCTTGCCATCTGAGTATGCTGTCCTAACAGCCTCTGGCAACTACTGCAGGGGCTCACACTGGCAAACAGCACTAGGCCTGACCAGCACTGCATGTGTGGGACTGTGAGGCCAGTATGGAGCAGTGGGAGAAAGCCAGTGGCAAGCTTAAACTACTTTTTTCAATCACAGAAACACAAAGTTAGAGGACTCCAGTGTGGTTCCATAGAAGATTTGGATTGGGCCCTTACATGAAACCCACCAATAGCTTGTAAACTCTCCTTTAGCTCTGCTCTGCACTTGTTAGTGAGGACGCCTTGCACCCCACGGCCAGCTGCTTTCCACAGGCTGTCGCAGCTGATAGGACTGATAAAAAATTTAGGATTGTAAAAAGCTCCATGAAATACATTTGGTTGACAGACCATGATTTCAATGCAGCATATGACACTGGAATACTGTGGCAATAATAATAATACTGTAAATGCTGCCAGGTACTTGTATGGTATTTTGCAAAACATTCACGTTCCTGTTTGCATAGTCCTTGCAGTATAGTACTTAAAGCAGTATATGTTATTTTTCTGTATATGAAAACATAAAATGCTTCCCATAAAATAGTTAAACCACAATGCCTAGTTCTCTCCAGCTAAGTTCAGTCTAAATCTCTTGATTTTATTGCCACAGTAACATGATGTAGGTTTTGCACTTTCACCAAAGTTTCGGTATTTGCTCTCAGATTTTTGCTAAGTTTCAAGGACTACGTGAAAATGAAGAATATAAATATAGCACTGAATGGACTAATTATTTCCAGATAGCATAGTAACTTGAGAGTGTGTTGTCTAAGAACAGCAGTTTGCTAAATGACATTACTGAATCATTTAAAATTTGAGACTTTTGTATAGTCATATTTTGTGCCCTTTCAAGTTCCTTTGTTATCACAGCTCAAGCTTTAAAACCTTTTGCCTCTTCTACCTCTAGAGCACAGTCTCCATTAACATACAGAAAATTCAGAAGTACAATAAATTGTGTTTTGAGAAAACAAAATACATAAATCCAAAGGTTTCAAGACCATTAGTATTTCTGAAGAATAGGCTCTTATTTAACAACAGTAAAGAGTAAAAAATGAATGCAAACACAGTCTGTAAATTGGTTTCTGGAAAGCATTTCTAGAAGCGTATTTTCAATAAAAATCCATATTTTTAATATGCTTTCTTGCCCAGTTTTAATGTGAAAAAATATTGAAACATTTAATTAGATGTCATGAGATCATGCAGTATTATATAACTATGTGCTGTAAACATGCATTTCCCTCAACAGAAATACAACACAGTCATAGAAATAAGACAAAATACTGCTTACCTTCCTCCCTTAGAACATATTCCCTGAAGGCAGAGTAAATCTGATTATAAAATGAAAAACAAGCCTGAAGTAAATAACTCACACACATACAAACAGCAGATACAGTCGCCTCCATGAAGAATGCCTGTTTCTAGCCTTCTGTACGTTTCTCACTTCTTCACATTCTGGTTATGCTACAAGGACTCAAACTACGCTTAAAATACTATTCTGCAGCACAGCTATAGGCAACAACATATTGCATAAAGGGTACTTACTGTTCCAGAAGTCACGCATCATCCTATAGGAAATTTACACCTCCGAAAGAAGGATTTGTTACAACTGAGCAGATTGCGGCAAAACACAGCGCCTGGCTTGTCAGAGAAAGTTGTTACTTTCAGACACCAGCACATATTCATTCACAGAGCACAGTAGCTTTACATTTATGTATGTGCATGCACCTACCTACACACACACACACACAGAGAAGGAGTCGCAGCCTGTCTCTCACAACCACATGCTAATTGCTGAACAGGGGGGAAATCCTGTTAGTATTGCATGCAATTGTTTTTCTTGACCATGGCTTTTGCATACATTTTTCACGTAGTACAGCCAAGACCGGTGATGCTACAAAGCATTTCTAACTCAGACAGGAGTAATTATTCACACAAGGCACCGAACCCATTTTGGCTTCCCCAGTGAGAGCGCTGCAACTGCAGCAGCAGTGCAGGGTCCCTGTGCTGGCACTCGCTTGCTGCAGTCTTTGTGCATGAGTATACACTATAAACTAATTAGTAACACAAAGAAATCTGATACCCAAGAACTAAAGAAAATCATAGAGAATCAATCAGATCCTACAGCAGGCATGTAGATTGGCTGTAAAAACATTTAACAGTACGTAGATTTTTTTCCTGTGCTGTCAAAGTTAAAGGTACCAAAAGGAAGCACACACTAAGGCATTTTTGTTCCACTGTGATACTGATCCAGTGCCAGACGTAGTGAAACACAATGGGCACACAGTCAGCCTTGGTAAATTAGGTAGATTAGAGATCATTTGATGGTATTCTATTGTTGCTATTGTAATCACAGTAATTTTCACTGGTAATGGTGCTTCGTGATGAAGTGCGGTTCTCACAGGATAATTGTGAAAGGTATCGAAAGATTCAGGGTGTAGCATCTGGTTTTAAAAGCTCTTCAGATTCAAATTGGCATTTTACTTTATCTTGAAAATTTATTAGAGATTCAGATCATGCCGGTTTAAATGGAAAGGTGAAAGCAGGGTAATTTCAATCTATGAATTATTCAGATTCAGACTGGTGAAATTGCCATCCATGAACTGATTCTCTGACAGTCTCTTTTGCAGAGCCTCCATTATGCTTGTCATTTTTATTTCTTTATCTACAATCTCTTTCTCAGTTACTGAGCTCGTCCCTTAGGGCTGTGCTTCACAAACCAAGTATTTCAAATTGGCAATAACCTAAATGTGTTGCTGTCTCGAATCGCAGTCTCCACAGGCTGTCTTTTCCAAATCATTAAAAGCCACACTCACGATGGTGTCTGTTAGGCTCTTCGATTAGATGAATTAAATTAAAAAAAAAAATAAAAACCCAGCAAAGAGAAGAGACCAGGGTGTCATATCGAAGAAGAGCTATGTTCCTGTAACAGTCCAGCAAAAAAAGTCATGCTTTGTGCTTGTTCCTTTGTTGTCAGTGTAACCCATTCTAGTTGCATAGCATCACGCAGAAAAAAACAACTGTTAAAGCAGGCTGACTTCGTGCCCCGATTTCCAGCAGGAGCAGATAAGGACTGTATTATAGACAGACTAATCCACACAAATGTACAGTCAGAGACCAACCACAATTAACAGCTTCTTACAGGCAAGAAAAACAGAAGCAGTAGTAGTAGTAGTTGTAGTTGTAGTATTTGTAGTATTAGAAGGAGAAGCGACCGGATACCCGAAAGGGTTTCGTTCTCTCAGACTCCAACTGATACAGATTGCAATCCCAGAGACTCTCCACTTGATGGCTGGTTGTGTCATTGCTAGTCGACTGCTGCCCTGTATCCAGAAGGACTGGGACTGATTTAGGTCAGAGAGTCTGGTTTCTTGTCTGAGCTTTGCTCTAACTGATGTAAGAAATTGCGGCAATCTGTATTACCAATCTATCTGACCCTGGGATGCTGGCACAGCTTCGGCCGTGGAGTACCTGCAAAAGGCCCCAGTCGGACAGACAGTGATAAGTACCATCTCCTTTGTCCGATTGCTGCAGGTACATCACCGTAGCGTAAAGAAAAAAACCCCTTTAGTACGCAAAGTGGGAAATCAGGCGTTCTTCCTCAGAGGCAATTTGGGTACAGAGATCCGAGCAGTCCCTGCTCAGCTGAAAATGCTGCCAGGCTGAAGCCAACACATCCAAGCTGTGTCTGTTCCTACGCTAACACCAGGAATATTCCCTTCGTATGAAAAAGATACGAATAAAAAAAAATCTATGCTGCTTTGTGCCTGGTTCTATGCGTCTGCTTTGCCGCACTGCGACTAGAAAACTGCAGCAGTAAGAGCTCTGGCAGTTGCGATAATGTAGAAAGCAGCAGCTCTGTGACACAGCAGTCAGCTGACTCGCAGTGTTATCATTCAATGTCCTCTATAGAATAAGGCCAGTTTCTAAGGTAGCACCAGGAGGATGACCTTGCATGCAAAAACTGGGCTAGGAGGAGTGGCAAGACTTGTGTACACCTGCAAGCGATTTTGTGGTGATGTATAGCATTATAATCGGGAGTGTGTCGGTCTTGAATGGTCTCTTTTCCCTCTCTCCTTTCCTCCTTTGCCAAACGCAACTTGTCATCTGTTGAGCAGTTTTTCTTCTACCATGAAACAGTCAATATGATCATGTACAGCCGATGACAACAATTATAATTAATGACATAGTTTAGGTAAACTGTTTTTAAAGTATTGCTTTTAAACTACATTTCCCCAAGAAATTGGGGGTTTTTATTAACTTCCTCCTCTCTGTGACTATTGATGTGCTCCAGGAGAGAGAAAGTTATTGGGTGAACACCCCTGAAAGGCAAATCCTTATTGGCAAGTGTGTTTCTGAATTCTCATTGAGGCATCCGACTACCTAGGCTGATTTTCATGGTTCTCTGTAGCTTCCAACTAAATTCACTGGGAAGAGTTGGTTGTTCTTACCTCTGGGAAATCAGAGGGGAGAACTTTAAACTTACAGTTGGCAAATATGGGAACTTTATTAGAGTTCTGAGTCAACAGGAGTCAAGTGCCGCACTGCTACCTGGGCTTTGAAAGTTCCCATGGGGAGAGTAAGGTGAGCTCTTGAAAACCTCCAGCATGTGTCTGCCTACTTAAATCATACCTAAAGCTAGAGCAGGTTTGTCAGAAATTGCCATAAATCAACTTGCCAGTCACTTGCTGAAAGAATTTATATTACATTGCGTTACCCTTGGCCAAGGACAAATCAGCTTCCACTCGTCTCAGTGGATGTGTTCTATATGCTCAGGCCAGAGCTAAACTGGCTCTCACAGCTACTACTGTAAACTTTGCATTTCAGTGAGACACTTTATAAGTTCATTGTAAAGTACTCAGAAAGTCTTATTCTGGAGTTTAGCAACAGCCAAGTAAGGAGCAGGCATTATACACCAAGCTGGTATTTCCTGTGATTTCCATACTCATGCTAAATTACATAAGCATTAAAATGGACATAATACAGAATTCTGTTAGAACACAGCAGTTTGTACCAAAACCCAAACAAACTGTAATAAAGCCATAAAATTGGTCGAAGTCATGCTGTATCTTTAAAGTACGATTCTCTTGGACAACACGAAGAGCAGAGCACCCATGCAAAGACTGTAGTCCATTGCTGGATTGCCTCAGGGGGAGGGGTGTCTGATCTCATGTGCAGACGGTTAATGGATGAGTAATATAGCCACAGTCCTGTCTCTTCCTTAATCATTTTTTATTAAATGCCCTGAGGGCCATTATTCCTGCAATCAGCAAAATCAGCACAGACGTCTAGTGGGGAAATGCCTGTGCTCTGCCCCCCTCCCTTTACAACCCCCAGACCACACTCCCCAATTACAGGCTGTGCCTCCTCAGGCCCATACATCTGATGTTCAAGACCATCTTTTTACTTGCTCTTCTGGGATCTCCTATAGAAGCCTAGGGAAGAAGCATGAAGTCTAAGCAAACTCCTGAAAGCCAAGGATGCCAGTTTTCCTGCCTTACAGGATTTGCTGAGAGACTAGTGTTGTCTTGACTGTGCTAATGAAGGCTCTTTTTGTGCTGAGCTCTGCATAGCCCCACTTTTTGGCTTCAAGATAAGCTGGATGGCTGTTCCTTCAGTGGGGGCCTTTCAAGATGCAGCTATTCCTAAGTGGAGGATTGTAGATGGCAGAATTTGTGTTTCAGCCGATCATTACAGCCTTTGGAGAGGGAAGGAGGGAGCACTTCTCTCCTCCAGTCACCAGCTCTGTGGGGCCAGCTACAGCTGTAAACAATCATAAATCAGAATTTTCCACCATGTTTTTTTCCCTGTAATCCTGCTGTCACTTTGGGGGTAGGTAGAGGCATTTTTTTCCCCCAAAGCCCCATAGGCTGAAATGTGTCCTGCAGCCTTTGCTGAGGAAAGGGTGAGGAAAGCCAGCAGTGCCTGGGGGGGTCAGTGATGTGTGAAATGCAGCATGGGACATATCCACTGAGAACAGTTCAGAAGCTCTTTTAAAGCCTGCATCAGGGTTTGTTTCTGAGATTGACTTTTCACTTTAGTTTTCTGGTGTTGATGAAGGCTAATGCAATTTCCTGCAATACGTGCAGAGCTCCTTTTCTAGTCATTAACACACACATTTCCCCCCATGAACAAGATCCTAATTTGGTTTTCTTGAAGACTGTTGCAGAAGGTTCAACGTTGAGTGTTTTGATTAGTTCTTGGCTATGTATCCATGTGTTTGTACTGTGTTACACTGAACGATATTGCATTATGTTTTGGGTAAGAAATCACACTTGGACAAATTTGGGAAAAGAGATTGAAACTTTTACCTCATTTACCACTTAAGCACTCCAGGAAAAGAGCAGATTTAAGTTTTGCCCCTTTTCTCCCCTTTTTCTTTTTTACTGAAATAAGAATTACATCCAAGCTCATAAACTGGGTGCCAAGTTTCAACTGAACACAATTAGAAACAGCTTAAATATTAAACTGAAAGCTGAGGGGCCAATGACATTTAAGGGACGCTCTCTCACAGGCTCTCAACCATAGCACTTCTGAGAAAATGCTGTGTTAGAGATGAAATTTTAAGGCATCACCAAATATATCCCCCATATGATCCTACATAAATTACAAACTCAAAATGTTTTGCAAGTCTTCTGGATGTTGTGTTCCCCTTTCCTAAACATGTGCAACACTATATCCATTCAGCAGATACTATTTTAAATTCTCTGGGCATCACAGCAAATTAATAAGGCTGTTTTATGTTCTACGCTTTTTCTATATTTCTTGTATTGCTTGTAGTTTTTAGTCAATGCATATAATTAAATGCTATTTTTTCATCAAATAATATTTATTTCAAATTGACCTTTTCAGTTTTTTTTCTTTTTACTTGTCAGATTTAGGTAAATCTGATTGTTTCAATTTTAATGATACTATTATGATACTATTATGATATTATGTAAGCAAGTAACTATTATGTTATGACACTATTATGTAAGCAAGTAACAGGGAATACATTAACCTAGCAGGTTTTTCGTGTCCATTGTTCATTGACCTATTTTTTGCCATTACTTCCCAGTGTACAAACCTGGGGCCTTCAGGTATTTAAAATGATATGCGCGTACTGTGTAAGATCTTCCCAACAGCTGGTTCTCTTCAGATTTCAGGGAATTTCCATATTGACCACTAACCCCTCTTCTCTAGATCTTCAATTAGCTTCATTTAAGTCGAGTCTACTGGGAGAATAGAAACTCCAAAACTCTTACTTTTCATCCACAAAATTTGCCAAGGAACTAATTTTCTAAACTCCAGAAAAGGCTTTCAGAACTAGTTCCTAAATATACTTTTAAAATGGTCTTATCAAATGGGACTCAAATTTGAGACACAGAATTAAACTTTTACAAGCTGCCCTCGGAAGACTAACAGGGGCTAATTAAAAATATAACTCCTGTCACGGAAGTGAAAGAGAATTCTTTGTATTTCCCAATCCTGCTTCTGCAAATCCTTCCTGCTGAAACAGCTGAATCAGAACAAATTTCTTGTGTGTGAGTTACTTCAGCCATATGGTGAAAGAAAAAAAGAGCCGTGTGCCTCCTCAGCTATGTAGTAAATAGGAACTACCTCCACGTGGGTTTACACATTTACAGCTAATGTGGAGACTTAAATGTGAAATCAGGAAAATTAAGTGAATTTGTGGGTCTCTCTGGGACCTGTGGCTTATAACCTGTTAAAAAGATGATATTCAGCCAGGTACAGGTACAGGTATATATTGATCGAGAGAGATATATATCAATGCTAATTTGTGCTATGAATAACCTTTCCTCATTCAGGTGATTAAAACACAAACAAGACTGTGTGAAAAATAGAACAACATGGCTGTATGCAAAACCCACTAACAATAACATGGAAATTTTTTGATCCAAAGTGCGAAAGGATCACTGCACAAGGTCGGTGAATAGGATGTGACAGGGATGTCAGTAAAGGACAGGCGCAAAAGAGACATCTTGTTGCCTGTGACACATCATTGGTGTCAGTCACTAATGATCTCCTTGACATGTTGAGTATATAGCTCAGAATGTATCAACATTACTTCTTTTCTCTATCATTTCTATTGGAAGTCGGTTTAAACTTTCCGTGATAGAAACCAAGGCTTGTGCAAAGGGGTGGTTGCGTGTCTTGAGGAAGATTACAATTGCATGTTTGACCTTATTTGGATGTGGCATTTTATAAATCTGGGATAATTAATCATGGAATAATCTATGAGATTATCCATTTGGGGGCCTCTGTTTTTTCAGCTTTTGTTTGTGCTTCACTTGGTAGTTCTGTTTGCTGAGAAAGACTGCAGTAGTGCCAGGGATCAATGAGGAAACAATCCTGGAGAGAAATAAAAAATGAAAAAATATGGCATAAAATAGGGGAACCTCTATAAAAGGACAGAACTGAGTGAGTGCACTGAATGTATTGGCCAAATGCACCAGTCTGCAGATAAAGCCATTAATCTGCTACAGCCCACCCAGAAACTTGAAATTCTCCACAAACTTTCAGGAACCTAATCCTCCAATAAAAAATTTTCACACCTATATCCAGAACCCCAAGCTGTCAGTACTTACTTGTGCATTTTTTGTGTTTGGTAGGTAATGATTTTATTTAAAATTCTTATGCTCTTAATAGATGCAGTTTTAATGACCACTCTTCCTTGCAAAATTGGAAAATAAATCAGTATGTTGAGTTAACTTATTAAAATATACACAGCTAAAAATAAAAATTGAAATTAAAAATTACAAATAGAGACAAACATGCAGGGGAGTGCTAAAATGAACACAATCAGTTCCAGATTTAAAACAGCCTCCCCACACTCACCCTCCCCCCTTTCCACTACTGGGTGGTCACGGACTCATGGCAGTTACCAGTGGTTTTCTTTAGAGTCATTCCAGACTTCTATTTTCACTCATTTAAAAATGGGAAGAAACAGAGGTATTGACTTAATTTTCTACATGTTCTGCACTAGGTTTCAAAATTAAGGAAGCAGCCTCCTGAAATGGTGGCAGAGTGTTCCTAATCAGTGGAGCAGCGGGAGTCTGGAAGAGGCTTATAGTATGGAGAAGTTGGGCTAAAAAACCATGAAAATTTGTTATCCCTCAGGATGGATCTTCCTAGTTTTATACAGGGCAGTCTCTGACAGACAGGCTGGGATGGGCAAGGGCTGAGGTCCCAGGCTTTAGCAAGGGATGCAGCCCACTAGCAGCTGAGTGATAGAGCACAATATTTGATGCCAAGCACCAGGTACTGGCCCTGTATAAACTTCTGGGGCTGACTCGGTACTTTACAGCTGAAAGATGTGCTTCAAAAAACCCTCCTGATCCAAGCTGAAGTGGTAGTAGAGCCACAGAGAGAGACTCTGTTCCCATTTTTATGGTCAGTCGTAAACCTGGAGTATTTCAGTGAAACAGACACTGGAGACCTGCCATTCTGACCACTACTCCCTTGCCAGCCCCCATCTGCTGTGTGTCCTCAGTCAGGTCCTGTGTGATACAAAACTGCTTAATAGCCAAAAGGATATCAGCACCTGGGGTTTTGTGTAAAATTAAAAAAGAAATTTGTGTAGGAATATTTAGATAATACCACGTGTAATGTAATTAAGTAATTAATTAACACAGTTACTTACTATTTTTCTATTCCCATTCAATTATTAAATAAGCACTTTAAACGATATTGCACTTCTACTCGTTTTAACTTGCATATTTCTTACTTTTCCCTTTCTCACAGCACAACTCTGACAGCCACTTGCCATTTCACTCTCTGGTTCTGAGGCGCAACTGTGACTCGGTCTGACCTCCTCTACTAGAGGGGCAAGAGCTCAGCCTTTTGTCCCACCCATCCAGGTGCGTTGATTTGGCAAGTCCCAACTTGAAGTTCTCCTACATGTGTGCAGTGCAAAGTTCAGGGTCTAAATACCCTGCCTTTCAGAGCATTAAAAGGATCATCTAGCTGTGAGGTAGCAAGGAGCTAATCCACATCTCCTCCAAGGAAAAAACCCAAGGGTCAGGAGAAAATGTCCTGAGAGCCTGGCTTGGCTGCAGACAAACCTGTTAAAGCTTCCTGCACAGTCCTCCTCTCTAGACACAGGATTCTCCATACCCTGGATGTCAGCTTAGCTTTCCTAAAACTAAAATACATATTTTTAATGAGCCTTAGCAAGCTTTCTCTGCAAATATTCTTTCTGACATTCTAGAGTAAGTAGGGCAATAAATCACAGTGTAATGCAGGTTTCATGTTTGGTCTGCTGGGATCTGCGGAGCTGTGGCAACACAGCCACTTAGTTAGAATTAACCAAATCATCGGTCTGCTCACTGGCTTAATGGAAAGCATTTTACATGCAGATTTGTTACTTGTTCTACTGCTGAACTCTAAGAACACTTGCACTTGTGTACCGCTCTTATACTAAACACAGCGTAGCTCACTCTTCCAAAGCTGTGAGGTTGCTTGTAGAATAAAGTACTATTACTCAGAATTAATAAGATTATTAAAACTGGTTTAGATGCTGCTGAAGGCAGCCACTGTGATTTAGTTTATAAATTAAGAGAAGATGGTGTACATAAGCTCCTGTATAAAGGAATAAACACTTCTCTTGTGCAAGTGCACCCAAAGGTAACATCTAGAAGACCATCTTCCATACATGTAGATGGATTTTTGACAGGCCCATCTCATGCACAGTTCATTTGTAAGACACATGGGCACACCTGCAGACAGGTTCAGACTTGAGCACCTGGAACACTGGAGGCTCTCGTGCAGATAAAGACCCTATACCCAATGACCTCTGCTTCATCCTTCACCCAGGAACTTTCCTCCTTTTTAGGCAGGGGTAAACCACACTTATATATCACCAAATTTCGTTCCAAGAGACAAATGCAGGCAGGCAAACTCACCGCTATGCATGTATGACAAGCGAATTGCTCAGCCTAGAGGCATGTATCCGTGGAAATACCACCCTAGATTTACCCACTTTCTCATGCTTTGTTTTTCGTCAACATTCTGCTTTCCAGAAGCAGAAAACTGTGCCTGATGGACTCTCACCCACTCAGAGGAACTCTAAAGCAATTATATTAAGCACATGGCAAGCACACATCACTTAGCAGACATGCACTTACATCCACAGCTCATTCACCAGCCATGTGAGAGTGCTTCACAGTCACTCACAGTTTACAGACTTTACTTTACATTTTCAGTTTTGCTCTATTTAATGTGTCTGTAGTTTTATATAGCCTCCCAAAATTAGTAATTCCTCCTTCTATCTGCAAATCAAATATAGCTTGATCAAAAAGAAAACAGAATTTATATCTGTTTCAGGGGAAATAAACATGTGCCATTCTGTTTTGAAACTTTAGAAGAATAATAGTGGTTATATTTTCCCATTGACTTAACAGGGCCAGGATTTGAGGTGCAGTATTTCCTTTGCTCTGCAGTCTGAGGATGGGAATTGTGTTTCTTAACACAAAATGCAGTGTATGTCTGATCTTATCTGGAACTATAAAGTGCTGTTATGCTAAACAACAAAGTAATTAATGATTTTTTTTAAAAATTGGCAAATGAAGCTCAACCAGTTCTTCTAGTTGAGCTATTAGATGCAATTAACACTCACCTCAAATTTATCCCCTCATTCCTTTCTGGCATAGTTTAAAAACTGAACGAAATGGCTTCAAAAGTAACAGAAGCCTCAAGTATATGCTTAAAATTAGTTAAAACACTTTCCTGTAAGAGTGTTTCTCTGATCTCTGTTAACCATTTTCCTGAAAGTTCACTCAGGTGAACTGTTTTTATTTGTTTTCCAGGTTGAGCTTCTTAGTTCCATGGTCTGTGAGCAAGTTTTGGGCTGGTGAGTTGCTGTATGGTTGTTATTTATTTGGTAATAAATTTAAGCAATCGAATGTGTTGAGTTAGAGACTGAAATTCTAGGTTCAAAATGTAGTGGGCATCTATGACAATATAAAGTTGTGTAGATTTACCATATAATGAAATTAGTCATAATGCATTTAAAAATACAATAGCAATGCTTCTGAAAGATATAACAAAATCAGTCATAATCAGTGTAAAATTAAGTGATTCCAATACTTATGAATAAGCAACTCTTTTCCTACTGTGAGATACTGTCTTAATTTTGTTGCTGCAATAGTTAAAACTGCTTAGGTTGAAATGTTCCATGGCACACATCTGGCTCAGGCTGGCATTTTATTGAGAAGTTGTAGTTAGGTCCATTTTGATATTGTGACCAAAAAAGAACATGTCCTCATTAGGAGCACCACCACATTTTACAAGCAGCTCTCCTGAGAAGCTGCTTTGTTGAGGCATGGACTGAAAATCTGAGAGCCCAAAGAACTGCATCACTGCAAAATAGTGTGACAAAATAATGAATGCTTGAAATATTTGGGGTTTAAGGTCTAGTATTCAGCACTTTGGAAAATTAGGAGCTGCCCACCAGGCTCTGCTTGTTCCATCTCCAGAGTGACTGATGGTGCTCCATCCTCTCGCACTTCTGAGTATGTGGCTGGCCAATGCACATGTCATTCCAAGGAAGCATGGTATAGTCTGAGGCTACAGCATTTCCCTGTACTTGCACTTTTTGACCATTGAAGGCTGCTGCAATCCCAAGAAGAGTGTCATACTACTTGACAAGAGAAAATCTATTTTCTTATACAATAAGAAGGTATATATTAAGTAAATATAAAAAGTGTTTTTACAGAATGCCAAGATTAAGCTTAAAATAAAAGAAATGCATTACTAGTATATCCTACAGACTCCTGGGCCAACATTTTAAATTATGTTTTAAATAGTCCTGCTCCCACCATATAATTTAATTGTACAGAACTTTGTATTTAATAACTAGCTCTCAATTTGCTCATAGCTATTTTATAGCCATTTAGTCTTTTGATAACCCCACTCATAGCTTAGCTCTCCTAGAGCTGCTTACCCTATTTGCTGTTTATTTTAAGTAAATAGAAGTCCAATCCCCTCTCTGCCTCTAGACTGCCAGATTAAAGAATTTTTTAGCCTCCAGACACCCATCAGATATCTCTACTCCCTTGGGGAGTGACTATTCTCCAAACCTATACTAATCTGAATTTATATTTTCTGAAAAATGAATGGCTAGTGTCCCAGGTTTCTCACTGATATCTTACCAGGACCGTGTGTAACAGTATTAATGCTTTGCAAAACCTCTGCTGAAGAAAATGAGGTTGATCTCAGAAGCATTAGGATTTATGAAATTATTAAATTTAT
This sequence comes from Machaerirhynchus nigripectus, assembly GCA_013397975.1. Taxonomy (NCBI): domain Eukaryota; kingdom Metazoa; phylum Chordata; class Aves; order Passeriformes; family Dicruridae; genus Machaerirhynchus; species Machaerirhynchus nigripectus. The sequence continues at coordinate 918,660 of VZRQ01003548.1, read as the reverse complement.
GGCTTTCTGTGGCTGCTGTGCCTTGACAGATACTAACCTTGCTGTGACAGACTTGTATATCCAGAATGCTCCATCTGCCTTTATCATTAATTAGCACTAAACATCCCACAGTAATAATGATTGCTGGTAACATCTACCAGCTTGGACTTGCACTTTGTACTTTTGTAGCCCTTTTCTCCTGCCCCATTCATATGGTAACCCAGTTCTCCTTGTAAGTTATCCCAGTCCTGCTCTCTATTAGCAGTGCCTCTTTGAGTTAAGAGCAGATTTCCTTAATGTGCTTCCAAATCATAAATGAAAATACTAAATGAAAACAATGTCAGGACCAATCCTTGTTGACTTCACAATGAGCTTCCCTCCAGCTCAAACCTTCCCTTTTCAGCAGCCCCCAGAGCTGATCTCCCTGCCCCCATGCCTCACTAACCTCACATATAAAATATTCCTATCTTCTCCAGTTAAATTATTTCCTGTGCAGCTCTGTATCAAATACTTTACTGACCTCTAAATCCTTCTTTTTGTTTTCCTAGAGAATTTTTTATTTTACCTAATGCAGCCTTTGAGTTACTTGGCCAAAAGGCCCCTTTTGTAGAGCCAAGACTGTGCTTGTTCCATCTACCATCTGTACACTTTACTGCCTGGACTGATGAGGATCAAAGATATTTCTTTTTATCACCTTGATCTAATTTTGCTCTGAAAACTCAGTTATTAGTGTCAGCACCAAAGGCACCAATGGTATCGTCTGTCCCTTCTGTGTCTCATGCGTTTAGACTTGTGTCAAAACAAAGTTTGTTTCCTGGCTCCAGTAGATGATCCTGTCTTTCCCTGCCTGAGTTTGTACCCAGCAGAGGACTTAGGCTGACAAAATGGAGTCTCAAGGCTGGAGCACAAACGGAAGGGTCCCTGCTGTGGGATACCTGTGAGGTTTGTTAGAGTTTAGAGACCACTGAGAGCCACGCCTTCTCCTGCATGCTGCTGTGGGCAACAAATGGTGCTGCACAGTCCAGGGGGAACTGTTGCCCTCCAGCAGGTTTGCTGTGAATGGAAAGGGAAGTTCCTGCATCCTTCAAATAACAGCACTCACTTCCCTTAGCTGAGGCTAATACTTAAATTTATGCCCAGTTGCTGCAGTGGCAGCATCTGAGACTGCTAACAGTCTTTTTAAGGCTTGGAATCAAGGTGTACCTTAATAAATTTAGGAAGGAAAGAAAGCATTTCTTACACCTTCTATTAAATCTCTCCCCTAAGCCAAGAGACGGAAGATTACTTCTAAAATCTAAAATTTTGTACTTCAACAAAACTGTCCGTAATAGAAAATACTATGCTGTGAGGGAAAAAAAAGAGTCAGTTTTCTTGCTCTGAAATCTGATAGAACATCATTTTAGTAGCATATTCTGAGTTGCATATGCTCACCTGTAGACTGTCAGGAATAATAACTGCTTGGGTGACTGAAGTGCCTTTATTAAAATAATGGAGTGTTTAGTCACTAAAAAGCAAAATGAATCCAATACCATTTCAAGTTCCAACCTGGCAAATTTGCAGAAAGCCCTCAGATTGACTTGAGAAGTCATGTTGGGAGCGGGGCATTCCTTCCCTAACCTACCTGCGGGGAAAAAGGCTCAACCCTGGCAGAGTAAAGTAATGCAGGCTCTGAAGTGATGATCTCCCAGGGCCAAAACAACTCTATGCACCTACAGTGACAGGGCAAAAGCCAAAAGTTTCACGGCACAGGAGGGCCAGGTCAGTTCAGGGTTGCTGCTGCCTCTGCAGTGGTGTATGGGCTTTGAGGGCTGACTGCACGGTGTTAGGAGTCAGACCATGCTCTGCACTACAAAAGGTAAACACAAAACAAAACACTCCCCAGAGAACACATCAGATCAGGCAGTCTTATGAAGTTGTGTCCCACATTAGGAAGTTGCCCACGTTCAATTAGTAAAAGAATAGAGAGACACAAAGAGGGTGATGAGCACTCCAGTACCTGGTGGTTTGTTCTGCACTTGGAACTGTCACATTGAGGCAGAGAACAGCACCTCTCTCCAATGTGGCACCCATTTCAGCTGTGCACTCACCTGTGTTTCTAAAGAAAATTATATGAACCCTGCACTTCCTAAGACTAAAAATTCCTTCAGTGGATTACAGAGGGCTGCAGTCAAAAATAGTAATATAATAAGGAAGTATGTAGAATCCTGATACCCAGAGACCTTTGAGGGCACCTGAGCCACAGTATTTCCTTGGCAAACAGCCAAAAGGTTCTCACTCTCCTTGCTGTGGGAGAAAAAGAAAAAACATGAAAACATGACCCAAGTGTTAAAGCTGCTGAGATGCATGCCTTGGTCAGCGAGCAGATGTCATGAGAATTGGGAGACTCCAACATCTTGCCCCAGCTTCCAGAGAAGAGGTGGATCTCCAGTGAGGAACAGCCTGGCTGGGAGTGGTAGTGCTCCTGCACTTTTGCAGTTGGTTTCCCTTCAGTGCAAGCCTGATGGGAACCTCTGATGCCCTGAGCGTCTCTACAGGGTGTCCCACTCCGTGGACTGACCTGGGCAGAGAACAGCATTTGCCTAAACATCCTCCTGCCTCAGCATCAAAATAGGGCACTGCTCCTATGCTTTTCTTCTTTGATTTGCTTGGCAGTAAAACAGTGAAATCACATTGATGGGCACTGGAGATAAGGAGATAAGGATGGGCCAGAGATAAGGAAATCGTGTTATAGTCCTTGCTGCTGTTAAGAGCAGGTCTCAGTCTTAGAGAAAAGCGCAAAAGGAGAACATTCAAGCCCCACACTGGTGATGTGAGGCCATGTGCACCCCTGTCCCCACCCCACAGTGCAGGCAGGGAGTGAACTCACTTGGTGTGATGTCCGTAGCATCACAGCAATTAGATGTGCATACACGTGTTAGTAACTTCTGCCTTAGACTGGAAGTAGCACATTTGAACAAGCATAAGCGGTCAACTACTCAAATACTCAATCTACGAGAGTTAAGTACAGATTTGACAAGTAAATCAGGTAAGTGAGTAACTTTACCTTCCAACAACTTAAGCTCCTTAAGCTGGAAGCTTAAAAATTGCTGTTATGGCCCTATTTCCTTAACTGTAAATTCATGCATTTTTACAATGTATTGTTCAAGCTGGACAATTCTGTCTCCAATCCCAGTGACAGAGTAACTGATGTAGATACATCTGCAGAGATTTTAGCCTTAGCTGAGAAGACTTCCCATCTACAATAATGTGATGAGCAGTAAGAAGGATAAACACCAGAGCCTTTGAAGACAGGCCAGTGGTGAGAAAACGCCACTTTGTGCAAAATCTTGGCATGCACCCAATCCTTATTTATATCAAATTACAAAATGCTTTAAAAGCCTTCATCTTAGATGCTCAGTCTATGAAAAACTGTTAATAGGCTTTTTTAGCAAAGATATTATTTTTAGTGATTTATACAGCAGTGCAAATATAATGCTGGGATTAAGAAGGAGAGCAATAAAAATGTGTTAAAAAGGGAAAATATAATTCAGAATAAAAAGTCAAAGGGAATTCCAATCTACCTCAAAACCATGTGTGCAGAGAAGGGGGCTAATCTGAATATTATTCCTTGCAAGTATTTCTTCAGGTCCATTAAATTCATACATTTAACAGTTTCCAGTTACTATGCATATATATAGTGTCCTGTGCCAATGATAAGACACTGCTGGTTGTGCATTTTAAAATTCTCATCAGGACCAAAATCTGAAATTCTTTTCTCTCTGCATTTTTAAACTCATTTACATGTGCAACTTCATTACTTTCAAGAACACCTGACTTACACATATGGAAATGTGTTAATAGTTGTGTTCTTTACTTTTAAAACTACTTTTGTTGGGAAGCAGATTTGAGGGTAAATGTAAGCAAAATATATATAACTATCAAGGAATTATTTATTTCATCACTCTTTACATAACACAAAATGATCTTTATGTAAGTGAAGGCAAAAACCCAAAAATAACACAACCAAGACTGTCACAGATTACAAAAACTGGAAAAGACTCATTAGTAAAAACATTTATTTTAAACATCAACCTTATTTTTGTACCAGAATATGGAAAGCTATTTAGGTTATATGGTTTATTTAGTTGTTTCACTGCTATATATATATATCTATACATCTTGGTGTCCATAGTGTGAGACATGGAGCTAAGAAGAGAATTTAATACTTATTTCTTTTACCACCAGCTTATAAAGATTGTGTTTGATTATTTGGAAGGGCTGATAATGAATCCATCACATGACTTGATGGAACTAAACAGGCAAAAATGAGTCCTCATAAATGATAGTCTTAAAAAAAAATTATTCTTGAAAAAATGCTGTGTTTTACTGTAAATTAGAAACCCAGAGAGCGCACTACTTTGGAGTTTCTAAATGCCTAGAAAAGGAAATGGATAAAAATGAAAACAAAATGGGTTCTCTGAAAGATGTTGTCATTTTCTTCCCGAGTAACACTAACTAAATAACAAAAAAGCCATGCACACAAAAATTAAATGTAAATTCAACATCTAGGACAGTTTAAAAATCACTTCTGTGGCCCCAAAGCAGGATAAAAGGAAATAAATATACTTCATGGTTGGTAACCTATTAACTGACACCAACTGTTGCAGCTGCGAATAAAACAAATTCATGATAAGATTAGATATGTTGTTTGCACCTGGCCATCTGTAAATTACTACTTACCATAAGAATCACATGCTTTCTACTAGTCACTGTGATAAATGCAGAGTAACTGTTATTGGTGGGGTGTTTTTTTTCCCTTTGGTAAACAATAGAGGAAATAATAAGAAAAAATTGGTATGCAGTGGATTTGCTTTTCTACAGTTTGTGCAAAGTTTGCCCTGGTGTTTTCCTGCTTTTAAAGAGAGAAGGAGCAAATCAAATAAATGAGACTGTATCTCACCAGTGTGGACAGAATAAGTCATCTAAATGTGTTTGTTTCCAATAGAGAGAGTAAATAGTACTCTGTAGTGAAATTGCCTTCAGCACTCCAAAGGCCTTGCAAAACGTCCTATGGTTTTGAACAAAACTACAGTGTGGGTTAACTTACCAGCAGCTTGAGAGTCCTGAACAGCTCCTGAGTAACAGGTGATGGTGTTGATGATGATGATGGTTATCCCTTTTTTTCTGGCTAGGAAAACCACACAAGAAGAGGAGGCTCATTGCACGTGTGGTGGTCGGATGCTGCCTTGCCTACTCATGAGTGGGTGTCAAAATGCTGAGCAGAGGAGGGTGGCTGTGAAGAGCAACATGGGGCTGTTGCAGAGACCAAGGCATGCAAAGCTTCTGTCACCCCCCAGAAGGCAGCAGTCATCCCCTCCAGAGTTGCTGTCCCCCTCCACACATCAGTGCTGGGGTTGGCATCTCCTCAGGGAGGGCAGCAAACCTGAGTGGGCCCAGGGAGCACACCCAGGGCTGGGAAACACCCAGCCAGCACCCACTCCTCTCCAAAGACAGTGCCATGAGCTCATGGGTGCCTGGCCACCCTTCCCAGGGGTAGGACAGCAGGGTACCACAGCCCAAACCAGCAAGAAGTTTTCCTACTTTATCATGGGAGGATGCTATCTGAGAAGTGTCTTGAAGGATTACCAGCCCTGAGTAGACTTGCCCAGTGTGCAACCAGACCTAGCAGTCACAGGTCAATTTGAAGAATCAAAAGCCAGAATGATAAATAAAGAGGGCTTAATGATGAATAAGGAGTGCTCTGAATACAGAACCTTTTTTATTCCAGCTGAATATTTTTTTACTCCAGCTAGATACTATCCTCTTTTCTATTAACTAAACCTTTAAAAACTGCTCAACCTTACTGCTGAAAATGTACCAGTGCTATAATTTGTCTTTGTTTCAAATGACAGTATCAGCTATACAAGTCTCTGATATAAGTAATGGCATATCACAGGAGCCAGCATGAATATTACAGCCCTCATTAAACAACAGATTCCACTGCTCCTGTCATTGTCTGCTTAATATAGTGCTGTTGCCCTGTGTTCCAAAAGAAGAACAATTGCAGGGGGGGAAAAAGAAGTAAATACAATCAAATGTCTGAGTTGAAGTCTTACCATGGCTGTGAGATAGCTGAGTGTCAGATATCCTTTCACAGCTGGATTTGCTTAGAAATCTGTGAACAATCCAAAGAGCAGTCAGACACCACTTCTGCTCCCCTAGTTTGCAGTAATTTTGGCATTACATGTCGAGCTTTTCTGAGAAGCAGCTTCAAGTCTGTTTAACACCAGGATGTACAGCAGCATGCATTTTGAAACCTCAGTTACTGAATATAGATATGAAGCATATAAGATTACAAAATACATCAGCATATATCCGTGTAAGAACAGCAGAACTTCTTCCATTTATAGTAGTAAAGATGGCAATATATTTCTAGGATAAGAAAATGGAAAAACAAAAATAGATTACTTGAGAAAGTTTAAGTGATGTATGATTTTTATCTTTATCAGTAGGTGGCCAATTTTTCTGCTTACTTGCTCTGTGTAATTCTGAAGACAAAATCAATAAACCACCCATAGGTAAAGTTTTGCAAAGCTGGATGGAATGAGCTGTGCTGTGGGTGAAGGCTGTTTAAATTTCCTTTATGTGATTAATAACAAATTAGTGCAGAAGTTATACTGGAGGCTGAGAACAGGGAAACAAAGTTCAAGACACAAGAAGCTGTGGGCTAGTGATGTTAGGCAAGGGAGCCAAAAGCTTGCTGGTGCTTGCTTGGTGGAACCCTCCCCCCAGGATGGGATGGGGAGCAGACTTGTGCACGGGGGAGCAGCAGGACAAGCGCTGGGCAGCACCACAGCCCCTTACCAGCTGCTGTGTAAATACCTCAGAGAACTGGAGCCACCCTGGAATCATTGTTGATGGAATGCATTTAAAAAGGTTGAGAACCTAAAAAGCTATTATTGTTTCTGGTGCCTGAGATGGCTCATTTACAGTTAGCTCAGGTATTTTTACACCACACCACAGTCTGCAGTGTATATCTATCCTAAAAAGCAAGTGTCTCCAGTGTATATTTCTATAGGAACTTGATACACTTCTGTCTTATTTAGCTCTTTAGTCTAAATATTGGGATTTTTTTCCCCAGTGGTCTCACTATTTTTTTCTGCCAGCGATTTTTTTCTGCCCCTTGTCAAGGTCATGCACAGAAGTCTTGAGTACAGTGGTACAGTGGCTGTGCATATCTACATGCTCGTTTTAGCAACATGCTGTGGTGCCTCAGAGCTGTGCCTTGACAGTCACGCACCTCCGGAATGAGCCTTACTTAACACACCAGGTACAGGACACACAAGATGCAACCTTGTATCCTGGCTTCTTCCACACCCTGTGAAACATCTACACTGTTCCCACATAACACCCGGGCCACCCCAGCAGAGGCTTTCTCTGGTGCTTTATGTCACAGGGGTGAGAGCCTGAGGAAAACCCTAAGATCTTCACTGAAACAAAGTGCATGCCTCAACCCCCCTGCCCTGGGGCACGCCTGGGGCACGCTGGTTTTTCCATCCCTGGGGCTGGAATGTGTGTGGGGATGCCGCAGCATCACCCACCAGCACCACTACCTTCCACCTTGAAGCTTCCACAAAAACTAGGAAGAGTGCATGAAGGAGCAGATCTCAAACTCCTGGTGAAAGCAGGTTTGATGAAGTCTAAGCAATGTTGGTGTAAATGCTGACTTTCTGTATTATCTGGGAGATACTTGGGTTGTAAGGCCATTAGGAAACATCTTATTTGGCATCGAATCGTGTAACTTATCAATAGCTCTGAGTAGATTACTAATTTCTGGAAGTCACCCCCATCCTGAACTGCCCATCAGCCAGACATTAAAATAGGGATTTATTTATATTTTTTTTAAGTTGAATTAAATGAGAATAAAAACAGACTATTTGGATGTGAAGAGTCTTTCATTATTATAGCTATATTTTCTAACTTATCAACAAGATTTACACCTCCAATTTCAAAGGCAGTCCCAAAAAAAACAAACAAAGGGCTTAGCAGGTAATCTTTTATGGAAGAGCTTTAATTAGCAGAAATGCAATATTTGTCACGTTTTTCAACTACTACATTTATAACCCACAAAATTACTATACACTAGAATACCCTTATACAATTTAAATAATGTAGTAATTTTATAAAGCAAAATTGAACAGTAATGGGGTTTATTTAAATTAATTTCTGATATTTAGTTAAGACACCAGACTTTGTGTTATTGGTGGAAACACAGGAGCTCATGATTAAATTTTTGGAATATTACATAGAAAATGCCTGATTCTTGTAGTGTATAATATTCCAGTTCCCTGAGGTTCCATACGGACAGTTTATTTCTCATAGCAACTAATTTAAACTTAAATACAAACTCCATAGAGCAATGCAAATTCATACATCCTGCCTCACTTGAGCAGACCTGCACATTGAGATTATTCCAAATATACTTCTTGAGTGTGACAGTTAGATCAGGATTACATAGGGTAGTGTAGAATTCCACCACCTTCTTCTGACATTCTATCCAAAGGTACAATTCTTAGAGAAAACAAGGTTTTGAAAAGATATTTACTTTTAAAATAAATACTCATGTTCAATATCAAACTAATAAATTTATTCTGCACAAATAGCCTAAGCAAGGTAGGTTACAGAGATTATAGAAGAGATCCTGGCAAGTACAGAGTGGTATCATTTGAGCAATCTATTCAGAAAAGATTAAAAAACAATCTACTTACTAGCTGTCACACCAGCACCATCATTAAGAACAATTATATGGAAGGAAATCAGGATGAAAGCCAGACTTCTATTTGTCCAGAGCACAAAAGAGGAAAAAAAATTTACTTTTTTCTCTCATTCATTTTAGATTTAAATGTATTTTGCCTCTTCCCACCAGAACCTGCTGTAGCTTTTTTGATCTGTGTATCAGAAACATCAAATCAGAAAAATTAAATAAAAATTGATGGGACTTAATCCGTTAATATCTGAAGACTACGGGACTGAATGAAGGGGATGGATTTTTTGAGTACAAAGGCAATTTTATGATAAAAAGTACTGAACAGTCTCTAAGGATGTAAATGATAGACCACTCTTTGTCTACCTCTGCCAGAATATTTTAGAGTACATGAATAACTCCAACTGCTTGCATGTTGCCAGAGGAATTTTCTTTACTAAGAGTTGGATCCTATGGATAAGCACTTGTTAGTAACTCAGAGCTTGCAAAAGAAAGAAAGGACCATTTTCACAACTGAATAGTATGCAGGATATTTTTCTCTTTTTCCCCCCCTTTAATTTAATTATCTTGAATACATCACTAAGAAATGACCTCACAAAAACCGAGTTAGAAATGCTAAGTTCCGCATTTTACAAAAACACTTTTTTCTACGTGCACAGGGAATACTTTATGCCTCCTTTCCAGGAGGACTAAGTACAAGCAACATTTTTCTTAATACAAGAAGTCATTCATACACCTAATTAAATGGTGCACAACATCCCACTTGAAGATCTTTGCAAACAATCCACATTTAATTCAATGCACAGTGGTTTTGTAGCTCCCTCTTATCAATGATGCTAAAGTCTGGGTGACATCATGATGTTGTGGAAGTGGGCACAAATATTACTTCATTCTTGGTACTATGTGGGCTTCTGCTGAACTGCCTACTTGCAGCTGTTTGCTTTTTCACAGAGATGGCAGGAAAAGATGAGCTGAACGTTAGCCGGGTGGTGGTGATGATAAGGTTGTAGGAGAAGGCAGGGGAAGGTGAGAGCAAGCAGGAAGGAGAACACAGATGGCTGGGAGGAAGGGTAAGGGGCAGAGGTGAGGAACACGTTCAAAAAGTGCAGCGGTCCAAAGAAGTGGGGCCCTCCCTCCCTGCCCCTCCTGCAGGGAGGAAGGATCGGCACTGTCAGAGAGCTGGCTGCAGGCACCGCCAGCCGCTGCTCCCCTCCTCTGGCTCCCCTCTTGGGCTCCCCTTCCCGGGGTGGCCTTCACGCAGCTGCAGCTCATGCATATGCAATCTGCTGCTACATATGCAGCAGACCGGTAATTCCTCTTCAACCTTGTGGCTTTTCACTTTGCAGAAAAGGCTTGCCAAGACGTCTTTTAAAACGAACTAAAAGCTCTTCTTATATGAAGCTGTTAAAAACCAAAAGAAGTTTACTAAATCTTACAGGATTGAATAAGGGGTGCAATTCTCCTTTTAAGTAAATGCAAACAATGTGTTTTCCAAGTTTCTTTTTCATTATTATTTTTAACAGAGCTTTTTGAACTTGTGTTACTCTTAGAGAACAAGTTTAAACTTTAAAGAATCACCAAAGTGGATAAAGGATAGAAACTATTATCATATTTCTGTACTAAAATCACTGGAGAGGTGTTTCTGCCTTCCCAAACTAAGCATTTCCATATAAGTGATAAATATCTGAATTAATATAAATATGTATATGCAAATGGATTCTTACCTACCTATTTTATTAAATGAGCTAGAAGTGTGTTTGCATTCTCATAACAGGAGCACTGGGTGTCTATGTGCAGGCTTGTATTCAAGTAGAATGCAAGTGAATACACAGTCTGGAAGGAAACAATCCCATACAACTTTAGGCAACAGATTTTCACTCTTAAGTAAATAATACCCTCCATAAAACACTTCCCAGTAATAAAAGTTCTTCTCCACAAAGCTATCGGAGAGAGTTCAAAGCCTTTATGAATCACGTTAAATAAAGGTACACTGTGAACTGGAGTGATGCAATTGTACAATGGAGTTTTCTTCTTGCAAACAGGACGAAGAAGGAGGGCCCACTTTCATGTCTCAGTTTACACCTCTGATCCTTAAGCACGCTCTTCTTTGATCTTTGATGAAAATCTGTTATCATCATGTTATTTTAAAAGCCATGGCTTTTTTTTCTTCCCCTTAATGGCAAGTATCTACTTTATTTCTTTGGATCAAAATAGGCAATAGAAAGGTCGTGAGGAATGTGTTTTTCAGCAGCATACCTCTGCTGTGGCCTTGCCGTTTGCAGTTCAAAAGGCCAAAATAACCCAAATACACCTATTTCAAATGCAGCATAGAATGTCAGGAAAAATATGTGTTACAGAGGTGAATTTTGGTCGCAGAGAGGAAAACACTCAGAAATAAGAGGGGGTTTTACAAGATAAATAAGATACCACCTTTCCCCACCCTGTGGATGCCTATCACGGGGTCACGGGAAGCAAGATGTCTCTGAGTCGCCTTTCATTCATTCCCCGCAGCGCGTCCTGTAGGGTCGCTGGGCGACCCTCTGATGTCACTGCTCAGGACGCGCCGGGGTGAGAGCCCTGCTCCTCCCGTGCAGGTGAACACGGCCCACGCGGGTTC
>VZRQ01003548.1:875206-898183 GCA_013397975.1 Machaerirhynchus nigripectus | reverse complement strand
GGAGGTCCTTGTCCCCGCCTCCCCGCTGGCCGCCGTACGAGGCCGAGGCCGGTGACCCCGCTGGGTTTCGACGTACCGGGTACCCGCCTGCATTCCCTTCCTTCCTACGAATATGCATCGTACCTCGAGCAGTGTTTTGTAAACCGATTAAAGCATCCCACTGACATAATGGTTTCACTTAGCTGTTAATTTACAGCTGGCTTTGAGCCACGAACTCTTTTTCCATGAAAAAGGAGCAGCAAACGAGAAGGGCCGTGGTAGCGGCTGTTTCCGCAAAGCCACTGGCGCAGGAGGTTAATGTTTGCTCTGCCTTATCCCCGTGAATTCCTGGGTTGTATTTGCCTTGCAAAAAAACCCCATCGGCAGCTCCACGCCACTCGTCGCCTGGGAGCTTTCCCAGTTACCCCCTTTGCATACAACGCCTTTCCTGTCCAGGGTCACTTGAAAAACCGATGTCTGTGCCGGTGGCCTCGAGTGTTCCCCGAAGCATCCCCGCCGGGGCGGTGCGGTGGGGGCGGATAGGCAGCCCACCGCAGGGGTGCGCCCAGACCCGCCCTGCCGGGGCACCTTGCTTTGTCCAGGCGGTGTGGTTAGTGATTAACTTCCTCTTGGGTCTGGGCACTGGTCAAAATCACCGGAGGAAACGGCCAAGGGTGGTGATGGGACAGGCGACAATATCCAGCTACAGCCACTGGCAAGCAACAGGCCTGGGACTGACTGCATCCCTGCCTGTGCCTGGCTCCGGTGCCCGCTGCCACTTCAGGCCCCTTGGCCGTTGGCTACAGTTAACTTGAGGGGTTTTATGGTTTCCTGCCTACGTGGTTTTTGTTCTCCATTATAATAAAGTCCAGTGTTGGCAAACGGATTGTTTCCCTGGGGACTCTGATGATACAAGTTGTTGCTTCCAGATAGCTATGGGAAGTCAGGCTACACAACAGTAACGTATGCACATACATATATAAATGGCAAATATTTCTGTGTTCCTTGCTGCTTGCAATAAGACAAGTCTCTCACTACAGGAAGTACCCAGAACAAAGCCACACAAGGATATATCACCAAAGATACTCCCCCCCTTTTTGGTTTTTTTTTTTTTTTTTTTGTAATAGAACTTATTTCTACTGTAATTGCTTTGAAAAGTAGTAGCCCTTTAGCAAAGGTGAAAGAAAGCAAATTTACTGAAGAGATTTTTTAATGAAGATCAATGTAAAAGAAAAGCAGATTTTAAGAATCGCAACTGGTGTCTGCCTGTAGGATTGCCTAACACTAGATCATCTCTTGGGCATGGGCCAGAGTGGGGGATGCCTATGAAGAGGTGTATTTCCACAGCATTGTGAAATCTCCGACTTGAGATTGCTGTAGCTGTCATTCCCTCCTACTGCCCTGGCACCACTGACAGAGCCTCTGCCAAAGCTGCTCTGAGAGGCCCCAGCCCTGCTCCTGGCAGGAGTAACCATGCTTCAGCACACAAGGCAAAGAAAAAATTGCTCCTTACCTGCTGTGCCTTCACCTTGGCAGTCAGCATTTTAGAGACTTCTACAGCCACACGTGGTCATTGCCACGTGTGAATCCCACTCCACTAATTAATTATTCTGTCCTCCATGGCATTCCCCTCCTGCTTGTGGCCTCTGCAAAATCTTGTGGTAATGCTGAGGGAATTAATCTGTGAGCTGAGTGAAAAAAACAAAGTTTCTATTTTCTGTTTTAACTTTGGTATGGATAATATGGTTTGTTCTTGTACTGTGACAATTTTGTCTCTTCATCTTTGCTAAGACATTCATTTTTATAACTCTGCTGTTTCTCTATCAGTTCATCTCATAGTGCACAGAGATACAGGAAAGAATTGAACTAGAAGATTTAAGTGAAAAAATCAGCATAATAGGCTGCATATGTCTGTCTCTAAAATTTATTTTTAATAGATCATGCTTCTTTGTTAATCATTAATTTACCTGCAAATTAGATGAAGACTGTTCACCTCAAGAGTGTATATATAATTTTCAGTAATCAGATCTGCCTCCCCTGTGTATCATTTCATTTCCTTCCCATCCTTGTGAAGCAGTGTGTGATGTGATTGGGTACATAGAGAGTATCGTGTTTTCTTTCTTTTCCAACACCAGTGTAGGGTTCCCTGAGAGTTGGCAATGCTGAACACATTTGCAAGCTTTGTGCTCCTGTGTTACGCTTCCAGCAGAAGTGGCCTGTCTGAGTGGAAAGGACAGTATGGAGGCAGAGGCCTCTCCAGCCTCCCTGCTAGCTGCTGGGACATACACACTTACATTGTACATGACAGGGGATCAGCCATGTGAGTGCAGAGGCTTCATGCTGGCCGGCTCCTTCTCTGCCACATCTGCTTCCACAACAAAGTGACAAAAGAAGCAGATTAGAGCTTAACCCTCCTCCCAAAGGGCTCTTTCATTCTGCATGTTGGATCTAGTTATTGAATGTAACTATTAGGGTTAATTTTTTTCATGTAGAATAACTCCATAAAGGTCTCTGAAAAGCTTTGAAGATGTTAACAAGGTAGTACAATAAGACCTCCTGGGTCTACACATGTTGTGATCATCTTAATATGCCGGAGTTCAAAAATTATTATCCACCTCCCACCATTTCAACCTCTCCTCTCCAGAGCTCTCAAATGAGCTCTGAACATTAGGTAGGGTTTTTGTCACCAGCATGAGGAAGATATATGTGTTTGTCTCCAAGATGGGTGTGCCATGGCAGAAAAGATGACTTATTCAGGTTTTAGTAATTTCCCGGTCAGTAACTGCTCTGTTTTGTGCATTGTACATAAACATCGCAAGGCAAGGAGCAGCATTCACTGAACCTATAGTAACCAACCTATAGAACACCAACAGAATCAAATCCCCTTGACAGGCATAACTCAAAGCATGAGACAGGCATAACTCAATACAGCACCTTTGACCAGATTATACTAGTCTGAGTCACTTCCTATGCCTTTTTTTTCCTACCAGTACACTAACTCCTAGTATCCCTTCTCCCCCTGTAACAGCTCGTCCATATTTCTTGCAAACAAAGTTCCTACTTGGCCAAAGAACATCCTGTAACTCCAAATGGCTCCTGTTACATCTTTCCTTCTAAGTGAGTTTATTTGAACCAAAGGACAATATAATAGAGGACCCAGAACATTATGTCTTGCCTTCTTCCCAGACCCTGTTTTTCTCATGTTTAAGCATTTATCTCCTTCCTTTGCAAAAGGCACACTGCATTTCCAGTAGAATGAAAAGAGTCTAATTTAAGATATATCCAAGATGTACCCATGCTACATTATCATCCTGAGCTTCGACCAATGCTCTCAGATGAGGGTATCTCTGCACACTGACTCAAAAATAGCACCAATCTGGGTACAAACTGTGATTGTGTTTCTGAAAGCTAAATGAAAACAGCTGGTATCTAACTGAATAATTTAAAAGGTGCTTGCTCAGGTTGACTGTTTTGAAGAAGTGAAATTGCTATGAAACTAGACAAGATCTGACTGTGTGATCTCAGCACAGTTCACCGAAACCTTTATACTCAGGTTCAAGCCTGACTGCATCTTTCAAATAGTCACATTCTTGATGTGTCAGAGTAAACAGGACAGAGTGACCCTTTGCTGTAGCAGCCTGCCTGAAGTTTGTGACTGCATGTAGCTCATGGTCCATTCCTCTCAAAGAAGTGAAGCATATATCCTAATCTTTCCAGGGCCCTGGAGCTGCTGAAGCCATAATTCCTGCCGCAGTGGGATGGTTGCTAATGAGGGTCCATTGGTCAGACATAAAGGGACTGCTGTGCTGATGACAGTGAGTTAGACAGGAGGGGGGGGGGACCCAGTGACTGGCAAAGGCAATGGCAGTTTGAAGGTGGGTCTGGGCATTTCTCCAGATTTGAATACCAGAAACAGGATTGGTTTATTTCCGTGAAAGCAAATTCAGATGTCTTCAGGCTCATCAGACTTTTTGCTAGAGACTGCTGTCATTCAGGAATGTGGCATTTGATGTGACTGTGATGCCATCAATTCAGACTTACTCAGGCCACCAAGAAAGGCAAAATAATTTATCATTATGTGGGGTAGTTCCTGTTTACATGTAAATACTTATATGCTCAAACTGTTTATAGTTTCAAGGCTCGATTTTCAAGAAGGGGGCATATTTTCTGTAAACAAGAAAACAACACAATTATATGCAAAAGAAAGAACTTGCATAGTTCCACCTGTGGGGAAATGAGGTACAGTGGATAAATCAGGCAGTTGGAAACAGGCATCTTCAGATTAATTCCTGGTCTTCCTGCAAATTTTGTCCAAGACTCAACATCATTCGGAAAATCGTATTAGGCTGCTTTCCTTTGGATTGGTTTAAGTGCTTGTTTGTGGTTTGGTTTTGAGGTTTTTTCCGAGTTTTTTTTTTGTTTTTTTAACTAATACATTTAGAAGGTTTCTAGGAAGCAGGGTAAAGGAGCAGAGTAAGAATACATCTGTACATTCTTATTAAAAAAATAAGAAGAAGGAATCCTGAGTATTTTAAAAATTTTGCTCTCTTGTATCAACTTTGGGGGAAAGAAAGTGTGTAAATGTTCTTTGATTGAGCTCTCCTTGCTATTAGCATGAAGCCTTACAAATTGAGTCCTTTGCTTTTGAATGTAGGAATTGAAATGTATGTTAGTGCTCTGGAGCTGTTTGCAAATGGAGAGTCATAAATTCCAACTCAGCTTATCTAAATGGTGTACTTCATGTAGTTCTAAAACACTGTATTATCACGGTGAAAGATACACACCATGAGTTAGACTTTGATTGACGTACCCAATGATAATTACATAAAGGAAGCTTCCTAATTCCATTAACAAACTGTTCCAGGTTTAGATAGAAATGAAATCATAGTGTCTCCTCTTCTTCTAGTGCATCATTATTGTTGTTATGTTGGTGCCCTTAATCCTAGATCAGCAGCTCATGTCCTTGATGCACTATTAGTACAGGACAAAAAGAGAAGATCCACTTTAGATTGTTTATAATTTAAATGTAGGACAAAAAAGCAGCCATGGATATGAGGAGAGAACAAACTAATTTTGCCATGTGGTTTGGCAGCACTGATCTCACTACAGATCACTACAGTAGCCTGAGTTAGCTGCTTTTTCATTTTTTGTAGGTGTCACAGATGAAGACAGGTATTAATGAGGAATGTGGAAGTGAGCACATATAAATTTGCACCCGTGAACAGGGACCTCTTCCAAAGTATTTGTCATTATAAGAGAAAATACAAAACATAACAAGCAAACAGTTAAGAAGCTGGGATCACGAGGTGAATGTGTCCAACTCTTCACTGCTGCACGGGAACAACAAGGTAGTTGATAAGCACGTGGGGGTGCTGGAAAGGACTCCGACATAAACTTACTTGTGGAAAAGGGCTCGTGGCATGAATCAGAACATGAATCAGGTTATCATGGTCTAGCCCATAGGCCATGAAAATGGTCATTGAATCAGAAAGTCTGGATGCATGGGAAGAAGAGGAGAAAAAGCTACTGCAGTAGCAGGGACCTGGGGGATGTGAACTTCAAGAAAAGATTAAAAAAAATAGTACTGTTAAAGCATAGCCTGGGTATTAAAGGAGAAATATTGCTGGTGACTAAAAAGAAACTGATGTCTTAAGGGAGCAACTGAGAAAGAGGTAGGAGGAAGACTTTAAGAGCCTAGTGAAGATAGAAAAGTGTATCTTGGTTTAATTCTGGCAGAGCATGCAACCTGGGTATCCACAGGCAATGTTAGAGACAAAGGATAGGTTTTAATTTCTTGTGAGGCGAGGATATCAGCAAGTCATTGTGTCAGCCAGTTGAACGTGGTTTCTACAGATCCATATCTTAGGAGAGCTCCTGCTCCAACCTATCTGGTAGGGCCTGGAGCGCATTACCTTCATTCCTCTGGCCAGCCCTACCTGGAGCCCTCACCCAGCCCTGATGAGCTCATTTAAGCTGAAGCTGGGCCTCCATCCTTTCTCCTAGGCATCTCCCTGTGCAAAACCTGTAGAAATGTAGTGTCTTTTGACCTCAGCTTCCCTCCATAGAAGTTATGGCTGGGTGAATGGATGGATGAATGGATGAAGACAAGTGTATGACACCTCTTCAGGAAAGCAAGTTAAAAAGGCAAGTCCAAAGAGCCTTTTGCCTATAGCCATCTCCAGCTGGTGAAATGGGTTTTGGAAGCATTTGAGAGTTGTGCTTGTGCTACTCTAAGCGACTGTGGCACTCAAGAGAGGATCTGGTGTTCCATGGCCTTACAGATTAGATATGTTTTTTTGTAGCCTCCTCTGAAGGATTGGATGCTAAATGGCAGATCTAAAGCTTTTGTGGGTCTGCTTGTTACTGGCAGGTCTGTTGGTGATATGAAACTCAGTTAATTGTAAATTTTCCTGTAATGTTATGAAATATGGGAATATTTTGCAGGAATGGGAAATATTATTACTTAAAATATAAAATTCCCATTTAATATTATTTCTGGGTAAATAGAGTTGTGCCATTGGCATGCTAAAGTGTAGTTAATACTCTTCTTGTCATAAATGAATTATAAACTTGTAGAGCAAAGTGTACTCATAAGGAAATATCCACATGTGCGCATTTACAAATAATTTTTTCATCAGGGGCTCTGAGAACAACAATGATGACAAACAAAATGGGCTGGTTTCACATCAAGGGGATAGATTTACATCAAAGTCATTTAAATTGCCAATTTTAATCATGATTTAAATTGTCAAGTTGGAAACCTTGATTTAAATAATTGATTTTCATCTTGTTTTGCATTTGTGCTTCCTAAGTATTTTTCTAAATAAGGGCTGATTCTCATTGGCTGTTGTAATTCAGCATTTCCTTTTGCTAACCATTAGGCTGAAGTACATATTACGTCTGCATATATTTAAAGAGTTTAACATATATTTACACAGATTCTTAATTCATACACTTTTATCATGCTAGAAAAATTATTAATGAATATTTTCTGACTTTCTAAATGATGTTTATTTTTCCTCATGCATTCATTCAAACTGTATTTGGATGGTAATTAGACTTTCATTAGAAATACATAAAATCTGGAGGAGAAGGGGGATGTTAGTTAGAATGTGCTGGGTAGCTAAAAAGTAGTTCTGTTGGAATGTGTTCCCATTAAAAAACAAGGTCTAGATCTGCTGTGGACTTCAGTCTTGTAGCTCTGATAAGTTATTTTAGCAGGGCATTAGTTGAAGTGTTACCCAGCCAGGAAGGGCTGCATTTCTAAAACCTTCACACACCTCTTTAAGGGTTCAGAGATGCTGTGTTGAAACTGAGGTCTGTGCCAGGACAAAGAGAGGAGTAAACCTCCAAGGACAGGAGCTCCTGCAAGGTCCATGGTGACTTTTCCAGCCAAGCTGGTGCCAGTGGAGAGGTAAGGTCACCAGCCATCTTGAGCCTTCAGGACAGGGACAAAGAATTCTGGTTCAGAGCTTGCTTGGAGACAGCTTGTAACAGTGGTTCTGACAAAAGTGGCTTATTTCTACCCCCTCACCATCGTGGAGTTTAATGCCAATGTGATTCTGCAGAGTGTGTCCTAACTGGCTGTTAGATTGGCCGGACAGTCTGTGGCTGGTGAGCTGAACTGTCACTGTGTCTTCCAACATTTTAGAGACAGATTTCAGTGTCTTGTAATGTGTCTTAGCCTGATAGAACAGGAAAAAAAATGGACCACTCTACTTTTAATCCCTGTTGTTTAGTTTGAGTATCTTGTGCTTTCCTGGAAGACCTGGTTATTGAAGACAGTTCTTGACTTGTTGTGCTGGGAAGTATAAGTTATTTAAGTTTTGACACTGAAAAAGGCATTTATACTTATTAATCAGCAAAAATTCAGCCAAGTTTTGTGATACTTCTTTTTTTTTTTAGATTTAAATACATGTACAGTGTCTTTAATGTTCTTTTGTGTATAGAATAATGAGAAAGACAGTTTTTCCTTTGCTAACTGTGCTATCTTGAACATGCTGATTTTATAAACTAGACAGTAAAAAAAAGAAATCTTTTTTTAACCATTCATCCTGATGGCAAAAGATTACTTGTGAGTGTGGACTAATGACTGTCTGTTCCTTCAGGTAGTGAAGCTACTCTGGCTGTGGGAAACTTCCAATGAAACTATTTGGAAAGTCTGTGTGATCCTCAGTGTCACCCTCATTTCTAGATGTGATGAAACTAAACACAGCAAAGGTGCCCTAAATATATTCCAAAACATGGAAGATGTATACAAAGTGGATGCTCTGAATTATAAAAGGACAAACTTAAATAAAAGCTGGTTGAACTGTCCCTAAAATTACCCTTCTAAAATCTCTTGGTCCTCCTAAACTGCTTGACCAAGGTAGTTTTAGGTAAGAATAAGGTAACAAATTGCCAGATTTTTTTTTTTTAAATAAAAACTCTAACTCTTGATTTCTGCTTAAGTAAGTCTGGCTTTTTTTCCTATTAAAATTTTTGATGTGACAGTCAAACCTAGAAAATGTAACAAAGTGCTAATTAAATCCTGTCTAATCTGAGTCTTATCTGGCCATCCATACTCATAATGTTTCTCAGGTTTAAAGGCACTAAGCACTTAAAACAGCCAACTGTGCTAATTGAAATTAATGGATTATTAATTCAGCCCTTGCAGAACAAGGTACTCACCTCAGATACTTGTGTTAGCATTTCTGTCATTGTGGTTCCAAGTGTTTGGTAGTGCCTTGTCTCTGGAAAGGCAGGGCACATAATGCCTGAACCTTCAATCTCAAACATGTAGCAAATGTAAAAAGAGACACATAGAAAACAACCTAAGAAAACAAGTCAAAATAAAACTTTATATGGTGATGAAAATGTTAGTGAGATTGTCTTTATGTGTCATAGCCATGGCTAAGTCTATCAAATTTGAGGATGGTGATTTTTTTTTTAATACTTTGTAGAGGAATAAATATAGTCCTCTTAACTTCAAAACATCCCTTTTCCTCTCATCCTCAAGTAGCTACTCTTGGAAATTTTCTTGCTTTTTTGCTCAAGATCTTGATTTCTCTCCAGCCCTGCATATCTTTATGTGCAAAACCTTGGAGCTCTCACTAACAGTGTTCCTTTTTCCTCTCACTTTCTTTAGTTCAAAGTTGTTCCCAAATATTTCTCTGCAACAAATTAACATACCCAATGGGTATGAGCTATAGTGATAGAATCTCACAAGATCTTCTGCACAGGTGGAATATAAATTTCTTTGATGTGTACACAAGTAAGTGTTAGGAAATGTTTAAAATTCTGGAAGTGCCGTGCTTGTAGGTTGAGTTTTGATTAACAGCTGATAAACAGTTCTCTAAGGTTTCCTCCCATATATAGTAACATGGGAGATGAAAGAGGATATAAGTTGCTTTAGGCCTTGTCCATTTTACTGGATGTCATATAAGAGATTAGATTTCATTTCATCCTTTGTGCGAATAATTTTTTAATAAAGTAGCCATTCAGATTAAAGGAGGGATTAATATATTATTTATAGTAATAAGTGTTGAATTGGATAATGTGTTACCTCTGATGCTATCACAGAAATTACTTACTCTGATCAAATACTTCTTGTTGTTATTCAGTGGAATAAAAGTATGTCCTAGAAACTGCATTCCAAAAATAAAGGGGTTTGAACTACTTAAATAGATTATAATGAAAAGTAAACAAAATAATGTTGTCCTTAATTAAGAAGGAAAAGAGACTACTTTTAGTTCTGCTATAGAACTCTTGTTGAATAAGTGAAACAACGCAAATTTCTCAAACACACCCAAACCCAAACGGAACATTTTGGATTTGATAGCAAAGGCAACAGTGGAGACAGACCAGAGAAACTTCACAAGGCAAGAAGTTTTGTGTTCTATCCCTGTCATCTTATGCTGGCTTGAAGCTGGGTTTGAGTTCACAGTAGCTTTTCAAAATGGAATAAATTATGAATAAATATCCTAATCCCCCACTCCTGGGGGCAAACAGCTTTGCCTGACAAAGGCTGTGCAGGCTCAGGAGGAGCAAGAAGTGATCCCCATTGCAGCTCTACTTTGTCCTTCCTGCACAGCTAAAGGCCTTTAGTGCTCTACTTGTTCTATTCTGCACTTCAGCTGAAACGCCATGAGACCCAAAAGTCACTTAAATAGCAGCACCAGAGATGAGAAAATGAAGATTGGCTCGCATGTTAATTAGCTAGCTTCACCTTATTGTCCACAATGCAACCTAGGATTGTGAAAATATGCCTTGGTGTTTATGGTTGGTTTTAATATTTCATACTTTTCTAAAGAGAACACCCAAAGTGATATTTTATGAAATTTGATGCAATGTGCACTGAACTCAAGCAGAAAAGGCTCCAGTGCTTTAAATCTGCTTTGGATTATGCCTATAGTGGGACCAGAAGTAACTTTCTAGTCAGGCATTCCCCTTCTGAAATAATTCTCTTCTACTTCTGAACTTCTCTACTTTGTTCAACAGGGCTTGTTTATACATATAGGTTCTGGTTTTAAAGGTATTTTTTGTCAGTAAAAGCTGAGACAATTCTCTTCACCAGTGATTGGAAAACAGAGGAATAATTTAGTACAAGAAGAACCTCCTGTAGGACCTGCAGGATGTGGTACAAACCATGTGACAATTCCGGCTGGGGCTGTGTGACTCAGCAGGGAAGACGGTGATGTAAACTAGTTTAAGATAGGAAGTTCAGAAGTGTTCAGAAAGGGAAATCTCGATTTTATTTTGTTTTCTTCTTAATAGATCCTATTTTCTTTTCAATAGATCCTACTGCACTGATGTAGGTGATTGTGCCTCTTCCAGACAGGAGAAAATCACAATCCCTTCTCCTTCCCCAATGATTCCAAGAATCCTTGTCATTACTTTTCAAAAACCAAATACAGTGAAATGTTAGAAGATATTGCAGGATGTTATCCTGCAATAACACCCAGTTTCTGCCAGTCATCAGCTCTGTGCACCCATGGACAGAATTAACCTGAATGGTGACCACAATGGTAGGTAGCAGTGCCAGGGCCAGCCTGCAGGCTGGGGACGTCCTGAGGCATCAGTGTGCCAGTGTTCTCATGCTGTGACTGGCCGTCTCTGTCCCTCCTTCTGCAAGGTCACCTGCCTTTCCCAGAAGTGAAGGAGTCGTGTGGGTCAGGGTGCCTGTAGGCTGTGTGAGCAGAGAGCCAGGTGCTCACTGGGGAGCACTGGGTTGAACGAGCTGGTGTTTTTCTTCTGCAGAGGTCTGCACAGGCTTCACAATAGGCACTGTGTGATGGGGAGGACAGTGAAGAAAGTTGTGTGTGAGCCCTCTCTAATGCAGAAAGTCTTGAATAATCAGTCCTGGCTGCCAGAAGGGGTGAGCATGGTGGGTTTCAGATGTTTATCAATAAATCCCATTTCTCTGCTTTGTGCTCAGAAAGCCCCTCGAAGAGGGCACTCTCTTCTAGGCACCAAGGGGTAACAGCACCTTTTCCCCGTGGAAGAGAATTGCCTAAGGCAAGAGTCACATGCTACTCTTTTGTCCCCTCTCAGTAGTTCTGTTTCTTATTTTGGAGATAATTTAAGAAGGTTGTGTTGTTTGGGCTGCAGTTACATCTAAATGCTTCTCTGCCTTGTAAGTTCTGATAATTTTCTTACAAAATAATTTCTGTCTGGGGTGTGTGTGTGTGTATATAATGTTTTATAAACAGAGATCAGCACAGGTCTGGCTAAGAAGCTAATTTGTCTACAGTTTATTTGCTATCTGTCATCCAACTGGGTGTTTAGTCTCATGGTGTAAAATGTTTCCTGTTTCTAGAAAGTTGTGTTGTCTGTGGTCACTTCAAAGGACATTTCCTCTTCAGATATTCATACTTATTTATAGTTCAAAATCAAGAATATTTTAAAATGTTGAATATTTAAAAATGTTATGACACTAGAACATTCTTTGCTTGATGATAGAAGAAGGAAAGTATCTCTTTTCACACTGTTTTTAACTTCAGAATTTTTATTTTTCTTGGAATTCTTTATTAGAATAATAACTTGATTTTTGCTGGGTATATAGATATAATACTTATGTAATTTTCAGGAAGAAATGCAGGAAACTAACAACGTAACTAGACAATTTCTAACTAAAATAGATTAAAAAAGAGAGTGTGGTGATCATATGGTGGCTGGAAGCTCAGCATCAGTAGGTTAATAATGATTCTGCAGCCTCTGGCTGTAGTTAGTTATCAATATGATTTCCATGAATTTCAATTTTTCACAGATATTTGTTCATTTTATGTGATTAAGTATAATGATCTAAATTTTCCATGTGTAGCTGTTTAAAAAAGCTTTTTTTTTTTTCCCCCAAATCCTGTGGTTTCCCTGCAATTCATATTCTGAATTAGGAGAAACCTTTTTTCCTGGAATGGATT
The DNA here is from genome assembly GCA_013397975.1 of Machaerirhynchus nigripectus. Classification (NCBI taxonomy): domain Eukaryota; kingdom Metazoa; phylum Chordata; class Aves; order Passeriformes; family Dicruridae; genus Machaerirhynchus; species Machaerirhynchus nigripectus. The sequence goes on along the minus strand of VZRQ01003548.1, from coordinate 885,806 downwards.
TCTCAGCTTCTGTTTTGCCATGAAGATGGGAGAAACTGGGTTCCACTGCTTGTTTATTTTGTGTTTTTAATTGTCTGTGGCAGTGGCAGTGCAGACGTTATGGACTGTTATTTGATGGAATGGTAGATGATTTAAGAGCAAAGGAAATTTCCCAGAAGTCATTCCAGTGCTTTTAAACTGACCTTTTCAGTACGGTGTGTCTGCATGAAACAAACCACCACATGAAATACTCTGAGTGTTTTTGATATCTGCATCCAGGTGTTTCTGATAGATGCCTTAGAATATAAAATCTGCATATTCAGCCATCACTAAAGCTGATAAATTGCTGAAGCTGCTCTCACACGCACATCGCAGACGTAGCTGGCTTAGTGAATGAATAATGCAAACCAGAGGTTTCTAGAGTTTTCACTAAAGAAAAGAGGAATGAGGCTCCCTATCAATATTTAAGGCCCAGCTCTTCTACATCTCAGATCTTTTGTGAGCGTTTATATCTGTGTGAAGTAAGCTTAAGAAGAATTTAAAAAAAAACCTGCTCCACTGGAATTTACATGGCTCAGGAGGCTCGTAATAGGATGAGTGTCTTTACTTCAGGTCACTGATTTAAATCCCAGTTAGAAATAGCCAGAAGTCATTACAATCTGATGGCCAGTTGGTGACCTATGAAATGAACTGGTGATGGGAACCACCCAGTTGCCACCAAGATGTGGTCATGTATCACACCAGTGAAGCAAATTCAGTATCCTGCAGTTATGGAAACCAGAGTTTTTCTTTTCTTAAGGAATATCTCATTTCTCACTGCCCAGCCTGTACTAAACAGTGTGCAGTTCAGTTTTATCCATTAATAGGAGATTTTCTTAGAATTACAGTCTTGGTAGCTGATCCTTTAAATCTGTAGAGACAACCAGCTGCAGCCTTTAGGTAGTAATTTCCCCTCTGCCTGGATTTTATCTAGCAAATATTTGCCTCTTTTTATGCATATGGTGATTTTCTCCAGGCTTTTCCTGTCATCACCAAGGGTGCAGCCTCTCCTTATCCTCTCCCATACTTTATTTCACTTCGTAAAAATGAAAAACATTTAAAAAAAAATTATCCCTGACCCTGTGAATGTATTATTGAAAACAGTTATGTATAGTTGGAGTCTAATATAAAATACCAACTGACCTACAGACCCCATAAGTTACCCCTTGTCTGTGGAGGCAGAATCTGGAAACATAGTACGTTCATGTGTAATAAATACAGAATTTGTAATTTGAATTTACAGGCAGAGGTTACTGACAGATTATGCATCTCTCAAATCTGCTCCAAACAGTCACATATTATCAATGACATTTTCCTTTCATGACACCTCTGGCATTGTGTGAAGCACAAATTCGAAGAGAATAGGCTTATTTGAGCTTTATTATTTTTCAATTTGTTACATATTCTCAAAAATAACAGGTCAGAAAAAATATGGGGGGGGGGGCAGGGAAGAGGCTGGGGATAAGTTTTAATGTTTCAAGCTGTTCCCTTTGGAACTCACCAAAGAACTTGACTGAGACATCCAAAATTACAGCTTTCATGTGTTAGTCAGACACGTATGCGTGAACTCACTTGTGTGGGAGATTTCACGAGTGGGGCTGGAGAAAGCACTGACCTCATATTGAGCTTGTGTTTGCACGTCGGCAGACATCAATATTGGTGTCAATGACATTTTTTTTAGTCATTCCACTGACAGCTGGATTGAATCTCTACTTAGAAATCACAAGTTTAAGCAAAACAGTCTCCTGTTTTACCAGCACTGACAAATACACACCTCAGCTTTCTTGAGGGAGCACAAGCAGTCTCTCATTGAGACTATATATATCTTCTTACTCATGGAATACAGAGATAAATTCAACTTTTATCAAAATGGCATTGTTCTTACATGTATTGCACTCATATCAAGTAGCCTTTATCAAGACCAGGACTCCTTCAGATGCTGGTTTTCAGTCTGCAGTTTGTATTTTAGTCCTTATTAAAACAAGGATATGCTTTGAAAAATGTTAGCAGAGTTGAGCATTGCGTTTGCATGGCCAGGTTTCAGTACAGGAGCAGGGGCTAAAGGGGTGGCTTCTGTAAGAAGCTGCCAGAAGCTTCCTCCATGTCCAGCAGAGCCAATGTCAGCTGGCTCCAAGATGGACCCATCGCTGGCCAAGGCTGGGCCAGTTAGAAATAGTTGTAACGCCTCTGTGACAACATATTTTAGGAAAAAAGTTATTGTGCAGATGTAATTGCAGTCAGAGAAGAGCAGAGAATATGTGAGAGAAGCAATTCCACAGACACCAAAGTCACTGAAGAAGGATGGGGAGGAGGAGCTCCAGGTGCCGGAGCTGGGATTCCTCTGCAATCCCTGGTGCAGACCATGGTGAAGCTGCTGTGTCCCTGCAGCCCATGGAGGTCCATGGGGATGCAGAGATCCACCTGTAGCCCATGGAAGAGACCCACGCTGGAGCAGATGGATTCCTGAAAGAAGGCTGTGCTCCTGTGGGAGGCCTCTGCTGGAGCAGGGTCCCATCAGGGACCTGCAGACCCATGGAGAGAGGAGCCCATGCTGGAGCAGGTTTCCTGGTAGGACTTTTAGCCCTGTGGGGGTCCCACCCTGCAGCAGGCAGTGCCCAAAGGACTGCACCCTCTGGAAGAGTGACCCACACTGCAGCAGTTCGTGGAGAACTGCTGCTTGTGAGATGGAATCATGTTGGAGAAGTTCATGCAGAACTGAGGGATCCCACATTGGAGCAGGGGAAGGAGTCCTCTCCCCGAGCAGTGGGAGAAACACCATGTGATGAACTGATCATAAACCCTATTCCCTGTCTCCTTGCACCACTGCAGTAGGAGATAGAGCTTGGGAAGAAGGGAGCGGTGAGGGGAAGGTGTTTTTAAGATTTATTTTACTTTTCATTAGCCTGCTCTGATTTTGTTAGTAAATCAATTAATAGTAATTAATTATTAGTTAGTAATTCAATTAATACCCCAAATCTGAGTATGTTTTGCCCCTGAAGGTATTTATCGAGTGATCTCTCCTGGGTCTTGTGTCAATCCATGAACCCTTAATTATATTTTCTCTCCCCTGTCCAGTTGTGGAGGGGAGTGATAGAGCAGCTTTGGTGAGTGCCTGGTGTCCAACCAGGGTCAACCCGCTACAGTCTTTTTGGTCCCAAAACTCAGGATCATGAAGACTTTGAGATAAGGATAGTAACTGGGAGAGGTAACAGGCAAAACAAGTACTGAACAATGTTAGAGACTGGAGGAGTTTTTGTTGTAATTGTGGTGAAGGGACAAGGGGTGGATTTTGTGTAAATTTGCTTTGTGATGATTCGTCATTTCGTTCTTTGTGTGGGGAATTTTTGTTTTGTTCCATTTGCTTGGTTTTGTTGCTGTGAGTGGAGATTGTGTGATGAATGTGGATTTTAATGATAGTTCTTAAATATGTGGATCACAGAGGCGAGGAGTGGAAGGTGGTAAATTATTTTGTGTAAATAGTGACAGAAGAGAAATTAAGTGATAAGACAGAATAGCTACTCTTTTATTAATATGGATCTACTATTGAAAGTATTCTGTATTTGTCAAAGGCACAAATTTTTGAATAACTCACAAACAGAATAGGGTTGTAACTTTCCACATGAGGTTTTATTTGAAAAATTTGAAAGCAGTGGCAATGTTGAGACTGATAATCATATTGACCCAAAGGACCAAAAATGCAATTATAGAGGTTATAGGCAAAGGAACAAAGAACAGTAATAGAGGTCACAGGCAAATGGAAAACTAGACAGTTAGTTTATCTCATGTCTATATTTACTATGTTCGTTTTACCAGAGCTGTATAGTATTTCTGTGCTTAGGGTGACCTTGGTATTTCTTGCAAAAACAAATTATATTCCATTGTCCTTCAGAATGGCAGGTGTATGTCCACATTTTTGCCATACCTATTTCTGTGTGGAAAGGATCAAACTCAGGAGACCTAAAGGTACAGTAGGTCAATACTTACACAGGCCAGAATCAAAGCAGAGAGGCTGGGCTGGTTTGCTGGATCTGTGGCAGGAGAACATGGTCATATGCAGGGTGAACAAGACTTCTTGTGCTGGCCTGGGTGGAACTGCAGTGCAGTCTTGTGGTGGCCTGGGCAGCCTCGTGCTCAGAGGAGGCTTTGCCTGCTTGCATGGCCTCTGACAGGATGGTGGAGTCTGTACTTCATCCTCTTCCCTTTCCTCAGCTCTTTACTTGCTCCCTTCTTCATCTGGTGCTTTCCAGCTGTCCCAGAAGCAGCAAACCCCTCTGGCTGCACAGGCTTCCTGTGCCCCAGTCCTTGCTGGCACTAAGTATGTCCAGAGCCAGGAGAAGAGGACCAGTTTTGCTCTCTCTGGGCTGGTTCTTTCTCCTGTCCCTTTGTGCCTGCACGGCAAATGTGTGCTGTCTCATAGACTTTTTTTTTTTTTTTTTTTTTTTGAGGGCTGCAGACGGTGTAACCGCACCCACATGAAGTGGAAGTGCATTTTTTTTAGGACTGGCTATGGTTGCGGAGATGGGGAAGTCCCAAATTAGATTTTGTGCTGGCCACAAAAACCTCTGTCTGTGTATCTATCTGGTCATGTAACGAAGGCACAAAGATATATTATCAAGCTACAAGCAGGTTTTTCATATGAAAACAAGGTGCACAAAGCCCTGTTAAACAAGGCCAAGATTGTAAATAGATTAAAATCTTTTTCCTGGCATTGTCCTGTGTATTCGCTATATGAGAGAATTCAGGACAAGGATTTTGGAGTCTCCCTGCTTCTCAAATATTCAGATGACTGCTCAATAAGTTTTATGAACCAAAGAGTTCACACTGACAACAATTCTAGTCCAGCACCTTTGTCAATATTGTGGGGTGATTTCTTAAATCACAAAATGGTGAGCTGGAAAGGCTGATATTTTCAATATAAACCAGAGAGGAGGACAAGTAATAAATCAGTTTGAAAAGCAACTAGAAATGACTTGAACATTGTCTGGGGGTGGGAAGAATGGATATTATCAAACACTATATTCAGAATGTTAGGCTCAAACATTCAAAACAAATTGCCACATTTTTCTTACAGTTTTGATGGTGAAGGTATATATACATTAGATAATCTCTATACAGTATCTAATTTTGTGGCTATATTTAAACTTAATATGTGTCAAATCAAAATTTTCAGGAAGGAATAAGTTCAAGTTAATATTTTAAGACCTTCAGGTTGAAGAAAGTAGAGCTGAAACAGAACTCACCAAACTTAGTCTTATTTTGATGAAAATAATTGATTTAATTAGTACGCATATATAGAGTAAATGGGAACAAGAATATGGAAAAGTGATGATTTTGACCTTATCTACTAAGAATAGTATAAAATGGACTTGTTCATTTGTTCAACTTGCAGTGGAGATTTAATTTTTCATAATAAAAAATTTCATTTGTGAGGAATAGAAACTGCAGTAGCAATCATCATATATAAGCATATTGCTGAATTAAACCCTTTTTTGAATTTTTTTGGGTTCTATCTATTTCTCTAGGGACTCTTGTACAAGATCTAGTAAAACCATAGGCTCTGGAGGAAAAGGTGAAAGAAACAGAGTGAAGTCAGGTCTGTGTCTGATTATTGATTTGCTGAATAAAAAGGGTGGTTTTGGACAAAAAAAATCCAACCCCTCTCCACCCAAAATCCCAACAAAATAAGATATAAATGGAGGTGACAAAGAGGCTCTGGTGTACATATCTAAAAACATATATGTTTATGGGGTCTACAAGCTAAGACTTTCCTTGGCTTGGTCAAAATGGAGACTTGATGGAAAAGAAGACCAGAGAGCCAGAACCAGGATACTCTGGCTTCAGAGAAAACACTAGGAAAATACAGCTGGTTGCAAATCAATTACAAATAGTATTTTCTTTCTGGAGAGTACAGATGTTATGAACAACCTTTAGGTGATTTTTAAAATGAGCTGGAAAGCTCGTGGTTTTCTATCCTTTTGGAATAATATAGTTTGGGTTGGGTTTTTGTTTTGAGTTTTTCCTCCCCCCCCCACCCCGAACTCCCACTCTATGAATTTTCTGGGTATGTGTCTACAGAGAAGAATATATTCATGCCAAAACAATTCTTTCATTTGCAGGTTTGTTTTTCTTGGTCTTTACATTTACAGGAGTGGATTGACCTATTGATTTGATTCTAACTTCTACAAAAAGAGTAGTGGTGAAATCAGCCCTCTGCATACAGAAAAAAAAAAAAAAAAGGAGAAGCAAAAAAACTTGCTAGGACAACAAAACTCAGCAGGTCCTCTGAATCATCCCCTAAAAGACCACATTTTGCTGATCATCTGCTGTATTGCTCATCTTCTTACACATGTCAAAAGCTCACGGTCAAGTCAGGACTTTCAGATGCTCTTGGAGGATGAGTGGTAGTTCACTTCTCAGGGAAGCAGGGTCAAGCAACATGGAACTTTTTGTGCAGATTTTTTTCTCACAGTGAAAGCAAAGACAAAGTTACTGTAGCTGATATATTCTAATTTTTCCATGAATTCTGTGAGTTTGATACTGATGTATTAAAATAGAAAAAACCGAAACCAACCCTCCTCTTCTGGGGCGCTCTGTGGTAATGGGAGTGAGATATAATCAGCACCCAGCTCCCTGCTGCAGGCTGGGCTGCTCTTCATTTTGGTCTGTGTGGTAGGTGCTTATAGCAGCTACACGAAATGCAGGGCTTGGGGGGGTTCCAGTCTTCACACCACTTTTGTGGCACTGACATGTGCTTCTAAATGGCCATTGCTCTTAGTGTGGCAACCAAATGTTCAGTGAGTGTTACAGCCACAGAAACCCACTCAGCTGGCAAACTTCAATCAACTGTATGTTTTCTTGGTAAATGTAATGGAACCTAAACAAGTTAATGTAGGTAATCCCTCAAAGAGATTAAAACAATCCTGTAAGTACATTATCTCTGCAGGAAGGTTTCCTGTCCTGTGCAGCCAGTCTTGCTTTCAGGCCCCCATTTATAAAATTAGCTGTACGCTAATTTAATGTGGTGGAGAGTCATAAAATAAATTAAAAAATAACTGGAAGCTAAAGCCAAACAAATTTTGATTTAAAGTGAAGTCCAGCCCCTGCTGTTTGGGTTTTGTTGTTTTCTTTTTTTTTAACAGCTCAGGTTACAGTTGGCTTTGTTCTTAAGAGAAGTGGTTGACTGTGTGTCACACAATGTTTTAGCAAAATGGAACACCTTTCTGGAAGTCAGACTTCAGAGGAATATGGACAACCAGGATAAATACAGGAGAAACTCGATTATGTTTTCTCTCTAGTTTGCAAAAAAAAAAAGAAAAAAAGTTTGACCTTTTATATGATGATTTAATGAACTTTTGTGATCTTAAAAGTCCTGAAATTGTGTCTATAGGTAATTTTGATGAAGCCTTTCCTTGAGGAGGCTTGGGAAGTGGAGTAAAAGTCATATGGAAACAGAAAGAGATCAGATAGCTGAAAGAACTAAGAAAAATGTGATTGTGCAAGTGTGGGAATCAAGGATTTAAAAACTAAATGCAGGTAGTAAAGGCCATTCGTTCCCATTATTTGAGAGCCAGAAGATACTAGGTCACTGCCATTTGGAAATGTTAAAATATTGGCACTCTATGGGGAATTTCTTCACTGTTGTGACTTTCTTCAAGCCAGATCAGTCAGCATGTGGGGCTGTCACTAGATCTGTATTCCAACCCATTCTACATCCACAGTGAAATTTAAATACAAATTTTACAAAAATTCCAAAGAAGGAACTAAAGATGAAGGAACACTGCTTTAGAATAATTACACTTATCCTTAGTTCTCCTTGAGTTTATTCCCATGTCAGTCTTTCCACTATTTTTTAAGGGAGGAATGTCAGGCAAAATGGAGTATTGTAATCTGTGTCATTCTGTTTGCCCCTTTTTTCATATTGGCACAATTCTGGCAATAGATTCCTATAATTTCCATGACATTCCAGGATTTATTAAACTGAATATCACTGTGACATAAAGAACTAAGTATTTTCTGATTTTAGGGTGCAAGACATCTGGGGCTAAGGATTCAGTGTTTATTGGAGACAGGTACTGCCCAAAGGCCAAAAAGTAGGTCATTTTCTGAGTGCAGTATTTGTCTTTCCACTTACAGAACACAGGTATCATTATTAATACATTTTGTCTCCTAATTACAAATATTATATTTATACTGACAGGCCTATGAACATTATTAGGAGATGCTTCATTACTCACTTGCTGTAAAATTATTTGAATTTCATCCATTCAAGATGTGGAATTTTATAGCATGTTTTTGACTTTTCCAAATAATTTTCTACATTATGTAATTTCTACTTCATGTGAATTATCATAAAATGCTCCTTTTTTTGTTGCCTCTTATGTATTCCTTTTTACTGTTTAATGCTTCTCTTTACCTGGCCAGTGAACCACAAGAGAATTTCAACCAAGTTTTACTGTCTCAGTGGCAGATGGCCACTTACCTATCAAATAAGCAAATAAGCCCTTCTATAAGACACAATACTATTGCTGAAATGTTTCTGACATTTTTGTCCTTTCAAACGATTTTTCTACTTTCCTCATCCTTGCTCAGTTAGCTCTTCACTAGGTATTATCAATGGTGACTCTCCTCTCTTTGTGTGTATTGAATGTGATCCATGTTTCTGGGACCCTACGCAACTGGTGACCTCTGATCCAATGATTAGTTAATCTTTATCACTCATAATGAAGTAATAAAGTAGGCACATACCTTGCTGAAATACCACCAGTACCAGAGAATTACAATGTGTATGATTATGTATTTTTAGAAACTTTTGGCCTCCAGCTTCCAAGTAAAGAAAGGGAAGTGCACATGGGTGATGCTATTTACCTGCCCCACAAACTCCAACTCAGCTGGCAGGTTAGGGGGAAAGTCAACATCTTTACAAATTCTCGCAGCAAGTTATACCTTTATGCAACACGTCACTGATATCTGCCAAAGCCAAAACCCCATGACACAAGGAGATACTTGTCCAAATTGTGTTTTTCCAGAGAAAGCCACTAAGAGTAGCCCTTTATAAGATGTTTGCTGGTTGTGCCACAATGCACAGTCTTCCACTGGATTTGCAAATCATCTGGGAAAGAAACACAGCAAAAAGCTATATATATGTTAACAAAAGAGTATGTGTTTGCTGGACTTCAGTGTGCCCTGCTTAGAGAGTGAATGTGAAAACCAGAGAAAATAAGGATGGAAGTAAGGAAAGGTTTAGTCAACATTCCTCTTCCACCATGAAACCAAAGGATTAAGGAAACAAAAGTGCAGAGGTGGAAAGAGAAACATGGACAAAACAACCATGGAAATAGCGTAGATGGAGAGAATAAAAATCTGTGAAAAGTCAGAAATGGATGGAAGGGAGAAACAATGTGTAGAAAATAATTTAGGAGAAAATTTTAAAAGTGTTATGATAATTGCCCCAGAGCACTCAATGCAGAAGGGCCAAAGAAGGTGAATGGTACAGAATGACTACAAAGATGCATTTCTCATGCCAGGCGTGACACTGTGATAAGTATTATCATTTCACCTCAGAAATCTATAATGAAAACCAACAGCAATGTACCTTGCAGCAGAATGTAGGAAGACAATGCTCTAGAGCAACATAAATCACAGGCAGCAATGGAAGAGCTGGGGCCAGTTTCTCTGGGGCATGAGGATAAAAAGGTTGATCCTGGGTAGGGGAGTTGCAAAATGTTTTGAAGAACAAAATTTTGAGGCTGACGGCACTGGGTAGGAGGGAATGGTTTGAATGAGCCTCAAAGCTAGGGAAGATGGGCAGGGGGAAAGGAGCTGGAAGGACAAGTTGGGGTTGTTAGCATGAAATGAACATGAAATGAAGGAAAATAGGAAGAGTCATAGGTGAGCAGGGGCTGTAGAAGTTGTCAACAGGACAACTTAACCAAAGGCTAAATAGTGTGCCCTTTCCATTCTCTTCTTCCTTCCAAAAAAACCCCACATCTCAAGATCATCCTCTGTTATCAGACTTTGAAAACTAGCCCTACCATGCTGGGTGGGGGGCTGCTATTAGCTACCATTTCCTAGTAACTTCTTCAAGGTTCCTCTTGCTTCTAAGGCAAAAAAACCCCAAACCCAAACCAACACAAAACCAACCAAACAAAAAAGAGCAAGGAATAAAAGGTAAACAGCACTGGGGACATCGTTCAGGCCCGGTAGGCAAGGTCCTGGGGGCTGGAGCCTCTGGCACTCATGCCCACTGTGCACACGCGGTGTAACAACTCACAAAGTCTCCAGGCGTGCTGCGGTCGCCCACGCACCGTCCACGCCGCCCTGCCACGGGCACACCCTCGGACAGACAATGAGCAGCGGGTCCGTGTCGTGGCCCCCCTACTCGGCGGCCCCTCCCGGCAGCGCTCCCGCCCTGCCGGCAGCCCCGGGGCGGCTGCCCCGACGTGGGGGTCCGCTCTGGGCGCGCCGCCGCGCTTCCCCTTGTCCTTCTCGAGAGCGGGGCCGGCTCGCTAGGATGCTAGATGGGCACCAAAAAGTTAGGGACAGCGGGGGCCGGGAGGGGAGGGGGCGGCAGGGCCGCTCCCCC
>VZRQ01003548.1:818729-874124 GCA_013397975.1 Machaerirhynchus nigripectus | reverse complement strand
AGTCCCGCCGTAGGCTTCTGAGGAAATCTGGTTTCACAGTTTAGAGAAAGGAGAAGGTACGTTTGGACTTGGGGTTTATTGTTCTTTCCCGGCTCCCTCGTCGCCCCCCCCTCCGCCCTGCCATCCGCGCTCGGGTCTGGGAGCGCAGCGGAGGCGGCTGCGGGCCAGCCCAGCCTTTCCTTTGTACTTTTGGGAGCACATGCAGGTATTTTTGGGGAGCGTAAGACAGTGATTCCACCCGAAGACCCGTAATGAGGGCTGGGGGGCACTACTCGGGGGGGTCTTGCCTCCTTTATGGGCCTACTTTGTATTTTTAGAGGTTTAACTTCTTTTTTTTTTTTTTTTTTTTTTGGTGTGGGGGGGGAAGTGGACTCGGAGGGCTTTCTGGATCGGGCTGTGTTTTTCAGAGTCGGGACAGAGAAAAGCTGAAGACGGAGAAAACTTGATGGGATTGTAGGGAGTCCTGGCGGCCCTGGCCAGGGAGTGAGGGGCTGGTGAAGGCCGTGGGGTTGGGCAGGGCAGCGCGCAGCAGGGGCAAGGTGGGGGCTCCGCCTTGTGCCAGCTTGGGTCGCGGGGGCCAAAACACCACATAAGGTAACACACTGCTCCTGTGGGACCATCCCAGGGAACCAAGGTGAGCAGAAGTACCGAGGGACAATTTTAGGAGAAGAGGGCCGGACCAGAGGGAGGACTTTGTTCTTCCGAATGCATTGATGATAGCGAAGGGGAGAGTGGGAAGGGTCAGTCCAGGCTGGCCCTTCCTCGGCTGGGCTTCTGCACAGTGCAAGGACTCCTTCGTCCCTTTGAAAACGCAGTAGGTGCCTTGGGTTTTGTTCATTCCTTTTGGTTCATGCTTTCTAGAGCAAGCATCGCAACTCCAGAGAACTTACTTATGCGCTCTTTGTACTTTTCTTAATTATCTTGATCAGTTTAGTATGTTATTATTTCCCCATCCTCTTTTTCTGTGCTGTGTAATAACCATTCATTTTTCGCTTTTTTCATCCTAGTCCTCTACTTTCTTGTGTTTTCTTGTCCCAGTTTCCTAATTGTCCCTCTCTCTCCTTAGATCTACCCATTTCAGAATTTCTGAGGTCTCTACTTTTTCACTTTCTGTTGTTACTCATTCTCCTCCTTCCTGATCCCTTCGCACCTACCCTTCTGCCTTTATGCTTGCTTGCATTTCTCATGAAAAACTCCTTTTGCCAGGATCTTTCCTTTCCTCCATGCGTAGATACGCTTGTTTCTCCTGATGTGAAGCAAACATAAAGCTTCTTCTTGTTCTCTCCTAAACTTATTCTTTTGTGGACTGCCCTACATCTGTGTTACCCAGTTGCGTAGACAGAGCTTCTAGCATTAATTCTTGCTCACCAATGTTCACTTTCTCCGTCCTTCTCGTCTTGGTCTCTGTGTACATGCATCTTCTGGACTCTAAAAGCTTCTTCTAGTTCTCTCTGTCGTCCTTAGTGTGGAAGTTTGTTGTTTTCCCTTTCCCCCACTCCATCTTGGCAGACCTGATGCTGCTCTTCACATCATTGTTCCCTGCTTTGCAGAGCACTCAGACTTTTCTTTCCATTCCTCGTAGTCCTCTTCCCAACCTAAGTAAAATTTGCTTTTTGTATGTCTGAAGAAATTGCACAGAGGGACTACCAGAGTAGACTGCCGTGGGTTTGGCTACTTTGGCTTCTTCCTGGGCCAAATGCCATCAGGTCCCAAATGAAGTAGCACATCTGCTGATGGAGGTGCTGTGGGGAGACACTGGGACTAGGCTAAGGAGGCAGGGAAGATCACATATGTTTCCCTCAAAAGGGGTTGATGAGGTTTTCTTTGCTACTCGGGTTTTTTTGTTGACTTACTGTTTTCATTAGTTTTTAAATACCTGCTAGGGCAGTTGAAGAGCCTTTATATTACCTTTGTATTACCTTTCTTTCTTGTCACTTCAGTGCTTTCTGGAATGTAAGACTGTGCAATCTGTATAGATATATGAAAACCTTTTTCTTAAACCTTCTTCTGTTACACTCCAGCCCCATGATGTTTTTGAAGCAAAATGCCATCACCAGGCTTCAAGCTTAGGATGTGTCTAAATCTGTGAAGAAATATGTGTTTGAAATCATTCAGAAGAACATAACTTTATATTTGTATGTTAGTCCCCGACGGTGTGGCAGAGTTGCTGTGCTGAACAAACACTTCTTCCTTGTATTTGAACAGGTCACAACATGATTTTTGGGAAAGTGGGATGGTTGCCAGAACATCAGTCTGTGATGGGTGCCATATTGCATTACTCTTCGAGTGGTGGAATACAGCTTGGGATTCTTCAGGGCTGCTTAACATGGTTCAAACTGGACTATACAGCTGTTTAACATCTTAACTGTTTGGATTCATACTAATGGTTAATGGTCTCCTGGAGGAAGTGGAAGAGCCCCATGCTGAAACTTGTGGATACTGTGGAACATGCTGCTGAGACCCATTTGGATTATATCGCCATCTGACACCAAGGTTCTGCAGCTGATGAAAGGTATGCCTCTTCCCTGGTGCAAAAATACTGTGTCTCATACATCGAAATACTAAGCCCATTGTCTTTGTTTGAAACAAACTTGCTTCGTAGCCTTTTATTTTTTTTTGTTTCGCCTTGTGACTGATACCTACCAGTAGTTTTGAGTGGTGTTAATCTGACAGAAATGTCGCACTAGTGGTCTGACAATGTTTATATCTTAAATGGAAAAGGAAAAACCGAATGTGAAAATTTTTCATTTTTTCATTATTAACTTATATTTTCAATGTAATGACTTCATAGAGTCTAGGAGTGCTTAGCAGCTCTAGAAAATGAGACTACTCAACTTCTTAAAAAAATAAGTTAAAGACAATTTAAGCAAAGCACTTTCTGCCGTTCCGATCTTCCAAACAGCCCAGTTTGTTTGAAGACATTTCTATTTTGAGCTCAAGATAGCAATCTTCTATTATTTAACCTCTCTTCCTCCAAAAAGCAACAAAAACCTTAAGGATGGCTTGTGTGGGGAAGAAAGAGCAAACAAAAGTATTTCGGTTAAAAATTCAAGGAATTATTTTGTTTCATATGTTTTTAAAGTTTTGATGTAAGGCTTCTTGCAGAGCATGTTTGCATCCTGAATGTCCTAGTAATGTGAAAGTCTAGTGGATGCAGTTCAGTGCTCCGTTTTCTTCTTATTGAATGAGGTAATCAATGTATGAAAATGAACTGGAAACTAGCAGAGGAAACAAGTGGTTAAAGAGTTATTAATGAATAAAAAATTATTCTTGAATCTAGATGAAGTGTTAATCCAATAGTGAGGAAATCAGTGAGCTCCTTAGTGAGCTGTGCTAATGGCAAAGCAAATTTAAAAGTATTTAAAATCTCATCTTTTTATACCTGTTCTGTGCACTTCTTCATTATAGCTGAAAGTGAATGACATGAAAATAGTCAGTTTTGCTGCATGTTTCAGCTCAACTGATTGGTTTCAGCCTAAACCATATGTAGGGCAGACAAGTATTCATAATCTTAAGAAAAGTGCTGAGCTGGCTGGCCTACTTTAGGGCAAAACAGAAATCTGAACGAATAATCACTTGTGATCCTTTCCCGTTGTAAACAGAGATACAAGAAGGAATACAGTTCTAATTTCCTGGTTCTGACTGTGTTTTAATAAAGACCTACTCTTAATTTTCTTGATTATTGCGGGTAAGCTTTTTGTTGCGTACTGGATGCAATTAATGTACATTTAGATTTACGGTCTTAATATTGTTCTGCATTTATACTGTTTTTGAACTTTTCATGAGTGAAGCCAGCCATATGAGAGTCTTCAATCTGAAGTCTCAGAAATAGAAAGTCTTGGGCTGTTTGTGGAAAGAGAAAGCAAAGAATAATAAATGGATTGTGTGGATAAAAATACTTAGAGCGGCTATCTAGTGTCATCTTGGAAAAGAAACCTAGTTATTATGTTCTTGTATTTAAAGAAAATCAAAGCTGCAATCCTTTTTTGTTTCTGTGAAGATTATATTCTAGTTGAGTTTCTTCTCAGGCACTTGCCACCCTTTAGGAAAACTAAATTGAATATAGAGGTACACTTCATTTATCTGCATGAAAGCTATTAATATTCATCAACACTGAAAATTGAGGGGAATTTTTACTTATAATTAATAAGGTATAGAAACTGCTCCTTAGCTTAATATGAGAGTTTGTGTAGATTGAATTTCATCATTGCCGTAAGATTCTGGATATAGTAGGCAAATTATTAGATGTATTTGCATTTGTTTATACTTGGAACATTCCAAACAATAATAACTTGGTGACAAACTTAAGATTTACAATTTACCTGTCTTCAAATTTCTTTGGACTATTTCCAATAAAATGCAAAGAATCACTCTCCTATTCGGAGATGAGATGTGCAGAGAGGAAAAGGAGGGCCAGACAGAAAGTGTTCAGTGTGTAGGTTCCCAGCTGGGAGGTGTGCTGCGCTGGTAGGAGATAAGACCCTTTTGGGGCTTGCAGAGAGATGGGGGAAATGCTTTCTGGGGGCCCTGGCTGGAGGGTTCCTGTACTTTTCTCCTGGGAGCAGTCCCAGCAAAGGGACCAGACGCAGCAGGGGTTGAGCGGAGGCTGAGAACTGTGGGAAGGAGCAGCACCTGGGCCCTGGGAGGGGTGATGGGGACCACCTGCCTTACTTGGGGTGGGAAGGAGCCTTGCTGCTTTCAGAGGGCCTGGTTGTGAGGAGCTGCTGCTTGAGAGGAGGGTTTCGGGGATGGGAGCCTGAAGTGTGGGAAAGAGGTTGTTTCTGTGATTTGTCTTTGGTTGCAATTTGGCAGTTGCTTGCTTTGCTTGTGATAGTCCTGGAAGGTGATTGAAATCCTTGCAGGTGTCTGAGGCAGTGTGTTTTTTGGGGGGAGGGGTGGAGTTCTGAACTCCCCATCACAAGCATACCCTGGAACTGTAATCTGGTAGCAGAATTTACACCTTAAACAAATTAAACCAAATCCAGGCAGTTTGAACAGTGATTCCTCTTTTGAAGTGTGCTCTCAGTTAAGAAAGTCTTCTAGCCAATGCACTTAGATTGTTTGTGCAAGTGTTTTGCTCTGTGTAACTGAGGTGAGAGTAAACATCAGGGTCTTTCAGGCCAGCCCAGCCCGAGTGTGGAAGAGATTTAGCAGGCTGCAAGGAGTGCAAATTATACAGTCTGTGTGTGGGCAGGTGAGTTGCATTGCTGGAGTTGTGCAGTGTGAAGAATGGGCTGAGGAGAACAGGACAGGTTTTGTTACTGCCAGATTTTTAGGTGGAAGAGGAGATGGTATATGGAGTAACTTCCTATCTGTTAACATCTAGGAAGGTAGAGAGGAAAATGTGATAAAGACTTTATTTGTTTGACTGCTCCTTGCCTTTGGTTGAAGTGTTTTTCTGGATGTGTGAACTCCAGAACTCCCAAGTGAGGTACAAATTTCTGTAGACCCATGTGTGCCCCACTTGGGGGGTTCCTGATACAAAATGGAGATAGGGCTGCCTTTCCTGAGGGCTTGCTGCCTTTCACTCCTTCTGTGGGAGGCCCCATGCCTGGCAATGAAGGACAAAGAAGACTTCTTCTCTGGAGGCTTCACCAGAGTGTCCTCCTCAGGGTTTAGAGGCACAGTTTGATTCCTGGGTAAAATTTTGGGACAAAGCTTTTGGACACAGGATTGTTAGTCCCTGAAAGGGTTCCCAAGCAGTCCAAAGAGTATTGGGCATCTATGAGGAGGCTGGCATGGTAAATAGTCACTTCATGATCTTTACTGAGAAAACTAGATGGAAGCTGGAAGTCAGGGCATGTTACAAGGATGGAGTTGTCTTTCTTTGTATCTTTGGTTCCATAGAAAATGCTATTGATAATTGTGTCTGGTTTTTCTTTTCCTCCTTATTTTGCTCAAGGCTGGTTGAATCTCATGTGTGGAATCATATAACTTAGTTTAGTAGAAATCATAATTGCAAATATAATGTTTTCTTTTTTTTTTTTTTTTTTTTTTTTTTTTTTTTTTTTTTTTTTTTCCCTTTTTTTTTTGTTTTTCTGCTTTCACTGGTTTGTCACCTTATTATGCGACTTGAGGTACAATATTCTAACAGAAGCAATATAACCATTGGAGTACAGTTTGTTTCTTCTCTTGTCAGAGCAGATTTTTATGAGAGGTCCAAGAAAGTCAACCAAGGCTGGAAAGAGGGAGCTTCCACTTGAAATCTGGGTGTGGGTTTACACAAACCACAACCCCCCACACCTTATATTACAGTTATGATTGAGAAATAATTACATGAAAACTTGTAATGAAAACAAAGCTTCCAACATGTGACCTCCTTTTTCTGTAAAGTGCTCTCAGTTATGTCAGGACAGAGGCATCTGGTGTCTGGAATAGTTTTCTGTTTCTTGATTGGATTTATTTTATGTAGCTAGAAGCTTTCCAGCTCGCTAATGGGTTCTATTTTTATTCTTTTCTTTTTTTTTTTTTTTTACTTGCATTGTCATAACATGAAATTTATCACAAACTATTTGTGAAGCCTGAGGTAGGGTGATACTGTGCTTGATACCTTGACCTTTCCTTGATTGAAATGCATAGACGTGTTTGGGTTTGGTAGGGGGAAATGGATAAGCTAGGGAGGTTTAGAATATTTTAACACAAAATTAGTTCTGGCCTTCGAGGACAGGGACAGTACTTCCCCCGAAAGGTTATGAGACTACTACAAGTGTGGATTCTGTATTTAAATCCGTGAATATTGTAGATTAGTGAGAACAAATTGTGTTTGATTCTGTATAAAAAAGAGAAAAGAGAAAAAACTCCTACCTAGTCCAGATGTGTCTGCTATTGCTAAATATAGAAAAATGATTTCATTTCTTTATACTTGTAAACTAAAGCTACAGTCCTTCTATTGAAGAACAATGTTGCAATTCTATGAAATAAGATGTATTTTGTGACATCTTAAAGGTTCCAGCATAAAATTTTCTGTCACTTTTCTGTGGTTTTTTTTTTAATTGTTTTCAAAGCTTTAAGTCCCACATGGGGTGATGAGTGTGGTGTTGCTCTGGATGCCAGCATTACTTCCCTGTCAGAGATAAGAGAGAGCACTGAAGTAGAACCATGAATGTTTTCATGGAATTTCTTGCAGGCCTGGGAGGCAGGTGGGCATGGAATGAGGAGGTATGTGACTGCCATAAAAATTAATAAGTGGGTAGTGGGAGTGGGTATTCTGGGCTGATAAGGATGGAGTCTTGCTTGGTTGTGAGCCAGTGATGATTGGTGAGGAAAGGAAGTGGTGAGACAGTTTGAAAACAAGGGCTAGTCGCTAGTGATGGATGGGATAGAGAAAAGAGAGGTGGATTTTGTGGGAATGGATGAGAAGCTGTTTGTCATAATATATGTGTCAGGATGCCTGTGCCATCAGAGCATTTCTAATAGGAAAATGGAGTGAGATCTTGAAATGGCTGTGGCATAAGTTATAAATATCTCAGGCATCAGTAGTATTGGCTTCTTTTTGGTGTATGATAAAATTGTGCTGTTTAATGCTGTTGGGAGGAAACAAAGTTAACTTTAACTTTGCACATTTTGCATTAAATTACTCCCCAGGTAAGTGCAGCCTTCAAGTGAGGATACAACTTACTGTTTCTGTTTCTCTTTACAACACTGTTCAAGGCAAGGATTAGTTTAGGCAAACGATTCAGGAGTTGCACATGTTGTTTTCGGATTATCTCAGAGGTGAGACTTTGTGCTGTTACTCATTTAGTTACCACTCAGAACTTGAAAATGGGTTTTTGGTTGGTACCAGTGTTGGTCTGTGCATATCCTCTAAAAATAATGAATGTTGAATGAAATGAATAATAAATGAATAATGAAATTTGTGATGGCTCCAGAGTACCTAAGAAGGTACCCTAGATTATGCAGCAAACACTGAGGTGCTTTTAAGCAACTTCATGCTTTTGGTGCAGGCTGGTGTGGTGCTATGCAGGGTAATAAATTAGGCCTGTAAGCTGCTTTGTGTAATTGTGCTACTGTACTTCATCTGTCAATTGTTGCTTCTCTGCTGGGCTTGGGTATGGTGTGGCTTCAGCTCTGCTGGAGCTGGAGCTGACCTGAGCCAGTGGTAGCTCAAGGCTTTTCCTTGGGCTCCCCTGGGGGTGTGTGTGACCATGAACTCAGTTGTGCTTTGTAGAGAGGCTGTTGTTTCAAGGTTTTGGGCTTCAAGCGCTGAAAGAGATGCTCTCTTGCTCTTACAAAAGATGCTTTGCCTTTTTGTTAAAAACATAGATAAGATAGCACATCTTTCATCATCTGTCTCTGGGGCTTAATTTTCCTGTGTTCAAGGTTTTATGATGCCATGTAGCCAGTAGCTTTATTCATTTGAACTCCTGGACTGGACTTGTGCATCATCTATAGGCATGGCTCCTCACTGAAAATCAGACACTGGAAAGAAGGGTGGTTCAGGTTCACAACTTCATGTTTTCAGTGCCTGGGTTTTTCTTTATTTATTTATTGAAATTGCACTTGAAAAAGAAGGAATGAAAGAAATGTAATTCTAAACCCAAAAGCTTGTTCTTTAACACGCAGTTGCCTCTCAGCTTCAGGGTTTGTATGCATTATTTTTGTAGCCTTATATAGATTATAGCCTTAAATCTATGTGTTATGTGGCTTTACAGCTTTGGTTTTGCATATGGTTAAAATCTGTGTCCGAGATCATGGCAGGGTTTGATATACATCCCCTGCAGGAATTCCAGTGCTTGGACAGTGCAGGAAGGGGTTTATAGCCTGGTGTATGTTCCTGACAGTAGTTCACCTAGTAATAGGATTGAAAGGAAGTTTTAAGGGCAGCAATGAGAGAATTTGCTCCCTCTTCACAAAGAAACAAATGAACAATTTGCTTAATGTCCACTGAGATTTGTCTTGGACCACACAATGCATCTAGATGGAAGATTACTTTGATACTAGTTTATTTTAAATGCCTTATTTAATAAAACTCATAATTAACACCTTCCTTGTATTCATTGTTGTGTGTAGTAGCTCAAAATTAATACCTGAAATATTTTCGTCAGCCAATTTGGGTTATCCAGTGCACTTTTTTTTCCTGTTTAGCCACCAACTCGAGCTGTTGTGTCTAAATCCAGTCATCCAGGTTAGGTTTTCATGGAGCCAGATAACAGTTGTTGTTGACCTCACTGGTGATACTGACAACTGGAGTTTTTGGAAAAGCAAGTCAGACACCAGAGCACCCGTGTGTATATACACATACATTATGTGTTTATATTTTAGACAGAGACATTTATAGGCACATACACATGCATACCATGGAGTGCAAAACCAAAGGTGTGCCTGAGGTAGCTTCATGAAGGAGACAAGTGATTTTTTTCCTCTCTCTTTGGAGCAGTGTCTTGTTTTTTCCCAGACCTTGCCTCTTGTTGTCTTTTGTAGGTGGTCTTCAATGCTGTCTTCCCTCTTTGTTTTGGAGTTTAGATACTCAAAATGAAACATGTCCTATTCCAATTTAACAGTTTGTTTCTTAAAATACATCCATCCTGTGTGCATATTCTGATGAGTTATAAAACATGTAATGGAAAAGTGTCAGTAGCGATCAGGCAAATACTGAAAGAATTCACTGTAATCAGCTGCAAAACACTTTCAGTCTCAGGCATACTGCTCACTCCTCCCCTTCATCCCTCCACAAGGCACCACTGAAGAGCAGCAAGGCATAGCTGAAATGTACTTCTAAAAAGCACTTAAAAAAATTAGTTTCTCCAACTGGTAATCAGTACGGCTTAATTTTTGATTGTATGTATAATGTATATATATATGTATGTACCCACTATATATGTTGGTTTTTGAGGAATTCATTGCTTTAAATTATGCACAGTGTAATACTTGAAATGGCTAGACGTGATTTTTAAAAAAATTTTTTTTAACATCTTCAGTAGTAATTGTTTTGAGTGCTATCAAAACTATGTGTGGAATGTTACTTGTGGACTTCATTCAGGGTAGATGTATTAGTGGATCTCTGTTTGAGACAAGTGAAAGGATGTGTGCAAAGGAAGACCAGAACCATTCCCAGATTGATTTCTTTGCATTTGCAAATGCGAAGAAATCAATCTGCCGCTTTGACCTTGGATTGCATGTTGCACTTGAAATAGGTTTTTTCCCCTGAACACTGTTGCAAGGTTTTTTCCCCTGAACACTGTTGCAAAAGGCAGTAAGTTAAGATATGACAGTTCAGAGAGACAGTAAAGAGGCAGAATAAGAATTCATTCTTTTGCTGAGATTGTTGCTCAGGGTTATACATCTTGAGAATTTTCTTATAGTGTTGGTGCAGTCCTGTGAAGCATAGTTGGGCTGTCCGATGACTTTGTAGGAGAGCATATTGTAGATGTTGAAAAATGTCATTATTAAAAAATAAGGATTTGCACACATGGTGTAGTCTGGTAGATAGTTTCTGAAAACGAAGTGGAGGGGAGCTCTCTGGTTTGTTGCTCTGCTGTATCAGAAATGATGTATCTGAGTAATGGTTGCTGGATTAAAGCAGTTTATACTTCAGGTTTCTGGTTGCTTAGTGTGAACAGTGCTGTGCAAACACCCCAGGAGCTGCCAGGAGCCATTTTGCATCTAACGTATTCCCGTGTGGTTTTTTACCCTGTGCCATGGTTTATGTCCATGATTTGTGTAAGAGGAGCAGGGTGTCTTTATTCTTAATTTTTTTTTTCTGAATGCTCCCAGGCTGGAGAGAGATATGAAGAAGACCTGGTTATTTCAAGTCAGTCCCTGGATTAACTTCTTGGCAAAAAATTGTTATGGATCGTATACTGCCATCGCCACAAAACATAGTAAGTCAGACAGGGTATCTCTAGTTCTGTTTAGGTAAGATCAGTTTCTTCTGTGAGAAACAAAGACAGAATCTCTGTGGAGAGGCGGGGGTTGAATGTAATATAATAACCACTTGCCAGAGAGATACTTGATAGTAGTTAGCTTCTGAGGGAGTTACAGCCATTTAGTGTGTCTCTAAAGAGAACCAGGGTGCGCTCACTGGGAGGGTATTGGTGTATCTGTTGGACAACGTATATATATTTTGGTCAATTTTTTGCTTAATCTACATAATGTAAAAATAGGTGCTAAAATATGAGAGATATGGACTCGTAAGAATATTGCCATAAGCAGTTGATGCCTGCATTTGGGTGTAGGGCCGTACTTGCTAGATAGCAGAGCTGGTCAAGTCTAAAGGCATTACTGGCGGAAGGGGAACAAACAATTCATTAAGCATAATAGACTATTTAATGACTCTTACAGTTTTTGTAAGGTTCTTGTTCTGTCTTGGCTCTTCAATTCTTGGATTTAGAATTGCTATGCTAGCTGCACATGCCTTATTATTTTATGTTGAAATAAGTAGAAATTGCATTTAAAAAAAGGCAGCATAATAATTCTGAACCAGTTAATTTTAAAAGGAAATCTCATATTTCAAGGGCCAGCATCTTTTGTTTGGGGAAAATTATCAGTATAGAAGCTCTCTGTATCTTTAACTGAAATGGTTTCTAATTTATGCTTGATTCTTCTGCTAGGTTAATGTTAATTAGTTTAACATATCACTCATAAAAGATGTCATAGTTGAGTCATTGTGTAGGTAACAAATCTTGCACTGGCTAGCAATGAAGAAATATTACCTCTATTAAAACCCACACTTAAACCGTGGAGTCAGTAAGGGCTCATGACATTTTGCAGTTATCCAGTTTAATGCATTTTAATGCCTTCGGTGGTGTGAGATTTTTCCTTGGGAGGCTGTGTGGGGGATAAGCAAGTGAGGCAGAGACTTCAAATTATGCAGTCAGGATAAAGTGTAGCCTGTGCCAAGTGAGAAACGCAGCAGAAATGCTGGCTCAGGCTGGGGTTAGGGCCCGGATTCTGTAATACAAATTAAACCTTAAAAACCCCACAACTGTCCGGTGTTGGGTTACCCAAAGAAAGCATACATAAACAGTGGTAAAAAAGCTCAAATCTGCTTATATTTAGAGCCCAAGTAATTAGATATTAACAACACAGCTAAGTATGTACGCTTGTAATTAGCTAAGTAGTTTCATCCATTTCTGCCCTGAGAGAAGCATTAGAACTGGGCCTGTGGTGGAAAGCAAATTTCATTCGTGATTGTGGAGTGGTTAGTGTGACTCCATAATCCTTTATTTCAACATAATCCCACAGCCTCTCGGAGGAGGTGATGCTGTGGTGCTGCCAACGCAGCAGTGAGCCTGCACTGAGTCCTATCATCCTGCTCAGCTGGTACAGGTATTCCAGGGTATGGGATGGGCAAAGCAAATTAGTCTGATCAAACCTCTAGCCAAAAGCTGCTGCCCACATTTCTTTCTTTGTTTAAACCATCAGCATCTGAATGGCAGTGAGCAATTGAGTAAGCATTTGAGGATGCTGTTGCTTCCTCTGCCTGAGGAAGCCTGGGTGAGGAGAAGGTGTTGGATCTTGAAGGTTGCTGGAGTTTCACTTGAACAGCACAGGCGGGCATGGTCAGGAGCTTTGCATCTGAAATACTAATGTAAAAAAAGTTTAAACCTTCTCCCACTGATAAAAGTCGTAAGCACTTACAGAGCACAGGAGCAAGGCCAGTCGATCCAGTATGTGGCAGGGAATGTCTGAAACTTTGGAGGGCAGCCCCAAATTAGTGAGCCAAATGTGTATTCTTGCAAATTGTTTGTTTTCCTGTGCAGCAGGTTACTGTAGGTTTGTGGCCAGGTAAACATGGTGAGGTTGATCAGAGAAAGGAGGGTTACGGCTACTCGTGAAAGTAAACAGCCAGCATGTTCTAGCATCTCACAGTCTGAATACCAAAATAAACTAGATTCTCTCTTTAATATTTTTAAGTATCCTGCTAAATTCGGTGTTTCAGATCTGAGAAACAGCAGCTTTGCAGCAGGTGGAGCTGGCAGAAGAACAGCAGTGTTCTTCTTCTGCGTCCTTTCAAATTATGTGCATTTGAGCTCCTTTGGACTACTTGTATTTCTGTACCGTAGCAGAAGGC
Source organism: Machaerirhynchus nigripectus (assembly GCA_013397975.1). Classification (NCBI taxonomy): domain Eukaryota; kingdom Metazoa; phylum Chordata; class Aves; order Passeriformes; family Dicruridae; genus Machaerirhynchus; species Machaerirhynchus nigripectus. Next base: position 861,112 of record VZRQ01003548.1, on the reverse strand, counting down.
CAATCTGGTGATTATTTGTAGCATGAGGATTCAATGAAATTTTTTAAACAAAAATACACTGTTCTTTGACATCCTGCTTACAGCTCATTACAGTGGTGTATTTGCTGAGTGTCTCAGCATAGTTAGGTGAAGACAGGACAACTATCCCTTTGAAGTGACTACAGTCTTCAGTGTGCCACCCTGACGTTTTAATGAGTTAATCACTCTTGTGTATGCAGCTATGAACATTAGGTTTTCCCTAGCTAAAGGAGACCTCCTTCTATGGACAGGTTGCTCTTAAGGTGATGTTTTCCTGAGACAGTTCTATTATAGCTTCCTTAGCCATTTGTTCATTCATTTGTGTGCAATTATAAATTCTGGTTACTATGAGAGTTGAAAAATTGCAGCAAACAAGCGACTTCTTTCTGAATTTGCTTCTCACCTTGGATTTGCATTAAGCTTTCAGACTTCCTTTAATTTTAACCATGAAAACTGAATATATTACAGTAATTTTATTAACATCAAAAGGCCTCAAATTGTTCACATGTAGCTCTTAAAATTTATAAAGCAGCAGTTTAAGACTTTGAAATTCTTAACAGATGCTCAGCTATGTTCTCAGTATTTGAGCTTAAAGCAGAAAGAATTTAACTCAATTATAATAATGTAAACCTTTCCACTTTGCTTTGCATAATTAAATATTTTCATTTACATAGCACAGAAGTTTAACATTCTAAACAGGGTAGATAAGCAGAAGAGAAAGGCAGACAAAGATGCATCTTTAATGCATGCTGAGTAGTAATGCACATGCTGGTAATCTTACTGTGCTTATTAATAATAACTTTAACTAGAAACCCATATGCAAATTCCAGTTAATATGGATTGTATTTAAAATGTGGATTTTTTTTTTTTAATTGTGTGCGTCTTTGGAAAGATGCAGTAAGGTACATTAAAATTGGAGCAGGAATACAGTAACCTTGACATCTTCTACTTCTTGTTTTGAAATATTAATTCATAGAACGGGTCTGAGGAAAATTAAGGTATATTTTTATTTGGCCAACTTTTGTGGATGCAGGAAATGGCTTGAGTGTACCTTTGTGCAAGTCTGTCATCCTATTGGTGTAGGAAAAACTACACTAGGGGTGGTTATTACTACCACTTTGGATAATGCTGTGTCTCAGATTCACCAGCCTGCTGTCAGAGCAGCATCTCTGTGGTATAATAGGAAGCATCACGTGTTTTGAGGGCCATAAAATAGACCCAAGATGTGCCAGTAAACACCTGCACTTCCCTAAATTACTGCTGTCTGTCAAGTCCAGGTCAGCAAGATGTACCAGGCTGAAAGGAATCTTGGCTGGGTTTGAAGCAATTTAGTGCAACTTCTGTTGGCTGGTTTAATGTCGTTCTTGAATCTTCTTGAAAGTGGGAGGATCAGTGATGTTCCCCTGTAATAAAATGAAATAGTTTTGATTCTTATGTTCCTGAATTCTCCAACTGTATAATATGTTACAGATTATGTCACATAATGTGGAAAAATATAGGTGTGTTAAATAAGAGAAAAAAAGATTTTTTTTTTTTTTTTTTTTTTTGGTCATTCCTTTTGTTTGCTTATCCTTAAACTTCACCAGGTGATTGCCTTGCTCTGATTGAATGTCCTACATCAAAGCAGTTTGGAGGCTTGCTTTTGCTTTATGTTCATTACATGCTTCAAATCTCAAAATTTAAGTGTCAATATATAGGATACATACAATAATTCTATACATTACAACTAGGAGAAGATGGATTTTTAGAAAAACTCAGATTGTACTAAACACTATTTCCCACGTATTGATTTTAGGGCATATATCAAACCACCAAAAAAATGTGGAAACCCAAGCAAAAGGGAGAACACCTGTGTGTGTGTGTGTATGCATGCATTGCAGGGTAGGGAGTGGGGTGGGGAAACTTAAAAGAAGTTTGTGTGTTTGCCTTTGATATTTCATTTACATTTTCTCTAGGGTTCTTTCGGTAGTGAGCTTGGGAAAATTGTTTCAGTTGCACTTACGTTTCTGGGGATTTCTGTCAATAGTCTAGGTTTCTTCCATTTGCACGTAGATTTTCTAGTGCACTATGAAACCTTTTGGCATATTCTTTGCTTTGTTTGGTGGGAATGGAGATAAGAGAACAGAATGTAGGGGAAAATGAGAATTTAACTTCCAATGCAGCAAAATTTCATGTCCTAAAGTTGCTTCTGACAGCCATTCTTTTGATATAACAAGTGGCTGTTTGCTAACTGCCTGCAAATCCACTGGTGTAGGTTACTTGCTTAAAGAACAAGTGAAGCTACAAGGATCTCATTAACTTTGATTTTCATGTAATCCCAAAAACTTGTAGCGATATATGTGCTCTTGTTGTCTCTTGCCTCTGATCATTGGGGAGTGCTTAGATGTACTAAAAAGTCTTTGGCACCTCTGAGCACCCTAAAAATAATTTTATTGGTAGGATTTTATTGGTAGAAAGGCAACTGGAGGCTGAGCATGGAGTTCTCTTAGTTTTCCATTATTGCTCATTTGGTTTTAGCTGTTGAGTATTTTGCCAGTTTTCTTTTCTATTCCTGCTTCATTAGACTTGTGCTGCTTTTCTGAAGGGTTATGAGAAGTTCTCATTATGAAGTAGCTGCTTAGCTCAGGAAATCATAATATTCTCTAGATTTTTGAGTTGTTTTGTTGTTTTAGGAGAAAAAAATGGGATTGTTTTGGTTTATCTTGTATGCATGTAGTAAATGTATTGGAGAGGTGTCAGTATTGTAGTCAGATGAGATAAGTTATTTTGTATATGAGGAGAACACACGGTTCTGCGTGTGTCATTTCTCACCTGTGTGCCTTAGGTGTGTTGTGTTCCAGCTGGTTTTCTGTTGTCATATTATCTCTGGCTCTGTTTCTGCTCATTTACACTGGGATTTTACCATACTGGGGCATCTCCTGTGAGATACAGAATCATTTCAGTATGTGACATCAGGCACTTACCTAACTTTCTATGTGCATGAGGTAGGATTTGGGTTCTTCTGGTAAAGAATCCTGTGCAGAGCTCTATGTAGAAGGCAGGAAAATACCTTTCTTGCTCGCTGGATTTTGTCCACAATTAGCTTATGCTATGTGGCTTAATTTACTACAGAAGTAGTGTGTTGCTGCTTTACTAAGCCTTTCTCTCTCCCTTAAAGCAATTGTGTGCCCATTTCCCATTTAAAAGCTAAACAAAAAACCTGACATTCTGAAAATAATAGTGGAATATTAGGCCTGGGGGATCTCTGGAGTGCAACCACTTAATTTGCGTGGTAGGTGAAGTTTTCTTGCTTTTGTCCAAAGGTTTAGGGAGTGTCTGTGCACTTTCCACTTCCCAAGTCATTAGTGATTTGTGGGTGATTGGGTCCAAGTTTAACTATTTGCCTGTAATCTCTGGGGATTAGAATTCCTAGATGTTTTAATGCCTGTAACTGTCATTAGAAACTGCAGTGAGTAAGTAAGTCCTGATTTATGAGTACTCAATTAATCTTAATGCCTGGGATTTGTTCCAGTAAATTCACACATCTGGGTGAGTGCCCAAGGTTTTCAAATAATTCTTGTAATTTGCATATTGACCTTTGAGGGCTGGAGAGTAGGTGTCATCCACATAAAACAGTTTTTCTGTGGGACCTATTTTAGTATTTTTTAATACCTTTCAGACCATGCCTCTGATTATGTTGAAGAGGGGGAGCAGACGTTCTTGCTCTGTTCTTGGTTTTGACAAGTGTGGGGGTTTTTGGGTGGGTTTTTTACTCTTATTTTTGGACTACAGTTTGAAAAATAGACCCCTCCTCAGCAGTTTAATCCAATTGAGAGTTGGTCAGTGTATCTCATTTTCCTAAGAACTCTGATGGGATAATCCCAGGTAACCCCATCATAAGCTCTTCTCAGCATCTGGCAATACCCCTGATGAGTGCTGTGATACTGCAGGTTGCTTGATTAGTTGCTTGAGGTTATCTGGTCCAGGTCTGGAAGCAATAAATCTAACCTGATGTATTTCAATATTTCTGAGTCCAAACTTATCTTAAAAAGTTTGGTGGTGGTGGGGGAAGCTTTGGTTTGGAGTCTCTCTCTATGGTGGGACTTGGGAGTCAGTACTGAACTGAACTCTCAACAGGAGTGAAGTATTACCACAGTAGAGGAAGGCACATCAGTCCATGGGATCATGATCCTTGTGATAAAGTTGTGATTCATTTGAAACATGCTCAATTGATGGCACCTATCCCTGGCTGGATTCCAGTGGTCATAGCTGTTTTCTTCATGACTGTGAGAAACAGGCATCCTCTCCCTGGGTGCATTGTGGGAGGGGTAAAAACATTTGCTTTGCTTTCAGCATTGCCTAGGGCTTTCCTGTATTGCTTCTGTAGCTGGATCCTTTTTTTCTCTGGGTGGAGTGATGCTTCTGAAATGCAGGGCACTGAAGTCCCAGGAAGGATCCTCCTTCCCACTGCACCAGTCATGTCAGTTGGAATGGGAATATCATTTGGGGGTCTGTCTCTGTAGACTATCTGAGATGAGAGTTGTACATCCCTCTCTGAGATTTTTCTTTTTTGTCTGTGTGGTGGGAATTTGCCTTTTTTTTCCCCATCAGTTCTCATAATTTTGCTGTAAGAGGTAATACACAAGGGAGGACTATCTATCATTTTTATGTGGAAGCTGTTTAATCATTATACTAGGATTTTTTGTTTCAGTTTGGGTACTTTGGTAAGTTTCAGCTTGTGTGCTCTGTGATCAGGATTTCTGGATGTTGTGTGTGCTAAGTTTTTTTGGTTTGAGTTTTGTTGTTGATGTGTGTTTTTGTTTGGTTTGGCTTGTTTGTCTGTTTTTTTAATGTTCTGGTTAGATTTTTTTTTTGTCACCCCTATTCCTTTCCTTTTTTATATCATTGTTGGAACTGGAATCCTTGAAGGTCTCTGGTTTGCTGTGAATGAAATCCACAAATTTAGTACCTGGGAGAAGCAAATTATCAATTTCTTACTACCTTTCCCAGTCCTTTGGGTGGGGAAGTTTCAGTGAACATCTGCATTAGCTTGGCAGTGCATTGTCTATTTCACTATAATTTTTTCCTTGTTATTTGTATCTACAGCTAATATGAAGGTGTGAATATGAAAATGATATTTTGTCTACCTATAAAAGAAAAGATTTTACAGTATTGGTAAGGAGGGGGAAGAAGTCAGGGGCAGGAGTAATGATACTTAGCCAAAGTTTTGGATAGAAAAAGTTACAACAAATGCATTAGAACTTCCTTTTTTTGTGGTACATTCAAGTGCAAGAGTATGCGCAAAAACCATTACTATGTAATTGGTAGCTCAGAAGCTTTATTGTAGCTGGTGTAAGTGGTTTGATTCAAGGCTGTTATGCTCAAGATCCTCACTGAGCTGTTTTGGGCACTTCAGGAAGAGTGTGGGAACAGGAAGAGTTTGTATTTGTGCTTTCACAGTTTCCAGTGATTTATGGCTTGTGAGTCTTGAGCTTGCCTGAGTGAAAGTGTCTTTGTAGCTGTTAATCATCTGAGGATTTTTATTCCCATCACTTTTGGAACCAATCAGGAGTGGTAGTATTCACTGCAGCCAGTGGTGCTGAATTCCACAGTGGACTTCATGTGAAGAAATCTAATTTTGTTTGATTTGAACCTGCTATGAGCTGGTTCTTCCAATGCCCCTCTGCTGTTGTAATAGTAAAGGTAATTGTTTCCTGCTTGCCTTACCCTGCCAGCAAGAATCCCGCAGAAACGAAAGTGGGGTTTATATAGGGATACAGCTTTATTTTTTTTTGTTGTTGTTGTTTTCATATTCCATATGCATTCCATAATAATGATAATTAATACAATTCGGTGTTTCCTTTTGGACTGCGACAAAGAATTAAACTATTAAAATAACCTGTTGCTGCTACAAAACTTTGTTCCTTACTGGTAGGATTCATGGCTCTCTATGTAAAGGGAACACTACGTTCCCTTTGTTTCCATGTCATCCTCTCTCTCCACATTTGTGTTTTGTTGTTTTTTTTATTCAATTTCACCTATAACTTAAATGCTGTAGTCACTGAAGATGCTGATAACATTTTTCAGAGGTTAAAGAAACACTCATCAGAATAAAGCTGAAAAGCCATGGCCCTTCTGGAGCTGTCTCAGCTGCCAGTGCAGAGTAAAGAGGAGCTGGAAGGGCTCATTCTTCTGGGAGTCAGCAAGTACAAGAACCTGCAGAGTAGAGGTAGTTTGTCCTCATCGTTGGCTAAAAATACAGAAACTGTTTCTTATTTTTGTATCTACTATAACTAGAAAAAAAGGAATATTGTTTATTACTTAGAGACACTGGTGAAACAGGATTTTAAACAAATCTGATTGTCCAGTCATTACTATTTTGACAAGTAGTTGTAGCAGGAAATTGGTGTGTGGTTTTTTGCATGTTTTCTGCTACATTTTTATTTGAAAAAAAGTTATTTCTCTGACAGCCATACGTTTTTGGCTCCTGAGAGTTTCACAGAAAAAAAAAGTAAAATAATTCTCCTGATGAAATCCACCTAAATTTTTCATACAGATAAAACATCCTGAGGCTAGAGAAGGAAAGCAACTAGATGCTTCAGCTGCGTTTGGAAAGAACTAGTGGTGCTGTCCTAAAACTGTGCCAAAGTCAATGAAAATACCTTATTTCTTTGTTAGCTGAGCAAGATGTATAGCTACAGCATACTAAGATGGAGGCTGCTGTCATCATGCCTGGATACGGACTCGACAGACAGGGAAGAGTTCAGGGATTAATGGGAACTGTGGTGTAGCAGCTGAGAGGAGAGGCATTAGGAACAGGGAGCATTCCAATGCATATTACAGATATTGGAAGTATTTTTTGTGTCAGCTTTCAGCATATGGTTTGCAAATTGCATACAGACCCAGTTGATATCTGATAGTTGCAAATGTGTTTTGTATTGATTCCTGGGAAAAAAGAAAAAAAAAGCTAAAAGTCAGATTTTCTTTTAAACAGAGTAGAACACACAAACTAAAAATTGCACTTTTGGTTTGGTTATGTGTGGGCTTCAACCACTAGAGCTGCTTCAGAGACAGCAGACAGCCGGACAGGGTACTCTATCCTTTATTACCAATTTAACTGTCTCTATTCTAGGCAGTATTTTGACTAAAGACATTTGAATTGTGATTAAGATGTTAAACTTTTTGGAGAAGTGGTATGAAAGTCACTTAGGATCGAAAAGGTAACAGAAAGATCAGGGCTCTTCTGAACTGGTTTCAGAGAAATGGTGTGGCCAAAGAAGCCATTAATTCTTCTTGCATTACCCAGAACTAAAACACAAAGCTTGCCAAAGAACCCATCTCTTTTTTGCAGGAAAAAACAGCCCTGTGAGCAAAGCAGGCATGAATTAGTTAAACTGCTGTTGCTAGAAGTGTTTTTTCCCTTTTGAGATGGTACAGCTGATTATAGTGTTTTCAAATTGTCTTGTAAGTTCAGTCAACCTGAGTTTCAGGCACTGTGGATTTAAATAGATGATGTTTAGACTTCAGTAGCTATGTCTAACAGATTGGTGCATCTATGTAAAAATTAAGAAGTACCTTTCAAAAAGAATGTGGAATCAGATTGATTTTGTATTAGCCATGTTAAATTATTGAACAGTATCAACAGGGCATGGGCCAGCACCTGCTGGCACTCTCTTCAAGAAGTGGCAGAAGAAACTCTGTCTTCACTGTTAGAAACTGATGTCAGTCACCAGGGGCTTGTAGATGTGTAAAGAGAAATGTGAGGCAAAACTGAAATCCTCTTCTTGGGTGTTTCCACTGCATTGTGAAAATTATACTTTGCTTGGCTATAAATGGAAACTGTGGTTTCCAAGATGCAACACGGGGGATCTTTTAAGACTCTCTTGTTAATTGTGTGTGTCAGTTTAGGAAAATAGGCATCATGTCTTCAAACCCTAAACAGCAGGAAAGAAAGAGCAATAACTTGATCCAGTTATTTTGCCCACAGAGGCCTCGGGGAATAGATGTAACAAATTAGGAAAGAAAAAGAGAGTGCTGGTGGATTTCTGTTGTGCAGTACCAGTGATGGTGATTTCCTGTAGGAGATGCAGGGGTCTGTTTATGGCACAGTGCACTTCAAAACCAAACGTTGGTTATCTGGTTATAAATGCTGAGAGTTGTCTGTCAGTGGTGATGGCTGAGTAGTGTGTGTTTGCTTTGAGCAAACTGATGCACGGAACTATACTGACTTTGGCACAAACGTCTCAGAATTAGTTATATTTTGCAGTGTTGAGATTAGCATGCCTGGTATTTACTTTCTGTCAAGTAGGTTTTTGAATGGCAAACCCTTTGTGCTCTGTAGGGCAGCCTTTATTTTGAGTGAATGAGTTTGCAATTCCCCCACAGACATCAACCCCCGTTGCTCCTGCTTTGCAAATTCCATGAGCCCAGTTTATTTGGTGTGAGCTGCAAAACTGTGCTTATTTGTAAATAAATGCATAAAAAAATGAGTTCCAGGAATCATTTGCACAGGTATTTAGTTTCTAATGTTTTTCTTCATTCTTTGGTAGCCAGTAGGCTCAGGTAAAAATAGGCAGAACTCATCAAGGGGAGCAAAATTTCTCTGGGTCATGTTAGGCTGGGGTTTGGTAGCCAGGAAAATGAGTCTGTTTTGAGGTAATGGATTTTAGAAGAATAGCTTACCTATGTTTATTGTGCCACCTCTTTTTTCTTTTTATTTTTCCCCCTCTCTGATGATTCCAAAACAGAAGAGGAGGTCCCAAGCATGTGGCCCTTTTCCCATAGCGCTTGGCTCCAAGTGCAAATGGTATCCTCCAGGTTGTGTTGCGGGGCCTGCCTGAGAGAAGTGGCTGCTTTCAAAATTCTTGTTAGGGAAAAGTGATGGATGGCTTTGTTGCAAGCTGCCCTCTCCCGTTCAGGGTGAGCCTGGGAAGGACAGGGCTTCTGAGAAGTTGTCAGCACTTGATAGCTCTGTGCTGGATCACTGGAGCAATGCTGAAAGGAGAAAATGGGAATAATCCAGAGACCTGCCTGTTCAAACAGTACCTGCTAAGCATGCTGAAATGCAGGTAGAACCAAGCATGTCTGATGAATCATGTCTTGTCCATGGTATCAAATGGGAGTTGAATATTGCATAGATATCAGATTTATTAAGAGCTCTTTTCTTGTTCAGTGAATATTAAGGAATGATACCTCTTGTGTTGAATAAAGGATAATCTGTTGATAACCGTCTTTTTGAATCCAAAGATATCAGGACTGCATTTTGAAAGGTGGTGCTTCCTAAGAAGCAGATCAGTTGAAAGAATAATCCTTTTTTTCTAATTTCTCTTCAGTGAAGAAATGCAGAGATATAGTTGAGTGTTTTTTTTTTTTAAAAAGATTATTGAGAGAATTACAATTAATTTCTCCATCCAGTTAAAAGTACCCAGTGAACCTTTGTGTGCACATTTAAAAAAATTAAAAAATTATGCACTTTTAAAGGAGTCCTAATCAGAAGTTTATTTTCGATAGTAGTACCATACTGTGTGACTGGTGTGTTTAACATATGCATCAATGTACTATCCCAGTAAGTGATCATACTTTCATCAATAACTCTGTCTTCTTGTATTCACACAGTGCTTTATTTTTCAGCTTTACAGTTAATGCTTAAATAATCTAGTAGGGTATTTCTGCTTGTCATTCCGTTCCCTTGTCTAAGAAGAACAATACACTCTGCAAGCAAACCCATTTAAATTGAAATGAAGTCTGTCCTCTGTTTCCAGCATTAGTCTGTATCTAGGTGGAACCTTTACATGTTGACATGTATCTGAGATTAGAAATTATGACATGGTGTAATTAAGTTTACGTCTCTACAGCTGGATGTAGTACTTAAACTGGGATCTTTCTTTGCTATTTGTGAAGGATCAAGTAGATCCTCTGGTATATAACTCGGGCAAAAAAAATGTGTTTCTGGAGAATTTAGAAATGTATTAATTTACTTGAGCTAAAAATTATGTAGTTTTAAATAGAGGTCATTAGAGCTGTTTAGAAGATAAGTCAGACTTCTGGTTCCAAGTGCTGTCTAACAAACTTAACCTAGCTCAAACTAAGAAACAGCTTCTAAATACAGTGGCCTTAATTTATTGTCTGTTCTTGCGCAATGGAAAACATTCCTCTCTGGAAGGTGGCAAAATGTTTTAGCTTAGCATTTGAAGGACGAATTAATTCTTTTCTTGAAAACATCTGTCCTTTCATATGTTTTCCACATGCCACAGTGCTGTCACCTCCTGCTCTGCCATAAAGGGAGGAGCCTTTTTTATTTTTAGAAGCACGGTGTGATGATTTGAGCTGTGGTAAAACTGGAGGATCTCCTACCTACTTTTAAACCAGTTTAGGTTGGGTGCTGGTGAAGGAGAGGAGGTGCCAGGCTGCTGCAGGAGGCTGTGGGGTGCACTTGAGGGCTGTCCCCCCGGGGAGCACAGAGTCCTTAAAGCTGCTGCTGCCCTCCAGGCTGGCCTGTGCCGGGCTCTGCTCTGCTCTGCTCTGTGGTGGGAGTGGGGCCGGGAGGAGTTGGCAGCTTTTTGTGCGGTGTCGGTGCTGTCCTTGACAGCTGCACTGTGTCCCACTGCACGTGACGAGCTTAGCGAGAGGCTCGGCTGGGGGAGATTAACGATGGGCTACTGCGGGTGCCTGTGCGGACTGGGGAAGAGCAGATCCCAGTTCCTCATCCTCTGTTTCCTTGCTGAAACATGAGCTGTAGGACCTAGAAAACAAGTATACTTCTCGTTTTGTTGATCTGGTGACTTTCATTTGTGCAGACCTTGAAATGCAAATCCTGCAGAGAGCACATGAAACCTTCCCTTGTTCCCTTCCTGCCTGCTGGCCACAGGCCTTTGGAGTTTGTTCTGTGATGGAGTAACAGAGAGCCTGGCTTTACCATGTCTGCAGACAAATAAGGACACTTGCAGATCATGTCTGTAGTGCAGATGGTCTCAGTGGAGGATTGCGGTGCTATGAGTGAAGTCAAGATATTAAATGTGTTAGTGCTGTCATGGAGATACGGGTGGAGTGGCTTATCTCTTCTGGCTTCACCTTGTGTAGCATGTAAATACAGCTACTCTGTGTTTTTGTTACTTACGTTAGCTTTGTGTTTGACCAGTTTTGGTTTGTCAGTACGAAACCAGAGAAATGACAGTGTTGTTTCAATTGCTGCCACTTTGGGAAAATATTTCCATGTTTAAAAAGCAAAAAGGCTAAATTGGTGTAAGGGTAGGAATAAATATTAAGCAGAGAAACAGGATGAGGAATTGTTGGTTCTGAGGTTTGGGTGATTTTTGTACAAAATGGTTGGGTAGGCTTCATTTCTTCCTGTTTCTTTTAAATACCCAAATGCTCTAGTAAAATCACAACAGTTGATCCTATGAACAAAGAAATTATTGCTGTAAAATCAATACTTACACTTTTATTCAGAGAGAAAAGCAAAATTTATTATTTGCAAAGGCCTCTCTCTGAAAGACTTGGGTTGATGAAAATATTTTTATTTTGAAAAAGAATGTAGCAGTTCAGTATTTTCTTGAAATAATATGGAGCTTAAAACTGACTGGAGAGTGAGCCATGAGTTTACTTAGGCTTGAGGAAATTACTGTAAGTTAAAAAATAAATTCAAATTTTCTGTTGGAACTTGGAGAGAAAAATCAGCTCACTGAGTGGTGGGAGGCTGCTGGATGTATGCCTGAGGTGTGAGCATTTGACAAAGCCAGCCTGCTCATATAGAGGAAATATTTTCTTTCCATTTAGTTCAGTAGAGTAGCTATTCCATTCAAAATTAAGAGCAAATTGGAAGAGAAGACAGGAGAGCTTGTTTTCCATCTTCTGGCATAACACAGCAGCGGGTGTAGTAGGTGAGGGTGTACTAATTCTAAACATTGCAGCGCATGGTCACCAACAGAGTCAATCACATTGATTACATATAAATAGAATTTATGGCAAAGTGCTGGACCTAATGTAAGGATAATAGTTAATTTCAAGTGAAAAGATCTTGAAGATCACTAACACAGGATGTTTTTTTCTTAAGGAAAATAACTAAGTGTAAATAAAAAGCAAGCCTAAATTTTTTTTTTTACATTGACACAAATGGTGATTTAAACTGTTGTTTTTAAGTTCCTTCATTTAAATAATGTGATGAAGGTAAGAGTCTGTGAAGGGTAGTTCCTTTTTATTTATTTTTATTAGTATTAGGAAAAAAAGACATTAGGCCATAGATAAGCACTATTTCTTCCACTGTCTTCAGCTGCATTTCATCATCTGCCCCTTGAAGTTAGAGACCTGTTTCAGTGAGTCCAGACATGAAAATTGTATCTATGTTTTGAAATTTCTTGTGGAAGCTTGTGAACTTAGTGGCATTAATAGTAGGGTAGGAGTAAAGGATCTGTACAAATATTTGAAGCTTCAAGCTAATTTCTTTCTCTCTGGCATCCAAGTTTTCATCTGTGGCATGAATGCTTTCTGTGGGTGTGTTTTTCCTTCACTTCCACTTTGTCAATCGAAAGCTTTCTTTTTGCTTAGCAGCATTTTATCTATGATTTTCAAGTAATGATATGTTTTCTTTTGAATGGCTCTTTAATTTTTCATAGTTCAAGAACAGAAACAGTAAGCAGAAGGCAGCAGTTTATAATAAAATGTTTAGAATCTTTTTTTAAACAGAGCATTTAAAAACTGGTTTCTTCCAGCAAAACCTCTAGATAGTCTTTTTATTCCGTCATCTGCTTTGCTCTCTTTTTCTGTCCTTCAAAACACAAAAGGTGAAACAAAATCACACACAGACCCACACACACAGACACACACACACACATGCCCCTTTTCTGATTCCAAACAAAAAGAGAACCTGTTCATCTTTATTTTGGAATCTGTTGCCTTGGTGCATGCTGGTAGACCTGTCCATGGAGTTAAGTGTCAAGAACCTACTTTTAACAAAATACTTAAATGCATGGTTACATTTAGTCCTACTAAGGCCAATACTGAGGTCTAGATTTTGTTCTGAATAGAAAGTACTTCACTGAGTTGGAGTATGGGATGTAAAGTGTCTGGCATTTGTCCTGGATGATAGATGCATGTGTAGTCTGTCTAAAAATTGTATTTCTAATGCTCTACTAATTGCAAATGTGATTCTCACAGTTTGGTGTATATTTAGGTGTTCTGCACTCTCCAAAGGAGAAAATGGTAGTAATTCAAAAGAGAAAATACTGAAAATAATATTGTTTTGAATGGACATAGCAATAAGTTTGAAGGCTTGTAAACCTAGCTTTATTAGTAAACAGTCATATCCTTATGTGTGAGTCTAGATACTGTTGAAATATTTCAGTGATGTAATGTTAAAAATATTTGTTGATGGCAAGTCAAACCAAAAACTTCAAGTTGCTTTTTAGGTATCAAACCATTCCTCGGTAGATTTTTTTTCCTTTATCACAAGGAAGAAGTGAGAACCAGGTTAGGTTTTATGAAGTACACGATAATCTACTGAGCAATCTTGCTCCTTGCATCTTTATTATATGGGTATGGCCTGGGCTCAGTATGGATTCAAAATGCAGTGCAGAGCTGTACCCAGAGCTTGTGCTTTCTGCGTGGGAAGAGTTTCCCTCTCTGTGTTACCCAGGAGGATGACTATATTTCATAGTTTCTAGTTGTTGCTCTGGGCTCTTGGCAAAGTATCAGGGTAGCTTCTGCTGGTATGATGTTTGGAAGTGTCTCTCTTGCAAGAAAATATTTTGGCACCTTGTTTTGTGTGGTTTGGTCCAGCAGAAGAGCGTGTGGGATGTGTAGTCTTCAAATGGAAGTGCTGTAGGAGTATTTATTTTAATCAATTTTTAAACATGCATCATGGCATGGCTAAAAATACCTGCCTACTTCAGTAGAGTGAAGAACAGCACTGTAAATATAAACGTAGGTGGTGTGAATGGCTGAGAACTGGGTAACATTCACTGTAGGCTCCTTGGGGCTGTTTTTTGAGAAAGAGTGAAACTCGGATGTGAACAGCAGGCCGTAGAATTTATTTTTTATTTATATGTTTATAAATAGCTGGATTTGGCATATGAAAAGATAATGAACCAACACTGTGTTTTGTTATGTTGGATAAGGTCAGGAGCGTGAACTGTTCAGACCTGACTCATTCTGTTTGGCTGCGCTGAATATGAGGAAACTACAAAGGCCGTTTTAAAACATGTGGCTACAAATAACTTGTCAGTGTTTGGTGATGCAGAGTCCACATAAATCTCTACATCTGGAATGTGTGAACCCACGAGTATCTCCTGTTAATTATCCTGTTTGACATTTCCAAAGCTAAAGAAGAGTGATGGTTAGTTATGAATCATATCTTGCCATGCTGAAATGCCAGGCTTCTTTTTATTGCGATAGAGATTAAGGCCAACAGAGTCGTAACCACTCTCAGCATCACAGTTTTTGCTACTGTCAAACTGCTGATGCAGCATTTGCTTAATATGAATGAACTTTGCACCTCTATAAAGTGCTTTAAACCTAGGAAAAATTTATGCCTTATCAAAAGGTTAATCCTGACAAATTATTGTAAATTATCTCCTGTCTGTGCGCTGCAGGTGCAGTGAAAATAATTCTGTGCTGCGCAGGCCAGTGACTGTTTCAGTGGATTGAAGAGCGTCACTGTAGGTGCCAGCAGCACTGGGGTGGTTGTCAGGACCAGCCAGGGGTTCATTTCACAGCACTCTCGATGCGCCAGGTCTTGGAGTTCCAGTTCTGCATGGGCTAACAAGCTGCATTTCTGCTGCTCAGCATTTTGGATGGACTGTGTACCAGCCTCGTTTCAGTGAAGTGTAGAAAATAAATGCTTAAATAACATCAGAATTCAGTGGTGTGAAAATGCTTCAGTGAATCAGGGCCTCAGGTTGAGTGTGGTTTTTTTTGTTGGTTTGTTTGGTTTTCTTTTCTTGTAGGATAGCATCCTCTTTCTCTCTGGACGGCTGCATTCTTAGTCCCACTATTAAGGGAGTGTGGGAAAAAAGTAGCCTCTGAAGCAGTGAGTGCTGGGTAGCCTTTCACCATCACAAAAACAATGCTGATTCAGGCATTTGAGCATTGTGTGCTTACCCAACCTCATAGCTCAGATTTAAGGAAGCTCATGAGCTCCAATACCTGTCACTTCCTTTCATTTCTGTTTTGACTGAGAAATATGAAGAAGTCTAGCTTAAAACTGTATTTTTAATCACACTGTAAAGTCATGCAAAGGTGCAGGCTTGTGCCTGTAAAAATTGCATCTGCATTAACGTTTTGTAATTTCTATTACAACATACAGAATAAAGTATTTGTATAAGTATATGATGGGATACAACACAATGGGATAAATTTCTGAAAATGGGGAGGGGTGTGTGTGTGTGTGTTTATGGTAGTTGCCTTGTAGCTGTAGGGGCAAACAATCCTTCTGAGCAGGATGCTGTGCTTGCTCCAAGTCATGTAAGCAGCTGCCAGGCTCTTGGGCAACACAATGGGTTAACAAGTGAGGTAACTTCCACCTCAGCACTGTCCTGTGTCTTATGCTGATAAGCATTAAATAACCCTTACACAAGGATACCCTCTCAAAAACGTTACAACACAGGATTTTCTGGTGGTGTTTGTTAATAACGCCTTTGGCAAGTGTGAGACCTGCTTGTTAATATAGCTTGGAAATGCAGGTGTTCACTCTCTCAGAACTACCCTTCCCTTTTTTTTCCCTCTTTCTGAGGCAAGAAAGATGCATGTAAGAGGTGTGATATGTTTTGACAAAAGCTTTGTTTTAATGTCATGCAGCCAATAGGACCCAGAGTGTGCCCAGCAGATGTCTTCAAATCTGAACCACATAAACTAAGCTGTGGCCTCAGCATTCCTCTGAAATAGGTCCTTTCAAAGCAAATGCTGGGTTCATTGCTCTTTCACTGCAGAAACAGCCAAGACCTCATTTCCCACCTTCCTGGAGAGTGCCTCATCCACCCACTCCCATGGTCTGTTTTTATGGGGGCGTCACTTTGGCTGAGAGCGGTTCAGTTCGCAGAAGGGAGAGGGAAAGGGAGCCCCTACCGTGGTGCAGGCCTGCATTCCCAGGGCCAGCTATTGTCAACTCTTACTCTCCAGCAAGCCTGTCTCTGTCTCTGTCTCTCTCTCTACATATATATTTCTTTCTTATAGAACAACTGTTTCAGCATCTTGCTCCCTTCGGTGTGGCTGGTGATGTTTCCCTTCTCTTTTGCAGTGCCTTATTTTCCCCCCTTTCCTCCGGATTGAAGTTCTCTCTTTAACCTCTTATTGTATCTACCCAATTCCATAAATTCTTTTTCTGAATTCCTATTCCTTCCCCACAAAAAGCCCCTTATTGTCAGAGGGGAATGCGTTTTTGCCTGACCTCTGGACAGCTGTTCTATTCAAAACCTCTCCCTCGGAGTAAGAGGCATCCCACAATTCACTGCTTTTTTCTTTGCTATGGTAAAAGCTAAAAGAATGTTTAACAAAGGCCTACAATTGGTGATGGGGGTGGGAAATGGGAGTGTAACTTAATAGTTTCAGAAAACTGATGAATAATATAAGCCTTTAAAGAACCTTTTTGAAAGTGTTATCCCTGTTCATAAGCAGCTGGTAAAGCAATAAACTGGCAGGATTTGATACAAATATCTTATTTGGACCTCAGTGGCAAGTTATATATTTTAATTATTTAATATTTCAAAGATTTTTTTTTCAATGCAGGGTGACATGAAATTAAATCACATATTATATGTTGTGGGTTGATAATAACTAGGTGAATGATGGATTGTATTGTGTTTTGGAGATTTTGGAGCCAGAAATGCCATGCAAATGCAAATTGAGGGGAACACATTTATAAAATGGTTTTTTTCAGTTGCGTTGGTTCCCTAAAGCCATTATGTTTTCTTTTAAGGATTTGTACATGTTTGATTAACGCTATTTTGGTCATGAGAAGCATTTGTGGTATGGATTTGGATCCTAGTCTGAACTAATTCGTTACAGAGCGCTGTGCTGAAAATTGGTGTTTTAAAGGAATGCAATCGAGTTTAAATTAAAGTTTTGTGTTGCTTTAAATGTTAAAAACCATTTTGACTTCCTCTCACTTGTAGTGTAGTTTTATCTCAAAGCAAGATGAGGAATAAAATGCTCTGTTCTAAATCTTTGGCTAGTTGAACGGGCACCTTTGACAGCCTTTCTTGCACGGGTGGGTCCCGCTGTGTTCTCACAGTGGTCACTTTCTTTTTTTTTGTCTGAGAGGCCTTTTTGTGGGGGTGGGAGCCTGGTGACAAATGCTTCTGGTTTCGAATGCATTTAATTCCAAGTGCAAGCTTGCGCTGTTGCAGCTTTGCGTGTCAAGCCGTGCTGGGGCTGAGACTGCCATTTTGAAATGCTGGCGCTTCTCATCTCCCAGTGGCCGCATTTCCGTCCCTCTGCGGTGCCACATGCACGTACAAACGCACCTTTGCTTCTCCTGAGGCTCTTGGAGCATTGCCTGATCCCTCGCTCCCTGCCGTGTCCATCTGAAGTACCTTCTCCCTGTTTTATGGGGTATTTCTCGCCCTTGCACGTGTACCCAGCCGTGTATCTGGGTCTTGCACAGGTGCCTGGCCCAAGCCTTATGGCCGTGATTTAATACCACTGATTGCCCCTCGGAAGGAGTCAGCGCGCTGCGTTGCTACAGCCCTTTGCTTCCCGAAGGGCGGGCGGGTGGACAAAGGATCCCCCCAGCCAGCCTGGGGTTGCCCGGGCCCGGACATATGCATATGAATGGGGCTGTGCATCTGCATTTGCTCCAACCGTTACTCCATTGTCACCCATTCCTGTAATGAAGAGTCCCTGGGTATTCATTAACGTGCGTGGCTTCATAAACATCTCTGGCGCAGAGCTCTTAGCCATGGCTATTTCTGCGGTTTCAGCGATATAAGAAGAGTAATTTGAAAATTTTATTTAATATTAGTTATTATTAAACAGCTATTTATTTAATAATTTAATTTTTAATTATTTATTTAATAACTAGTTAACGTATAGAAAAGCTGTATGCCAGCATGGAGAGAGTCATGCAAAATATTCATTGTGAAGTTATGTATTCTCAGAACTGTCCTCTGGTGTTGTGGCAGTGAAGGTTTTTTCACCAGTGATGAAGCGAGCATTTCAATGAAAGCCGGGCTTTTCCGGTCACGAGTCCTATTTGTTGTGCTGATCTCTGGTGTATTTGCAGGTACATGGCTCACATCACCTAATTTCTTTGAGCAAGCTTGTTCAGCAGTTCTGCAAATCCAGTCCAAGGTATCATTTGTGTATTCCTGTTGCAAGGTAGCGTGAGGAAGCGTATTTACGCCACTAAGGTTTGAAGCGTGTTAGAGTTCCATTCTGCGGTGGTTACATGGAGCCTTGCATTGTGTCCCGCACCAGCAGCCCCTGTCTGGGGACTGAGAGGGAGCTTTGTGAAAGATGACAGTAGGCTACCAGATGCATTCAAAGCCAGGGCTGCCGAGAATTACCCCATCTGCTTTGAGAAGAGCAGCAGGGGTTTTTAATGCCCACGTATTCATTATATAGAGGGAGTGGCTACATGTTTAATACAGGTCCTCATTAATTTTGTGTAGCCCAATAGAGTTCTCTAGTGTAAGTATGAAGAAGGAAAAGTCATAATGATCTCTTCTGTTCCTCCAGTTTGCATCTGCTCCAGAGGACCCTCACCAGGGTTTTCTGTCACTTTTTTTTTTTCTTTTTCTTTTAGGCTGTAATAGGAAGCTTTTAGGAACCCTATCCATGTTACCCTACCTATGCAACAAGGACGTGCATGTCAGGCAGGGAACTGGAGGCAGCAGGCAATTTGGGGAAATTATATTCTTTCTGTGCTGCTTGAGAGTGCCTGGCCAGCTGGTGCCAGGTGGCCTGCTGCTGGAGTAGCAGGGGATGTGAAAAATAAGGCCTGGCTTTCAGTGGCAAGTATCTATCCTCCTGGGCTTGCAGTCTCTGCAGGGCAGCTGTCTCCTCTCCAGTGAGTGCCAGATTTGCATGGTTTGAGTTCTGAGTAGTCTTGTAGGGATTTGGAAAAATGTGTGACCATCCCCCAGAGACGTGATAGCAGCCTCTGACATGCAAATGCAAATCTCACCATCTCATTTTCTGATTGGTGCCAAAGTCTTTCAGGTCCCAGCATGCAGGCACTGGTTGTGCTGTAGTGTGGCATTCACGTGCTTATGGTGTTAGTCACTTCCAGAGTTACTGTAGTGAAAGAAACAGCCACAGAGCTGATGCAAGAAGAGATGCTCTTGTTAATTTCTAACATTACAAATAGTAGTGAGATATTGAAACATAGCAAGATGCACTTTTCCACCTTTCCCCATCTTTAAAAGTTGAGTTTTGTCTTTTTTTTCTTTTCCCTATGATTCAGAATTTCAGGATATATCTCAAATATTGATTTAAAGTCCTAAATAATTTGTGTGATAGCTGGAGATCTTAGAGCTCTTTATTACAGATTTTTTTTTGTCTGTGCTCATTGCCTGTTGGGATTGTTGTCATTGAGGTAGTAAAATTACGTCTGCCGTGAAGGAGCTGGAGTTTTGAAGCCTTTGGGTAGGACACCAGAATCAGGTTATGAATTCCTTGTTTAATCTTTATTCCTGACCTCTAATAGCAACTGAAGAGGAGGAGGGGTGTGCTGGCTGCCAGAACTCACGGGTCCAGGACCCATTCAGTGCTTCCCTGTAGATGCTCACCTGCTCTCGCTGCTTGGATGTATGATGACAGAGATACCAGTGTTGCAAACCCCAGGTGTTAAACAGCTCTTGACTTCTTTTTATCTCCCACTTTGGATAGTAGTACCTGCAGAAGGAAAACTATTTCTTATTGGCATGCCTACTGGCATGTGCTCGTTTATGAGTGTAGATTGTAGGGGAAAAAAGTTTAGATTGCCAGCTTTTAAAGTGTGCTCCTGAATAAACAGAGTTGAATTTATGTTCTCTTACTTAAAAAATGCTGGTTATTTCCTGTAAGGTGACTAAATATAAAATCCAGGTAATTATTTTCTATCCTAGCTCGTAGCATTATGGATTAAATGAATACATTGAGGGTGAGCAGTGGTGAGGGTGGCAAGGGCATTTGTTCTCTTCTGCTGTCTCAGCTACACAGATGGCAGTCCCTGGGCAGGAATGGGATGGGAGAGGATGGTGTCCTACCCCCTGGCAGAAAACTGCTACAGCTTCCTTGTCAAAGCCCTCGTTTGCTGCTATAAACCTCTTCCTCTCCCCTCCTTTATAGGGAGAGACAAGCTTTCAGGCTTTGTCTGCTGAATGATCCAACTCACTTTTTTTAGTAAGACAACTTATGTGAGTATTGCTGCTTGTCTGCAGATGGCACAAAATAGATGATGAAAGTAAGAGAGAGAAGAAACCCCGGGAAAACCACGAGTTGAGGTCTATTTGCACAGAGGCAGTGTGCAAGGGTATTAAAGAAAATTGCACTGAAGCAAGTTTAAAGTGCTGGGTGGATGATGCAGGCTGTGATCTTTATCAGCCTTTATCAGGGACTAACCTAAAAATTAGGCATAGTATAAGCTTACCCTAAGGTAAGCCTTTTGATTTCTGTTCATACTGTGGAATGGGTATTTACATTTTGTTGTTCCCTTGTTATTCCTTATTTACATTTATGTTCCCTTCTTTTGTGAATATAGGTCACAACCATAGACTGTTTTACACTGCTTTTAATCATGAAAAATTCATGACAAACCTTGAGAAGACTGTCTCCCTGTATGAGTAAGTGTTACTGGTAATAGGTAAAAAAAAGATACTTCAATGCCTTTTGTCCCTTTATATTGGGGGGGGGGAAATAGAACATTAGATGAATTTTATAAGATCTTTATTGTGTCTGATGTCTGTAAATCTATGATGCTGGTTGGCTGGAGTGCAAGTCAGTCCATTAAAGAAATGTCAAGTGTAATTTTGGAAGAGATATGTTTTAAGACAATACATGCATAAAAAATAGCATAAGGAATTTGCCTCTGGGTTGCTGTGAGGGTGACACATTAATTGTCACAGATGAAGAGGTAGACCTCCCTTGGAGCTCATGATTTTGCTGTTCATGATTTATGAGTCTTGCCACTCATTAGAGGGGGACACATGTGCTATTCTCATAGCATTCAAAAGATGGTCTGTCTTACCTTAATCTGTTAGCAACAAACTTGTAAATTTCTAAGATCTATCAGTGCCTTAATATTACTTCTCCCAACTGTGCTTTCATTTGGTTTTTAATTGAGCAGCAAGTGCAGCTGGGTTTTTACTTCTTTTTTTTCCTTGTAAGAGCCGTTGCTTTTAAAATAAATACTGATTTTTTTTTCCCCCTTTCTGTCAGGATGTATTGAAATGCAGACAGTTAAACCAGTGGTTCTTGTATAGTACATAATAAATCATATCTTGTCTATTTTTTTCCTTTATACTTCCTGTTCAGTTTGTTCAATTCAGCTCAGTGGTGTGATCAGCTAGATGATGCTGTTGTAGCAGAAGCGAGATGGTGATGCTGTGGCAAATATTCCCCCTCCCCCACAAGCGTTCATTGCAGCTCAGGTCGTTTCTCTGCCAGTATTCATCTTGGTCTGCACTTTTTTTTTTTTTTTTTTTTTTTTTTTTTTTTTTTTTTTTTTGTTAATTTTTTTTTTTTTTTCANGATATTATTTCTTTTTTTTTCCCCCCTCCCTGCAGAAGCATGCTTTTCTTATTAGCGGAGAAATGCTGCTGTTGTCATGAAGGTGATGGTGGCCCTCACCTGTGAGTTTAACTACAGGAAGAACAAGAGATGTTGTACAAGGAAGAGAAGTGAAAGTCTTTCACGTGGCCCTTCTCTCTAAGCCTTGACAAAGACTGCCTGGAGATGTTTCTTTGCCTCCTGTAGGCATTTCTGTTCAAATTCTACCATTATAGCTGAATGCATTGAATTTCAGATCTATAGGGGCACTAAGATAAAAAACATAAGCAATGAGGATATAGTGCCCAAGCATGTCTTTGTTTATTGTGCTGCCTCCAAAACAAAACTTGAAGTTTTTCTTGTTGCTATAAGATGTTCTTGTTTATAATGTGCTGAATAGGATATCATATGATTTTTCACTCTTAAGGTCGGCTGTAATTGAAATGCTTTTATTGATTCTTTACACAAATTTTTTCCCCTACATAAACTAGGAGTCAAGTAAGATTGTGATAGTTTTTCAGAAATTACCAATCACTAAAAGACATGTCATATTAATTTTGTTCCTTCTGAAAGCACTGAAGTGCACTTGAAATATCCTTCTGTACCATGTATTGATTTTTGTGTATACTGAAAGACAGTCGAATTCATCTGCTTCAGGAGTAGAGTCTAAATGGTAAGATCTTTATTCCAAAAATAATCCCATGGATTCTACATAGCATCACGTGGTTTTTATGGTGGTGTCATGTCACTAGCAAAGTGAGAGCATCTCTGTGCTTGTATGGCTGTGCGTATGGGAATTACCTGGTGAACGTTATGCCCAATTGAATTGCCCCCTGGAAGGGAGAGGATAAGTTGCATAAAAAATAGCATAGGCTGAATATTCATCTTGGGGCTCAAACTTGCCCCAGAAAACTCTGCTTTTTGCCTGTTAGTGATTTATTCCATCCCTTCAGTAGCCTTAACGTTGCTCGAGTGTTTGTAGGAGTTTGTATATATGTATTTAATGTCTTGCTTGTGTTAGCTTCCCAACTCTTTGCCAGAGTCAAAAAAGGAGTGGTGCAACTTTTCATCAGTAATGCCTCCAAACAGTCAATATAGAAGCCACCAGACTGCAAGAATATTTCATGGTTTTGAGACAGTACCTGGGGATTCAAACTTGCGTAGTCTGTGTGTTATTTCCAGGAGAGATTTATTTTTAATTTACACGTCAGTCTTCTGAAACAGAACACCCGTAACAATGTTTTTGTGCCTGTATTTGTGGAGAGGAGCAAAAGTTGTAATTATGCATTTTCCTGATGCTGCAGATTCCCTAAAAGGTACCGAGTCCATCGTGGGCAAATTGCTTGTGACTGACTGATGGGTGTTTTATTTTAGCCCTTTGTTAATTTTCAAGGATTTTAAAGCATGAGTTTGGGTTTCTTTTTTTTTTCTTCCAGTTGATTATGGTAATTCATATCATGTTATTTCAGTCACTCCTATCTTACTATTTTACTGCAGTGTATTTCTAGAAATTCTGGTGGTCTTCTGTTTTTTCTGATACATAAACTTAGCTTTATTTACCCCAAGTCTGTAATGTGTTTCCACTTTATTTCTGCTTTTGTATGACTTTTTTTTTTTAATCAGATGAAACATAAACCTGTTTGGTTTATAAAACTTGATTTTTGAAATGCTGGTATATTCTGGGAGCTTTCAAAACATGCTGTTAGGTAATGCTACTACTCTTCATTTTGAAAGCTGAAAGTTCTTCCTTTTTTCAGTCAGTGGAGTGACTGGTGGCCTTGATGGCATGTGTCTTGATATTTGGACTGTGGTTTTCCCTTTAGTTTTTCAGGGACTTTTTTATATTTTTGTTTTTCTTTTTAGAATACTTTGAACATTGTTATTGTATTTCTTGCTGTAAATTAATGGGAAATGATTCAGTGTCACAAACGCTGTCATAGCGTAAGAATACAAAAATAACCCCAGGAAACACCAAAACACACTTTATACACCGTGAATATGACTGATTAGCATTTACTTAATGGCTGTAAAAAAGCTTTTTTTCTCTAAAACTGTTCTAAAATTCACACTAATAATCTGTTATCATGTTCTTAGGAATGGTATTCCCCAGTTTAATATTCCCACTAAAACCATGCACTGCTTGCTCCTCCTTCCCCTTCCCCCATCCTCTGTGGCAGGTTGGAGAGGAGAATTGGAGGCACAAAAGTTAAAGATCACAGGTTGAGATAGGAACAATTTAGTGCAAACAGCAATGAGATGAGGCAAGGAACAGTTACAGCAACAATATTAACAGAAGTGTATGAAAGAGGGAGAGTGATTCACAGGCAAAATGCTCCCCAAGCCAGACCTGACCTGACAGCAGCCACGCCATCCTGACCACTTCCTCCAGCTCGGAAGCAGGGCCATCTCACCATTCCTTCTGCCAAGGTTACTCGACCAAAAGGAGTCCCTCCTTCCTGGAAGAGACTCCCTCACTCCCACCCCCAGTGGTATAGACTAACCTCCAGGTCCTAGCCATGTTCCCTCCTGACTACTGCAAACATTACCCTTGTTCTGGCGGGATCCAGGACATCTCTTAAACCAGACTGAATCCTGTGGACAGTTTAGAGAAGACTTTTTCATTGGCTCTCTCAAAAAAAGCAGAAATATGTTCAAGATTATGAAGAAGGTGCCCTTAGTGTACAGAAAATTGAGATGTGCTTGCCAAATAACTTAAAAACATGAAACTGAATAAAAACATGAAATAAAATCTAGGCAATTGCAGAAAAAGATTCAATGGCCAGAAAAGGCAAGCTGTTTTCAGAAGTGTATGAAATACAATAGGTAACTTATTCTGCATCTAGCTAATGCTCTTATCACAATTGCATATCAGGATGATACTAATCACTTCAGTTTCCGTTGATTTCCAATACCACATTACAAAATACAGCACTTCAAGATATGTAAGTGCTTACACTGTTAATAATTCTTGCTTACGTTGTCCATTACGAGCTAAATCAACTACAACTGATTTTCTGTCACAAAGCATTTTCCAGTCTAAATAAAACTCTTTAGTTGATGTCACATTTAGCATAAGCTAAGTTTTCCTAAGTTTTTAAAACATGTCTAAAGTACTCGTTTGTATATGGAGAGTATGTGTAGAGAAGATATATTAGTAGTATTGCACCCTCCTTTTGACCTTGGTTTAATCACAAGGCAGAGTTTCCAGTATAAGTGAAACTATAGTTTTCACTCTTAAGTGGCAAGAGGTGGTGATCCACAACAGTGCAAGAGACTCACATGAGTTCCAGGTTTGTTTCTGTGTTTTATGCTACCTTAAGGCCGTGATAACTGTTCTGGCCAAAATGAGTAGGGCCCTGATCTTCATTTTTATGCTTAATTTTAGCACTGCATGTACTCAGGTTTCCTTCTGTGGAAGTACTCTGTGAATTTACATTTTTTAAATTGGCACACCAAAACCTGTTGTGATCTTTTGTTTTGTTATTTAGAGGCATTGGGAGTCTTTGTCAAGGGCAGAGATGCAGTTTTGCTAGAACTTTGCAAACTTAAAGGTAACTCCTGCCTCACAGAGTTTACAGTGTAAGTGTTGTTGCTGCATTTGTAACTGCTTTGGAGCTTGCCAGAAAGGGGCTAATTTGTGTTTGTGCAGAGGGGCTTCTTGCAGAGTCCAGTCTCTTGCAAATGCCACTCACAAACACTTCTGTGCAAGACACTGATTGTGTCCCACTCCCTGCCCCCAAAAGCAACCAGCACACAGTGAATAAAGCAAAAACCTAATCAAAATTGGCACTTACTTTAACTTTCTGCTATGTATTTTTTGCTTCTGTCTCTGTTTGTTACGAAGCTCAAGAAATAACTTGTCGTGAAGCAGTGCACTCAAAAATTACTCAAAATAAAGCTTCGCCTCTTCCTAAGCTGCGGGTGCCACAGCTTCCCACTTCCTAGGGTGGCTGGGCTGCCAAGCCAGCTGTACCTGCAGTACATCTTGGGATGGGCTGGCAAGACTTATTTCTTAACTGTTCACTTTCTCTGACTTGGAGCAGCTATGGGATTTGCAGTCCCTCATCTTTTTGAGTCTCCAGTGCTGCGCTCTTTTTCTGCAGCTTTGGGAGGAGAGTGTCTCAGTTTCAGAGTCAGGGAGAGCTGGCAGAAGTTTGCAGGGTAGCAGCAGCACAGGTTTTATGTCTTACACAGTTGCTGCTGTGAGGCACGTGTGATGGACATTTATGACACTGTTAAACTTCTGTTTTAAGCTAGAAACAGAGACCAGAGGGTTCTTGTGCAGATGCAAAGGTTAGAGCTGAGTAATCAGCAGAGCTGAGTCTGCCTGAGCATGTTATATTCCCACAGAGGTTTTGTATCCCTTGCTGCAGGTTTGGATCTGAACTTTACACTTGGTGGGCAGAAATTGAATGGGTGGCATTTGTTTTTTTGTTTTGAGACTTGGCTGTGCTTTATTCAGCTTATTTCCTACCTCTGCTTTTGTTTTCTGGACCAAGCACATCATCAGTGTTAATGAGTCTGAATCGTTACATATTCCATTTCTTATAATAATTTCTACCTTTAAAATCCCTTTGCTACCCTTTCAAATTCAGTCAGTGCAAAACTATGTTTATTGAAAAATAATAGTTAGGCTCGACAGATAATACGGTCTCTCACTCCCGTGCTAGGCTGGACCTGTGGTACAAAGGCCTCCACACATGACTTTTTTACTTTTTTCCCAAACATACTTTTGTTTTTCTATTCTCTTTTGCCAAACTGTTGGCACTCCAGTTTCAGTGTAGGGTAAGATACATCTTTAATTTCCAAATATTTGATGGTGTTTCCATATCTTAACTGTGGTGTTTTGCAGCCTTTCATATTGACAGCTCACTGTTTTGTATAAATTAGCAGGGGAAACCTACATACTTTGGCAAGTCAGAGAAAGGTAAATTGTGTTTTGACAGTTGTACAGACTTTGAAAGATGCTTTGGAACATGGTGAATTTTAATGACTGAGATGGTTAAGGCAGCTCATAGCTCAGCTGATTGCTTCAGACTCCATATTTACAGCCGCACAAGTGCAACTTTATTAGTTTGCAGTTACCTGTTTTTTAAAGTTGCCTCTGCAACTCTGAGTGCAGTGTGCAAACTGAGACTTTTTCTACCTCAGGAAGCAGAAGTAGGGGGATTCCAAATTTGCGTATGTCACCCTGAAGTTGAATGAGTAACTTTGACTCTTTGTTTGATTTTGTGGTCTTTCTTGATTGTGAGTCTGAATGCATATTGTGTGTCTGTGCATGTTGAATCTGAATGCAGGCACCGGAGTTGGACTCTTGTTTCTCTTCAGGTACACTATTTCTGTGCCAATTTTTCGTGTTACTTATTTTAAAGTAAGTTGCATTCAGGGAAAAGTAGCTGACTCATGGGTGTGATACATCTCATGAGAACTCAGTGTATGGCCATCCTACTAGTAACACAGTCTGCCAGTTCTATGTTTTCCATATCTTACTGCTTGAAAAAGACACTGATTTATTACCATTTTTTTTTCTCACTTCCATAAAGAAACATTTCTATTTTTGGTCTAGTTAATGAAGGAAACACATTCTTTCCCACTAAAATAACTGCTGAATACCTCTGATATCCTGGTATCAGGTCAGTATGCTTAGTTGACTGTGAAAATAGGGGACAGCTTGTCAATCCTATTTGAAAATTTGAGTTTGAGCAATGGCAGTCATCTTTGTGGAGGTCCCAAAAGAAGCTGCTCAACTTTTTGTTTGCTAAATTTTCCTGTAGCTGTGTTACACAGTGAGAGGTACTTATGATTTCATAAAAATGAATATATAAGCCCATAATATGTGATTTGTAGTTAAAAAAGAAAAAATAGTCATATATTCTTCTCAGCCCCAAACCAAAAAGTATTGCGTAGGCTGATGCTCCTAAATGAGGAAAATGAAGGCAGAGTGAAAATTAGACCAGCTCCCAATAGTTTGCTCATGCTTTTACCAACTTCTTCTTAGCATCTTTAAATTCTAAGTGTGAATATATTTTATTTAAGAATGTGTGACAGAAGGCATAGGCTTTTCTTTCCGTTTTCTAGCAACCCACACTTTTCATATGCTTGTGGATATTAGGATGAAGTGTAGTTTCCATAGTAGGAAAGTAATTCCCAGGAGTGTTTGAGGGAAGGAGTGGAGAAAATATATTCCATTTTAGTTGAGTTACTGAGTTTTCCTTCTTCTTTGGCTAAAATAGGTGTCATTTTTTCAGTTCATCAAAGTATCTTTCATTCATCCCATAATGATCCAAAGGGTGCAATGCTTTGCAGTCCAAGTTACACGGTACAGCCGTTCTTTGCTGTGTTAATGTTTTGGTTTGGCTCAGGAGCTCAGTTTTGGAGTGAAGTCAGGGCACTGAGACTTGGTCTGTGTTGTGGAGAAAGCCTGAGAGCCCAATTTGAATTCATTTCAGGTAACACCAACTCAAAAGACTCCCATCCAGAGCAATTTCAGCGCTTCACCTCCTAGTCCCTGCTCTGTCAAGGGGACATAGTGGAGCTGATCTGAAATAAAACTCCTGAAACATGCTGTGTGCCAAATGCTGAGCCCTTAATATCAACCATGTTGCTCTCCTCACCCCCCTTCCAGTGGGCAGCCTAATGAGATAATGTAGGAGTAGCCAGGAGGCTGCCTAAATGGAAGTGAGATGAGTGAGAGGAGCAATGTAGGCTGAAATTTCTTCTCTAGCTTGGATGAACTCTCTGGAAAAGTTTGTTTTTTCTGGACTTCATGAAGATTTTTGTCAAGTTGTAAAAGTGCCTCACTTGGAATACTCCTTTGGCTTTGAGTAACAATATTTAAATTAAACAAGTCGTCTTTTTATTTGAAATTATTAGATTGTGAGGTTTCTGGAGCTCCTCTCAGTGAATTTTGGCAGTTGCCAGCTGGCTTCTCTTCTGTGACTGTGGATATAATGTGTTTTACTTCTGACTTTTTAAAGTTCATTACCGAATTGAGTAGTTTAAAATTTAAGACCATCGCTGCTACAGTAATGCAGATAAAACACCAAATATCCATTATTAATAACCACTTAAGCGTAGTTAGCATTTCTCTTGCATTGATACCAGGTAAGACTGTCACGCAAAGCCTGCCTTCAGTGCATTCTTACATCAGCTGTTTCAAAGCCTTCCGGTTATGAGCTTTGCTTTTAGTTGGTTTTGTGAGTCCAGATACCCTTATGAACAACTGTGCTTCTGTTGGGCTCATGACCCCAGTCATAACTGCTGTGACCCTGCGTGGGGGTCATGGCCCCTCATTTGGGATTAGCTGCGTTAGAACAGTCTCAAAGAGTTGTCCTGTGCTAATGCATCGGGGGCAAATGCAAGCAACTGTCAAGAAAGCGGTGAAACAGATTAATCATGCAGAGGGCTGAAAAAATAGCAGTAGCTTCTGCATGTTTCAGTGTCTTAGACATAAATTCTGTCCCACTCCCCACAGAAGAACCCACACGTCGTAAACACGTTTATGAAAATACATCAAAATCGACCAACTTGCATGAAATTGAATACAATTGAATACAATTTCATGCAAATACTTGTATTTTCCTTGGAAAGTAAAAAAATGGTTTTAAAGTGAACATCATGTACACAAGCCATTTCCCCTCACTCTTGCCCAAATTCACTAGCCTTTCAAAGACAGGGATGCTGTCTGATGTTGAGAACTTGTGTCAAAGTTCAGCCTGAAAAGACTTGTTTTATAATCCTTAGACTAGTGATTTGGAATGAAGATAGTGATGGCACTGCCTTTTTAATGTCATGAGTGTAATTTTTCTCTTTTTGAAGGAATAAACTTGGGTATATTGTTCCAACATCTAATTTCCGCTGCCATTTTCATACTGCAGTAAAGATTCAGTAAGTACAGCTTTCTTGGTCTGTGGCTGTAGTTTAGCCCTGTTCTGGATTAATTTATGCCATATGTGCTCAGCCTTTTTAAAGTTAATGAAGTTTTGTTACTTGAGAGAGGTGACTGTGTCAGTGTCTAGGGAAAAACTGTTCTTCTGAAAAAGAAGAATTAACACTTATCCAGGTTGGTGGTGCTGCTTGAATTATCTCATATGCCTGTCTTAGTGGCACTCCCAGGCAGGCTTTGCCTTGGCTCCTATAAATGTCCTATAGGGCCTCCTATGCTTCCTTTTCCAGAGGTGCAGGCAACTGTTCAGTCACCCTGCTCCCCACTGTACCCTGGGACTGACAAAGTATCTTGGAGCTAGGGGCAAGGAGTGCACCTCCATCCTTGGTCATTACACCCAGCTTTGGGTACAGGTGGGTGGACTGCCATCAGCAGCACTGCTCAACGCTGTTACATGAAGCAAAGTAACTGATGAAACCCACCCCATGAAAGCTGAAGAAGCTTTGTAAGAGGCAGCTCAGGACAGTGCTGGGAGACTCAGTTTCCAAAGAGTTTTGGGGCTACTGGTGGATGAGAGAGTGGACATGACCTGGTGATGTGCACTTGCATCCCAGGTAGTCAGTCATGTCCTGGGCTGCATCAAAATAAGTGTGACCCAGCAGGGTGAAGGAGGTAATTCTGCCCCTCTGCCCTGGTGCTGCTCTGCTTCCACCTGCAGTGCTGCATCCAGCTGTGCGGTGCCCAGCACAGGAAGGACATGGACCTGTTGGAGCGAGTCCAGAGGAGGCTGCCAAGATGATCAGAGGGATAGAACATTTCTCATACAAGGAAAGACTGAGGGGATTGGGATTTTTCAGCCTGGAAAAGAGAAGAACTTATTGTGGCTTTCCACAATAAGTTCTGAAGAGAGCCTACAGAAAAGATGGAAAGGGACTTTTAGAGGAGTAGGTAGCAACAGGACAAAGAGGAATGGATTCAAACCGTTAAGAGAGTAGGTTTAGATTAGATATTAGGAAAAAAAGCTTTACTGTGAAGGTGGTGAGACAATGAAATAGGTTTCCCAGAGAAACTGTGGATACTCCATCTCTGGAAGTTTTCGAGGCCAGGCTGGATGAGACTGAGCAACCTGGTCTGATGAAAGGTGCCCCTGCCCACAGTAGCGGTGTTGGAATCCGGTGATCTTTAAGATCCCTTCCAACCCAAACCATTTTATGATTCTGTGATCTCTGACTGTATGCAGGGATAGGATGGATGCAGAGCTAGTATCTTTTAACTCTTTTGAAGATCACCCCTGTCAGTAGTGTGTTGCATTGCTGTAGTTTCTGTTCAGCCTCTCAAAATAATCAGTGGTACTAGCATTCATCAAGGGTTTCCTTTGTGCTTGTTACTCCGTTGAAGACACCAATCTCAGATGAGACCTCTCTTTCATGCTTTTATAACTTACTAGTCTTTTCCAAGCCAGCTGTTGTAGTGTGCATGCCCTTTTGTGTCTGTAGTCTCACCACAGAGATTCACTGACTGGCACTTGAGCTGAGAATTGAGAGATTTTAACAGGTCCAAAACCATCAGGTTTATAGGACTCTGGAGCAGTTAAAATGTCTCCTTGGAAAAATATTAGCACTTCAGGGCTTTCAGCCTTGAGCATTACTAAGTATCTGTTGTGCAGTGGATGGGGCTTAGGGTGCTATTTACTGAATGTTTTCCTGGGTGTTGAATGCTTTGTCTTGGTGCTTGGTTGTTCTATAACTGTATGATTTCTTAACATGTTCTAATATAAATTTGTTTGCTAGACTGCCTTCGCAAACCTCTAATCATTTTCAGTGTTACCTGTTAAAATTAGAGGACAATTATAGCTGTGGGGGAAAAAAAACAACCCATGTTATTATGATGCCTATCTCATGATGTAATCCTGCTAATATAATTACTCTAGTGATACTGAAGTAAATACTTTGGCTGTCAGATGCAGCTGGTCATGGTTAGAGGAGAGGGAACAAGCCTGCCGAGATGCAGCACTGGCCTTACTGGCTTTGCTTTGGCTTTACGATGAAATGTTATCCTTGGAAGCATAATTCTTATTTCTCTTCTTTCATCAAGCAGAAAATATTTAGTCACGTATTCTTGTATGCCTTGGCAAGTGTTTTACTCACACTTCTGTGCTTGGAGTAAAATAGTTGTTTGTACCCACAGCCTCCTTTCTGAGAGAGACCTGCTGAAGGGGCAGAAAGCTTCCTCGTGTAAGTCTCATAGGTACTTTAATACATGACTGCACCAGCTTGTAGGGGTAGGTGTCTTTGGTAGAAGCAAGACAGGAACTGTAGTAAATTAGTACATTGCATTAATAAGAAGTTGATGATATTAGCTTCTTCCAGTTCTGGAAGACTGCAAACATTGCATCTCGGCACACTGAAATGCAATGCCCATGTGTTGACAGGATGACAGGAGACCTTAATATTCTGATTTTGGGAAGAAAATACATTATTTATTTATTTAATATTATCTACATGATGTGTAGGCAGTTGTTTTCATTGTGCAGTAAGCTTCTGAGTAGACTTTTGGGAATTTAAAGGTTGCAGCATTCTTGAAGGTATTTCAGAAACACTTTGCTTAGCCCAAGTTAGTTTGGTCTTCTGTTGGATGTTTGTGGTTGTTAGGTCTGCAAAGCAATTTAAATAGGTAGCCCTCCTCCTAAAAATTTTAAGACCTCTAAGATTCCTCTGTCATTCGTATAGGCCGTCTGGAAATATGCAGTTTAATAAAAATATGCAGTTTAATAAAAATATACAGTTTAATTTTTTTTCAGTTTCTGGCAAAGGATTTGCATACATGGTTGTTGAAAGAGGTGCTGCTATGAGCCTAATGAAATATTGGGTAACATTTACTCTCATTCACACGAGAGTCAGAGTGTCTATCAAAATGAATTTTATCTGAGGTTGTAATGACAACTTAGACAATTTCAGTTAATGGGACAAGGTGATAGTATGTGTTGATTACACTGCCTGCATGTGAATAGCTAGTTACTTACTTTTCTAAAGTAACAGCAGTTGAAAAAAAAAACAGTGTTTGTGGTTTTAAATATGACAGTTAAATATAAAATTGCCCATAGAATCTGTTGATGTTTCCTCTGTTGGCCTCTGTAAGTCTCTCCTTGGCAGAGTTTTAAGAGGATAAAAAAATTACTTTATGGACCTAAAATTCATATTATGTCTTCTGAGAGCAATTAATGTCTGGAGAGTGAGAAAGGAAGCACATGGCCTTTAATTTTGATTAAAACTTGTCCTTGTAATTCTAGTAATTCTTAGTGGAATTTTAGAAACCTGATGTAACTTGAGATAGAGATAGGCATAAAAATCCTTCCTTCCTACCATCAGTTGTCTTGACAAAATAAAATCCTGTAGAGATACTAAAATAATAAAAAATGGAGGTAGATATTTTTCTTGTATTTCCAAAAAAGCTAGAGATTCAAGTGATAAATGTCTTTGAGCACTTTTTCTCTTCACTTTGAAAATATTTTAGGTTTTAAGATAAGGTCTGGGCTACTCCCAGTCACAGCAATTGCATTTGTGTGGTTTTATGGGAAGAGGTATTGCTTTCCCAGAATCTTAAAATTAACTATAACAGATAAGAGGCTCCGAGGACAGTCCATTGCAAAGCTTTTGTTTTTCAGTCCCAGTTTTGTTTCTCATTTGCTGTGTTGCTGTGAGGAGTATGAGCTATTCATTTGTTGACTCTAGTTGCCTTCGGTGGTGATAGCTGCATTTTCCCGGGAGTACCTGTGTGGCCCATGAATATATTTAGACCAAACCTCTGGAAATCCCTGAAGGCTACGACTGGGACTGGGATTCCTGAGCTAGTCTGGGAGAAAGTGGAGTATATGCTGCACCTACTGACATGCTCTTTGTGGGGCTTCCTACTCCGTCAGTATTCACACGTACGCTGGAGCTTCTGCTGCCTTCGCTCTGTCCCACACAATAGCAACCCCAGTGGCACCTCATTTCCTGGCGAGCTGGAGACAGGAGAGACTTATAATTGTTGCCAGGACATCGTTAGCGTTGCCAGGAACTGTAATCAAATAAGGTTCAAGGTTTCATACTGATGTGATGGATGCAGTACATGTGGCTTAGATTGAGGGGGAAGGTTGATTTTTGGGCTTGGTTGTCCAAATGTTTCCTCTGTTCTTATCAGTGTGGCTTCTCTTGTGCCAGTTCCTTTGCACGTGGACACAGATCTCTTGCTGTTCTGTTGACATTTTCATGATGGGTTGGGTGTGCTCGCTAACAAGGAGAGATAAAGCTGGGTGGTGTGTGTTAGTATATTGCTACCAGATGTGACATCCAGCAGCTGCACAATAGCATCCAGAAATCCGAGGGTGGAGTAGAGTATCAAAGGCTCCTCCTTCCCTCTGCCCTTCCTCTGCAAAGCAGCAGCTGGCGGTGTTTGGTGGGTTGTGTGCATATGTGTTTTTCTTTTGTTTTGTTTTTTTGATTGGTTATTTTGTTCCTTGTTTTTGGTTGTTTTTGTGCAGGTTTTTTATGTCGCTCCCCCATCTCCTGCACCCTCCCATACATTAATTTTGGAATATAGGATGGTTGACAGCTCTTCTCTGGTTTTATTCTTTCTCCAAGTATCTTGTTAGATGCTGTATGTAGGTTAGGGTTTGTTTTTTTTTTTGTCTCCATGTGAGGTGACTAGGTGTCAGGTTGGAAATAGGTGAGCGCTCAGGCTCACAGGAGTGAAAAATTATTGGAACAAAAAGGAAAAGGCATGCAAAGATTGATGTACCTGCAGCTCCAAGCTGTCAAGTACGTTAAAGCACCAGAGGCCCTTACTTCTAACTGAACAAGGTTTGGAAATGTCACCCACAGAGATCTGGGAAAATGACACTTCCTCAGGAACTCTTAAGACTTGATAAAAGATTTGTCATCCTTATAGTGGCAGAGATCCTGAACTTCTTTCCTTACACTAGAAGAGCATGAGTATGACCTTGCTGGTCAAATTTAATCACAGTCCTGGAATCAGCTTATTTGTGTTTCTGTTGTTTATGATGTAAATACAGAGCAGATAAGTAAGACACCGGTTTCTTTTTTTGTTTTGTTTGAGGCTTTTAGCTGGCAGAAGTTAGTGGTCTGTCCATTTCCTTCAGTAACAAATCAATTTCCTTTGGATGATCTTGGTTTAGATAAAAATATTGCAGCATTAGCAAAGGAATAGCCCAACTTTTAATATAAAACTGTGTGATTAGGTAAGGAAAAAATTTACTTTTCTGTTACAGCTGATTTGAATACTGTTGAGCAATTACTGTGATTTGTTGAGGGACGTACTAGACCTTCTGTAATAAGAAAAAACAATGCGAAGTTGGAATGTCCTTATTGCACAACTTGTGCAATGTGCAGTGTGGTATCAAAGCAAGAATCTCAGCTGTAAGAGTTCATTCCATTGCAATGACAAAAGAAGTGATAGTCACGGTTCTTCACTTAGCTGTAGGGTTGTCAGTCTGTGTTCAGTGATTTGTATTCACAACTGCTTTCTCCACTTGGGTTTCTGTGTATTAACTCAAATGTAGTGTTTTGTGTTGGAATTGATACCTAGGATTGTTTTAAGATAAACTTCAATGGCTAAAAATAACCATACCACTATTGCCGATTCACTTTATGATTTTCCCCACATTAAGTAGTACCAACTCAGAAAATTGGTTAGCAAGTCTGTTCTTCTAAGGTAATGTAGACAAGTTGGGGTTTAAGAAAGCCCTCACAACACCCCAGAAATGGAAAGTGTCTGAACAAGAACTTAACTCTAGTCAGCAGTGACATCGGTGACCAGTATGTGAAGAGTGCATTTCGGTATTTGTGCTACTCAGCTAAGCGTTTTTTCCTAACAAGTAATTACGTGTATTTAGTTATTGTAGCAGAGTGAATGTTGGTTTGGTGCATTCCTGTGTTACATTAAAATAGTAACAAGTGATTTTTTTTTGGTGTACTCTAGGCTATGGGAGCTGCTGAAAGAACATTTTTTAGATGTGCTTAACAAGGTAGCAATGTCAACACACACTCTAAAAATGGGAAATGTATTACAGAATTGAACGGTAGGTTTCTTTTTTTTTTTATGTACTAGTGGAAGTGACTTCTGAAATGGTTGTTGATTGTATACAGTAAGAGGTTTGCAGAGAATCAACAGCTAAGCATAATATTTTTGTGCTTTTCTCTTCAGTGAAGTTGTCATTCAGCCCCAAGCTGACACAGTGGCTTGAGTGATGGTATCATGCCTGGGAATGCCAGCCAACTAATGTCAATTTAGAAGCTTCTAGGTGCTGCTGTTATACCCCTCTCCCAGGGTCATTGCAGAGAGACCAGGGCTTGGGAATGCATCTGAGCTGCTTCAGTGTCCAGTGTCTTTAGCTTGAAGAGCAGCTGGTGTTGATGGACACATGCAGCTGCTTCCAGGGCTTGGCTTGCTGGTCCAGCAAGTGGTAACAGGCAAGAAAGGAGGAGGAGGATGGGAGAGATATTAAAGCCTAACCCACTACAGCTGTTTAGGTGAGTGCATGTCAAAAGCCCTTAGAGTTAAAAATACAGGCCCCTGCAGCAGGTGGTGTGCCGCTGACTTTCCCACAGTGAAACACCTCTCACCCTAGAGTGATCAGTAGGAATGTCCGCTGTATGGAGTGCTTCCTAGGAGGAAAGCTGAGGCCTGAAGTATGTGATGTGCAGTGTAGCTGTTCTGTCACTTCCTTGTCACCAAAGACCACAGTCAGACATGGGCTGAATATTAAAGGGGATAACCAGAGGGAGCTAAAGCAGATAGAGCAAAGCTCATTTAGAAAGTGGGATTATAAATGCTCCTCAGGCGGCTCCTAGATACCTTGTGCGGTCACAAATTGCTAGACAGTTATGCCAGAGGCAGAAGGAACAGTTTTGTGGTTAAGGCACACTGCTATAAACTTCCTGTTTGTCTCGATCTCCTGTTCTTCTGTGTCCCCTTATGGAGCAGAGGTGATCATGCCTTTCCCTTTCCTAGCGTGTTTTGCCAGCTCTCTGGGGCAGGGAGTGTTGTTTGCCTTGTCTGTGGTACAGCAGGGCTCTTGTGATCACTCAGTGTTGTATTCCCACCTGACAACATGGAGCAAAAGCGTGCGGTCCAGCCAGATGGTGAGGCTGGTAAGGAGAGTGTTCGTGTAAGAAAGGGCAGTGTCACCTGCAGAAACACATGCAGCCTGGGAAGCAGCACTGTGTGTGTGGTGACAGCTGTGACACTGCCAGTGCTGGACTGTGGTGCTGGGGAGAACAGATGCAGGTTCTTGAGGACAGGGAGCAAAGGGAGGATATTGAGGGGGTTTCACTCCTGCAAGTGAAGGAACACTTGGAATGTATGGAGCTCTTCTGTGGGACAGATGACAGGCAGGCAGGGAGCTTGTGGGTCATGATCTGGGATAGGTGAGTAAAAAGGACATCGTGTTAGGTGTTTCTTACAGATCACCTGATAGTAAGGAGGAAACAGACCAAGTCTTTAGAAAATTAGAGGGAGTCTCTGTCTCACAACTTGTGGTTCTTTTGAGTGACTTGAAGGTCTTTGACATCTGCAGGAAGAGTGATATGGTTGGATGCCAATTAGCCGGGGCATTTTTTGAGGATATCAGGTTTAACTTCTTGATACAGGCCTTGAAAACAGATGTGACATCTGACTGCATCTGCTATTCACAAAGTAGGCAGATGTGATTGAGAGAGTGATAATGGCAGCCTTGGCTGTAGCCACCATGAAATAGAGGAGTTCAAGGTCGTTAGGGGCGTGAGAAACACAAGGAGCAGAGTGACAGACTCTGGACTTCAGGAAGGCAGGATTCAGCTTGTTCAGGCAATTGCTATCAGGAAACACTGAAGCTCTGAAACACATAGGAGTTCATGAAAGTTAGACAGGTCTTGGAGGACAATCCCTTCCAAGTGCAGGAGCAGTCCTTACTTAGAAAACAAAAGGATGTATTGGAAGATCAAACTGGCTAGGCAGGAAGCACATGATAGAGCTCCAGTCCAAAATGGAGGAAGAAGCAGTAAAAGAGGAACTTAGAAACACTGTCAAGGTCAGGTGTTATAAAAGCTCAGCTGGTGTTGGTGTGTACAAGTGAAAAGGGCTGCAGCAGAGTTTCTACCACTTACCCTCACAGGAAAAGATTGAATGAGGAAAGTGTGGATCTGCTGCTGAGTGGGACAGGCAGCAGTGGGCCCAGGTAAGGTTGAGGTACTTGTGCCTTGTGCACCTCAGTTTTCATCAATGAGATCTCACAAGCCTCTGTACTTAGTGAAAGAATTCAGGGAGGGCAAGAAGTTCTTTCTTGGGCCAGGAGTGTCATGGATTACTTGAGAGCTCAGCAAGCCCAAGGGAGACTGTGCCATCTGCACCCCTTGAGGTTTTCAAGACCCAGCTGGATAAAGACCTGAGCAAACTGATCCAAAGGATGACCCTGCTTTCAGCAGGAGGCTGAAGCTGACCTCTGAAGGTTCCTTCTAGCCTGAACAGGTCTGTGGTCCTGTATAATGTACATTGGGAGGGTTGTCCTCAACCATTTAGCTCACTTTTTGAATTTTGAAGTGTGTGTTGTAACTCCGTATGTGGGAGATAAATTGCTTTAGCTGTTCATGTAGGAGGAAGCTAATTTTATAGCATGTCAGGGTAAGTGTCTGTCCTTCCCTTGCAGAAGCTGTGTCATAATGTGTGAAGTTATGCACAGTTGTAGTAATCTATCCTTGAGAAGAGTGTGTACCCTGGTTTCTTGAGTGGTATGGTCAGTTCAGTGGGAGGCTGTTCTGTGTAGTCACCTCAGACTGCAAAACCCAGTAGCCTGCTGAGGATGGCTCCATGTGGAGCCTCTCCCCTTGTGCTTATGACCGCTTGTCAATAAAAGATTGCTTGAAGCTGCCAGCAGCAGTTAGCCTGCTCAAATCTCATCTGACGGGGCCAGGCCCAGTGTGAGGAGGGGAGTGCTGCTCCCCTGATCTCTCCTTTGAGTCTCACCTGTGTGGTGCTGTAGTCATCTTCCTTCTCCTGAACTAGTGACTTGATGCAAAGGACCATGTTTCAGTGATGAATGGGGTTGGTACTGATAGTTTGCTTGTAAAATGCTTTGGGAGTCTTCCCAGTGAGAGGCTCTGTATCGGGAAGTAAGAAGCTGAAGTGTGAATCACTGTTATGCCTTCTCTTGCCAAGCTTCCCAGGCTGAGGCCACGGGGCTTAAATTCCAAGTTGTTCCGGTTTTTCTCAATGGGCTTGTGAAGAACTGATACTATTTTTTGTGTGAGTAACTACGAAGAAGTTACGCATATCAGGCTAGTTAATGAGCTGTCCTGATTTCAAGATAGTTTCTGGAAGCTACTTTTAAATTGCAGGACCTTTAAAGACCTTTTGTAGAATTGTGTATTAATGAGGAACTCTCCCACCCGCCAAGGGAAGGATGGAAGAGGGAGAATGGGGTCAGGTCTCCTTTGGGACTACAGCATTCTTGCCTTCATGCAGTCTGCAACAAAAAACTTAATTTTGAGTGTGTTTTCCTTGTGCCAGCTCTTCCTTCACACGCTGAATTGTTGACTTTTTTTTCGGTATGTTGTTCAGCTGTCTGTGATGTTAATTCTGTCACCGTTTCCTGATAAGTTTGAAAGCATTGTATTTGTTAATATATTTTTAAATGTTTCTTTCCTCATGTGTATAATTATAGTCTTGGGAATTTTCTTCCAGCATTCTGCTAATGTCTTTAATATTTGTTTTATTCTTAAAAAATTCATAACGGATGTATTTCCTGGTTTTAAAGTCTGTAATAGGAAGAAAGGAATCACAGTTTTCCTATCTCAGCGATAGCCTCAAGCAGGATGTGTGGCATTCAACAGACTTTCACCAGGAGGAGGAAATTAACTGGCTACAAATTAGGGAAAGTTCACGAGAAGTCATTACTCTTCATTTATTTCTAAGTGAAGCTTTGAATCTCTAGGCTAAAGACAAATTGTATAGTAAATGGAGTCCCCATGCATATGAATGTGCAGTGTTTAGATATCTGTGTTGACTGTGACCATGGTAAGATTATGCAGCTTCATATATTAACAGTGTTATCATTGAGCACTGTCTCTTCTCCTTCCCTTTTTTTTTTAAAGGAATGGTGTTTTAATGCTATTAAATGAAGTACTGATGAATGTTTCCATGGCCAGATTCTGCTTGTTTCCAAGTGGTGTGTGGTGGGAGTGTACATAATTTACCCAGATATGTCCTGTCAGCTTTTTTGTCCTTATTCTTTTCAGTGCCTGGAAAAGTGAGATAAAGCAGCTTATCTTCTTTGAGACCTGTGCTGCATTCAAAGCGGCTTCAGAAAAGAAAACGAACCTTCAACAATTTTTCTAAAGTTAATATCGACTAATAACAAAGAAAACATGGTCAGAAGAGTTACTGTTAATAAGGCTTGAAATTTACTTGACTCTGCAGGCCAGTGGAGGGAGAGAAAAGGTGAAACCTCTAGAATGGCCTAGTACTTTGGAAAAAAAAAGCTTTCTTCTTAAGTAAACGTTGGTTGCAACATTTATTTTCCATAGTTTACTGATTCTGTGATGCAGAGTGCCTCTAGGCAATGCATTGAAATTGGTATGATTAAAAAAGTCTACTTCAACTGTTATTTTTCCTCATTGGGGACACCTCCCCTCCCCCTTTGAACTGCTTATGAGTTTAGTATAGCATTGAGTTCAGTGCAGTGTTTCAGCGTAGTAATCCTTACCATGACAGTGCTGTTCTTTTTTAATTTATGCTATTTTATAGTCAGTAACACAGAATTTATCCATGGGACGCTACAGGTAGAGATAATTAGCCTAGCTTGAAGGCATTATTCTCTGTTGCACTACATTTGTTTTGACAGGTGACATATGCAAAAGAGCTCTTCAAATGTAGGAGATTCATATTTTAAAAATTGCTTTTGTCCACTTCTTGGCTGCATGTTTTTTCCCTACTTCTTGTTCAGATTGCATTTAGGGTATGTTTTATGATGTCTTCATCCTTTCTTGCAACTTTTTTGCCTAATTCCTTACTTGTAAAAAGGTACTAGTATTTCCTCTTCCTTCCTTTGTATATTTCCTCCTTTTTTTCTCTGCTACCTGTTTTTGTATCGGCAATCTGAATTTGCTCCCCAGATTAGAATTTGTGTTGCTTATTGCCTGGGAACAAAATTGGTGCTTTTCTGATGGGTTCTACTTAAATGGTGGTTGAATATTAATTCCAGTTTTTTCTAAGAGATCAAAGATCTGTGAAGGAGGGGTTTGTAGTGAGAATAGTTTCCTGAACCATTCAATTTTAATAATAGTAAAGGGATGGTATACAAATCTTAATATGTATATGGTTGGCTAAATTTTTATGCTGTCCTGTTAGTAGTAACAGGAAAAAGGCCATATTACTGGTGACATACGGTCTGTAGAAATGTCTGTATGCAGAGTAAAAGATTCCATGGAGATCTTGTTCGAGGTGAGTGAAAATATTTTTAGCAGTAATACTTCTGTTTGAGGCTCTTGTTCCATTTGCTGTGTGTTTCGGGCACACAAGTGAGAGGAGGTTGGCTTCTTGAGGCTGTGTTCCTCCTCTGCCATGTACCGTCAGGCGTGAACTCCTGACATCTCCATGGGAAATTCTGGAGAGCAGTTGGGAATGCCCAGAGGAAACCAGCTGATGCTCCTATTGATTTCCTTCCCAATACCTGGCTGCTTTAAAAGTGAAGTATGCCTGATAAACGTGAGAAAGAATTCATTCCTGTAGCCATGTTGTCAGCTGGAAGGAGCATTAGAAGAGTAAAACTTCAACAAATCTCTCACTTGCAGAACTTGGCCTGTCAAAGCTTATAAATGAGATGCACTGGGAAAGCTGTTGCCAAATTCACATTGAATGCTTTCAGTATGAGGGGTTGTAATGTATACAATCATCTCAACTGAAGTTATAGGCTGTTTTGGTCTTGATTTTGTGATTTTTTTTTTTTTGGGGGGGGTGGTGGTGATTAAATTATGATAGTAAAATTATGCAATCAAAATGATTTTACTCTTACTGCTTGATGAAACAAGACTCGTTAATGGAAAACCTGAACTGTTAAAAGAAGTGTCTTTTTTATACATACATGCGCATTAAAAAAGTTTATATATGGGGTTTTTTGTAAAAAAATTAAGAACAGGATGCTTGT
The DNA here is from genome assembly GCA_013397975.1 of Machaerirhynchus nigripectus. Classification (NCBI taxonomy): domain Eukaryota; kingdom Metazoa; phylum Chordata; class Aves; order Passeriformes; family Dicruridae; genus Machaerirhynchus; species Machaerirhynchus nigripectus. Next base: position 819,374 of record VZRQ01003548.1, on the reverse strand, counting down.
GTTCATTGATTTCCAGCCTTTGCTGTCTAATGGGCTACTGGTGGAACAAGTGACACAGTGAGTAATATCACACCAATGCATGCATGCCTTCATTTTAAACTCTTTTAACATCCTGTGGCCCAGCACAATGTGAGGATCTCATATGAGGCTTGTTTCCTACCACATGTGGGTTGGTTGTCACGGTGGTTGGTTGTGAAGTGGATGTAAAGCCGCCAGGGTGCCAGTTTTACATGTAGTCCAGACATGCAGTGAGGTACCTGTCCCAAGGGCTTTGTTCCTTCCCTCATATTAGTTTACTTAGTTTATATATTTTGACTTTCAACTATTACAGGATTAAAAACCATAAGCAGTTTGATAATGGAAACCATGTTGTCTTGTTCCTAGGGATTGTCCTGACCTGATAAACCATAGTGTTCTTCCCTGGCTGAGTTAATCCCGGGTGCTATTCTGTAAAGTGGCACAATACAAAAAAAGTGCTGTTCCGATGTATTTTTGTGGGTCTGATGTCCTTCAGGAAGGGGAGGACTGTGCGGTTGAGAAGCTGATGAGGCATCTGTGAGCCACAAGTGGCCCATGGAGCACACTTAGCATTTCTCTGTGTCAGTGGGACTGCTTGTGTGGGTTTTTTCTTTCTTGCCTTTCTTT
>VZRQ01003548.1:786991-816197 GCA_013397975.1 Machaerirhynchus nigripectus | reverse complement strand
TGAAAGATGCAACCCAGGAAAAAAGTGCTTTTAAAGGATGGGTAGGAGGGGAAAACCAAGCCAGTTAAATGTGTGGCTTTGATTTGATGCGTTGCTTCCTTTTTCCTGCTTCCACTATGACTTACTGTCTTCCAGCATTAACCTCCAGTCTCAGCGCAGTGAATGTTGTGCTCCCTAAGTCCTGCTCCTGCCCTTGCTCCCCTGCTGATGCCCCTGCTGAGCTCAGTGCTGACAGCTGGGGGAAATTCAGAGTGATTTGGAGTTGGGAAGTGCTGTATCAGCACATGGGAGATTAAGGTTTTTAGTAAATTTTTTTCTTGCTTGTAGAGGGGAATTAGTGAGCTCCCAAATTCACTGGTTTTATTGAAAGTCTGTGCCTGCTGAATGTATTTATTTCCCCATGTTGCTGGCTGTACTTTTGACAGGTGCTGAGAGGAGATTTATAGAAACAGCAAATATTTGCTCGACTGGCTGAAATATCTGAGGATTATTTAGATGTGACTCTTTATCATCATCTCTCTTAGTTCTAGTTCAATAATTTAAATGCACGGGCTTGAGTCCTTGGAAATTTTTAATCTACCTCTCTGTTGGATTTTATACAGGTTTCATGACTAAATCCTACTACCAGTGGACTAGTACAGAGCTGATACACAGACTTTGAGAGAAACTTTTTTTTCTGGTTTTCAGTTTTGATGAAGCCGTATTATGGGTAGAGCAGGACATGTCTACAGAAGGGTGCTGCTCATCGCAGCACCAAGAAAAACTTGGGTTGTGTTCCTCTCACTCAAAGGAATTCTGGAAAAACTCCTGAAGAAGAACTTCTGTATTAGTTCCTCTGTTCACATTTCTGCAGCACTCCTTTTTGTGGAACTTAAATTTGTTGTTAAATATTTCTGTAGATGAGTTATACACCACTAGTTTTTAGAGGAGGTACAAGAGGGTGAGAAAATAAAAGAGATAGCTCCTTCCAGATGTTCAGATCAAAATTTTAGAAGGAAACAACAATAAAAGCAAATCATTAACCTTCCCTCAGGTTTCCAGTGAAATACATTGAAATCAATATAATTTTCACAGTTTTTTGAGATGCCGACAAATATGTGCTGTCATGCACCAAACCTAGAAGAAAGATTCAGAACTGGTGCCCTGTATGGAAAATTCCAGGTCTGTGGTTATTCTTATCAGTTTGCAAGCTCTCCTACCTTCATCACTTTGCCTGACCTTAATTTTGATTGTTCAGGGACAAGTAGTAATTGCTGAGGTAGCAAGGTCAAGAACTGGTAAAACCATCTTTGCAATTTGCCCATGGTACTCAGCAGAGCACTGAGGCTATTTGTGGCTCTGTGCCACCTCTCCTTGTGTTTCTTAGTGCAAGAACAGCTGCTTTTGCAGCTGCTTGGTCTTTCTTGCACCCCTGGCAGGGCTAGAGTTTATTAGAACCAAGTAGCTGAACTTCATTTGGTTATGATGATACCTGCTGGATCATGGGAAATTATTAGGCAGAGAAATGACAAGTTTCTTCTGATTGTTTTGCATTTTCTCCTCCCACCCCACAAGTTTTCCGTCTACAGGTGTACTGCTTGGAATATTGGCCTGTGAAGTGCTTCAAAGGCAGAAGGCCTATGACTATGTCTTTCTAGCCTTTCCTCAGTGAAGAGGCTGAGCTGATTTTGCTTCCTTACAAGCCGTGACACGGTTGTCGGCTCCTGCCATTTGATACTGCATTAATGTGCTCCATCTGGGGCTACTTGCCGCATTTTCCACAGGAGGTGATGCTATTGTAAAACATGCTGTTTATTTACAAGTGTATGTGGGTTGTTTTTTTTTTTTTTTGACTGTCTACTTCTGAGTGCCATTCAAGGTAGATTTAAAATTGTTCTCCCTTTTCTCTGTTGCTCTGACTGCAAGATGGTTTCAGTGTCTGAGAGCCCATTTCAGCTGGGGGTAGTATGGCTTTGTGGATGTCATATTCTTGAATTTATTTTTTTTTTCTTAGGCTTGGGGAGACCAGATATTTATTGACCTTCATGGCCTGTTTCAAAGCCTGGTGCCCGGAGGGAGTGGAGTGTGTCTGAGGCTTTGAGTTTCTGGGAGCACCAGTCACACTGGTTCAGTTGATGCATGGATGTGTCTTTGCAGCAATTTTTGTACATGCACCTTGGTCACGGGAGATATGCTCCTAGGCCCTGAAGGAACAAAGCTCTATAAATGGCTGTCTTTCAAAATATTTTTGATTGACTGATTGCTAAGTTATTATTCTAGGAAAATCTGAAAACATCAAATCCAATAAGAAATTAATAAAATGAGATATGATTTAATGAGAAACCACAGACCTGGAAAGTTGACTGACACCCACTGCAACATTGGATTTTAATGTCAGTTTTGTATTCACATAAAAGCATTCAAATGCATTAAAGAAATGAGATGTATTCTTGTTTTCAATTAGGATGTTGCATTTCTTCTATTTCCATGTATCTTTAAGTTCAGCTACAGCTTCCATTTTAATCCTTGAAAAGTTTGAGTTGTCATACATAGTGAATATGCAAATGTACCTCTTTATTTTGGGGCCTGTTGACCTGACCAAACTAGCACTGGCAAAAGTACTCTTCTTTTGCCAAAAGTGATATTCCATGTTAACTTTTGCCAGCAGACAGTCAGATTTGTATTGTGTTCTGTGTCATCTATTGTTGGGTAAGGCTTACAGGAATGGTTTGGTTAGTAACAAGGAACTGTTCCTAACCACATCACCAACAGCATCAGCCCTTCCCCCAGTATATATATGTACATATTTAGAGAGCCCAGTAAAGCAAAAGTTTTCTATGTTATGTGTTTTTGTACATGGATGGAGGGATAGGTAGAGGGTGAAATGAGTATGGTTCTAAATCTGCTTTGTCTAGCTATTATGTTTTGGTTATGAAGGGAGTGAAGTGTGGAGAGAAATATTATGGGTACTGCAACTATAATAAAATAGGGAGGAAAGTAGAAAAAGCTATTGCTCCGAAGGGGCTACTAGTGCATCTTTATTTCCCTTGTTTCATAGCGCACTGTGAAGAAGAGACATTATAACTTATGGTTATGGAAAAATCTATCTAGAGTAACTTTCTCTGGGCCCTGTGGCCTCCTGCTTGGCAGGAAATGAGTGGGAGAAGATGGAGCAGATTGTTTTGCTCGGAGGAGTAGCCAGAGCCCACTGCGAGCCTCAGAAATACTCTGGCAGTCGCCATGCTGAGCCTGTGACCTGGCGAAGCTTTCAGCTTGACTGCCTCGGCCTGTGTCATTTGTGTGATGACAGAAATGGCCAGGCAGTGGTTGTCTTTAACCTTTCCTCTCTCCTTCTAAAATTGTCTCTGTCATTTACAGCACTTCAGTCTGCTTCACTTAGCTCTGTGGGAGACGCTTCAGTCCAGTGCAACTGGACTTTCCTTTCCCTTCGACCCATAAGAGAAAAGGTGCATCTAGAGTAATTGCTTTAGTTGAGTTGTGTAGATCCCTCCCACCCCAGTCATGCTGTCCCTGTGCCTGGCTGCCAGCGCTCCTGAATCAGTTAGGAGCCACAGTGAAATTCTAGAAGTTGTCCTCATACGCGTGGCAAACTCATTTTGGGTTGCCTGGCCTGAATTCCCTTTGGCTGAGCTTCTGTCCTCTTTTACAGATTCAACACTTCATAGCCCTGAGACATTGTCTTCTTCCTAATTAATCTTTTCATTCTTTGTAGAGTCTGGACTTCCTCTCAATATCCTGTTTGAAGTGTTTATTCATCTGGGCAAGCTTCCAATCTTTCCTTTACCATTTTTTCCCTTCCTGCTGGGAATGGGAGTGTGAATAACATTTGCCTTTTTCAAGTGAGGTATTTCTATGTTTGAGCTGAAGTGTTTGAGGATAGCCTCAGTAATTTCATTGGTTTCTCAAAATTTACCATTCTGAGATCCTAAAGTCCCCATTGCATTTACTTTTGTCTGTTTGATCCTTCTCACTAGATTGACAAATGCAGCAATTTTTGACAGTCAACTTTTCTATCCAGTCTTTGCCTTTCACTAAAGCAGTGGCTAGAATAGATTTATCTCATCTTTTTTCTTGTTTGTGAAAATAGTGTCCTCAATAAGAGGGGACAGCTCTCAGACATTTTTTTGGGGGGGCAACATTTGTCAAACAAGGTAAAAGAAGCAGAAAGGGAAAAAGAATTTGTTCCATATAGAAGTTGTCATTGTTTGGTAAAATTATTTTTGTGTGTATCCACTCACTAGTTGCAGCAGGCCTGGAGTCACTTAGTATTAAAAGAGTCTACAGGTTAGCCTAGACCTCTGTGCATCCAGTCTGTGGCCTTTTGGTGCATTATAGGGATCTTCCAAGCAGTCTCCATCAGGCTTTTGCATTCAAAGCTGGTAGCCTGCTGGAGGAGTAACGAATACCCTTGGCAATTTCTAGGCTGAAGAGTCAGAGCAAAAAGAGGAGAGGAAGAGTGTGATAGATATAGGACCTAGGGAACAGTTTTTGTTCTTTCTTGGTGAGTATCTCTCTCTTTCTCATGTGTGAGTTATCCATGCCTTAAATAAATGCATTATTTTTTAGCAAAGCAAATATCCCATACTTATTTTAACCTAGTAATTTTAGGGCTAAGCTTGATACACTACTGAAACCACTGGAAATAGCATGCATGTGGCTTGCATCTGGGACACAGTGGCTTGTAAATAAAACCGTGACCAAAAACTGTGCCAACTTTTCCCCAATGTCTGGGGTTTTTTTCACTGTGTATGCATTCAAACCTGTGTGCACATCTCCTCGGTGAGGATGTTTGCTCTGTGCCGATCATGTAGATTTATCTAAGCATAATAAAAGAGCACAACAAAAGTACTGTGTAGAATCAGTAAGAGGAATATTATTAAGTGCACGAAGTTGAAAATGCAACAAAGGTTGAAAGTTTAAAAAGTTTAGAAATTTGGCTTACACTCTGCACCAGAAGTGTCTTTGTGTGGGTTTTGTCCCCTTTCTTTCCTTGGAGATATAGAATGCCTGTGTGGAAAACCTCCTCTTGCTCCTTGCATTTCATTCCTTTCCATTACTGCAATAAATCCAGGTTCTCATAGTTCACATGAAATGGATGCAGTCCAGGGAGATCATTGCCCTGTTCTCATTATTAATCTAGAAGGTTTCGTACTTGCGGCATGTCGCTGTGCTGTGAGGAATACAGAGAGGGCAGAGGCGCCTGCGTGGTGGCTGGGGCAGAGGCGGAATTCCTCCCCTGGTACCCAGCAGCCTCTTCAGGGGTGGTTTCATGCGGATTTGAGCAGGAGCTAGCACAGAGCCAGCCCAGCCCGAGCTGTTCTCACGGGGAGTCCATGTGGGAAGGGGAGGCGCTGGGCTGGCTCTGCCGTGGGACATTCCACTGAGCTCTGCAGCTTCCATCACCAGGCCCTGACCCGGTGGGGAATTCCAGTTGGAGGTGATGAGACCTACCCAAAACTGAGTCATACTGTATTTAAATTAAAATAAATATTTAGTGAGTGTTTTTCTTTAGGACCCTCTTGTGTGAGGCTTATTAAATGTCAGTGTTTAACTGGAGTGCAAACACAGCTGTAATTAGAAAGGATGGTTTTGCTCTAAGATGTATGCCGTTGCTGACTGAGGTTTGTAACTCCATTATTAATTGCTTTTCCCAGTGACCTGGTCCAAAGATTCCCAAACCACGATCCCACAGATCACTTCAGGTCTGCAGGGAGCTGACACACTGTGGCAGCTGCTCTTAGGCTTCTTGCCAGAGATCAAATCATGCAAAAAGCAGCTAAAACCATTCTGAATGCCTCCCCTGCCACTTCCCTCTCTCTCTCAGCACCCCCATCCCTCCCCAAGTAAGCAAGTGCTGTCTAATTCCTGCTACTTGTTTGTGAGTGGGAGGAGGAGTTCCCAAGGACATCAACACTCTGGAGAAGTGTCTCTAGTAGCTCTTTCTGGAGGAGTCATTGACACTTCTTTTATTAGGATTTTTTAAAATAAATGATGATTTATGTGTGTTGGTGTTGGATTAATACTTCTACCCTCCAAGGATGGATAGCTAGGTGACTTCTGGTGTAGAAATTAACATTTCTGGTGATCAAAATACATGGAATGTTCTGTATACAGAATCCATGCTTGGAGATACAGAAGATAGATAAAGTTCACGATTTTGTGAATCTCAGGTATGACGGAGTATTTTTGGGTGGTTTTTTTTTTTTCTCCCCTTTCAAAATCACAATATTAAGTAACCCAAAAAACAGTTTCTGTTTCAAGGTGGTTTGTGGAAATACCAAAGACATACCTTTTTTTTCTTGTTTGTTTTGAGCCACATATTTAATTAATATTAATTTTATTGGTGTCTTATGAATTTTCTTATTACTGTTTTATTCTCTTTAGATTGAAGAGTGCTTTCTTGCAAATAAAAGGTTAATTCTTTTTTCCGTGACTCAGGAAAGGAGATTTTTGAATTGTGAGAATATTTATTTTTATCTTATCGACAGCGATGTTGGGATGAAACAAATGCTTCTTTAAAAGACAGCAGCTGGTTCCAGCCTCCAAGTTTGAAGTATTTTCAGTCTTGTCTGCTTACAAGCAGCTGGAAGCAAGCCTATATGGGTTGCTTATTTAAGAGGTTAATGTACTTTCTATGGGGAATGTAGAACTGGATCTCACAGAAAGGAATATATTAATGTTGTCAGTGATGAGTTTTCATAATTTGAATTTGCACCGAGGGCCTTTGAAAAAGTGCTTTACTCTGAAAGTAATTTTGATCTTCTGCAAATAAAAATAACAAATGTTTGACCATAGCCAGATTGCAGTTGTAAATAGCAGTTTAGCTATTTCAGATTTGTCAGTTGATTCAGTTTTTTTAGATGAATTTGAAACAAATATCCAAATAAAAAGAAATTTTCGGGGGAGGAGAGTTATTCTACATGCTGGTTACTGGTAAGGGAAGGAATGCTTGTGCATAGCCAGAATCTCACAGAAGGTCTTTCTTATTCATGGGGAGTGTGTGCGTGTATAGGTACACAACATGTATGTGTGTGTGTGTGTATATATATATTAGAATTTTCCGTGCAACTGGTATCTAGCACTGTATAAGTCTAGCAGAAAAAAGATTGTTTGAAAGGTAACCATTCAGTATCTTCACTGGGATGGTGTGTTCAGCTGATGTATTGCTTTGCAGAGAATATGTAGTGAGTGAGAAGGGATTATTTTCACTTGAACTGTTCTTGTGATGGAGGGAAGATGAGGCAGCAGCAAAGTGGGTCACGCTGAATCCCTCATTCTTTGTATAGAATTTGAAAAAATGAAATACAGTGAGAAACTGACAAGTTTATCCTCTTCTTGCTGTGTGCACATTCCGTATTTTCAGGTTTTAATAAAGCTGGTAATTCTGTAGTGTATCTTTCTTAAATTCTCAGCAGTTAACATTGTATTCAAGATGTTTCCTTTAGGAAAGTTTTGCTCTTTCCATATGCTAAGTAGGGAGCTGTGAGCAGCACTGTCTTAAACAGCGAGCAGTGCCTGGTTCCAGAAAGTCAGTGACAGACATTGTAGGGGAAAAAAGATGACAGGAGCATTTCCCCAGTACTGTGTCTGCTCACGTAGTGTGGTACTTACTGTATGCTACAATGATCTGCTTAAAAAAATTAATTAATTGTCCAAAAAAATACTAAACACCGTGAAACACAGTGCAAGATATGTTTATGCTTTTTTATTTATTTTCTAACAATGCTTTGAATATCATTGAGAAATGTGTGAATAAGTCCTGTCAGACGACCTGTAGCACGGAGCGAAGGTAGCTTAAGACACAAAGTACTGTATCAATTTGCCTTTTCCCAAACCTAAATGCACCCCACAGCAAACTTCCTCTTGATGGCATTTTGAGGTTGTAGGTTTGAGTGGTTCCAGATATATTTTGCAGATGCATTCTTGCCTGGTGTCAGTGGATTCCAGGAGTCTGGGCCCTGCCATTGCTGGCTACTTGCGTCAGGGCACTGCAGTACCTACACCTTTAGGCAATTTCCTGCCTTTGGCTCATTCAGCACCCAGAACCTTCTTAGGTGAGATAACATGTGAGCTGCGATACATTTACTATGTCATAAAGTTCTTCTCGCACTTTAAGGAAATAACAAGGGTTGTCACTGTGGATCAAATATTCATTGCCCTGATTTGCAGAATGTGTTCTTCGACTGCAGTGTTCATTTCTGTGGAGCTATCTTTCATCGCCACTTTCTCTCACTTTTTGCGTGACCCATATTATGTGTGCATATGGCTCTGTTTCACTACAGAAATGCTGTGTCTAGCAGCCTATTTGTCCTCCTCTCTTCAAGAACCTTGGTTTTCTGTACTTCAAGAGACCTTTTGGACACTTCGGTTTGTGTATCCCTAGAGTAAGATTTTCTAAAACCACAAACAAAGAAAATCCAGCCCTAGGATGTAAGTGCCACAGCAAGTAAGTGGAGATCAAAGGATTTCATATTGTCAAGAGATGCTGTGAAACTGGAAGGTGTAAGAAAAGGAGAATGTTTTTTAAAGGCCTCAATCTAGGGTGTTTTTTCCTCAGGACATACCCTTTAATTTTCTGAAAAATTTCAGAACACTTAAACAGTGCAATTTTTACCTAATCTTTCCTGTGTTATATTGACATTTTGTGAGCTGGGAAGGAGTGCTATAGGTGGACCACAGAACTTCCACATATTGATCTATGTTTCTACTTTGGCTTTTTTTTTTTTTGTTTGTTTTTCCTTAAGAGTAATGGCAGAAACGTGCTTTGCAACTTTCATATGAATATGAAGGAAAAACAAAGTGGCCAATATGAGACAGATACTTGTCCATATATCTTGATCAGTGCTTCTTCCTGTTTCTTTTATGAGAATTCTTCACCATGAGCATTATTTCAGTATCTCTGCCTTTGCAGTTAATGATTGTAATTAACAATTAACTGTTACAATATATCATAGCAGTGCACTTCCGACTGTTCTTTTAAAAATTTTTTGAAATACAGCTGTGGGATGATAAGATGCTAATAAATGAGTGTAAGACAGACTGCAAGGGAGAGTTTGAAATAGCTAAAAGTTGCAGGTTGTTTTTGATAAGAAAAATCCTGAGAGTATAATTTTTTGTTTGAAGGATTTCCTAGGGTTGCATAACTTGGTAGTAAAAAGACACTAAACTGGAATTACATCTGAGTGTTCTTTAGAAGTAACCTGTGCTATATGAAAGTAACTTCAGAATCCTTCAGAATGAAAACTTCCTTGCAAATTAAAATGCTCTCAGAAACGTGAATGAAGGGGAGATAAAAAGGGGCTGTGAAGTTGTATATCATGACAGTGTGAAATAAGTAGCAGCCAAATACAGTTTTGGATTATGATAAAGGGACAGCTAATACCTTTTTAGCAGTAAAATAGCTGCTCAATCCATACCTTATTTAGAGTGAAGATGTTAAAGTTGTGGGGAGGCATAACCTATTTCAGGGTGGAAGGAAGCATCCCTCTGGCACTGAATTGTCACCTGTGCAACAACACTTGCTATACTGTTCCCTTTGCACCGGGGATGGTGGTTGGGGTAAGAGAGCCTTCCCAAAACATGTTTCTGGGATTCCAGAAACTTGAGGCAGCTTCTCCTCAATGCTTGGTCTGGGGTTTCAACACCATGGTCCTGCACAATGTGTGTTCTTGGTAACACAGCTTGATTATTATTAGAAGGAACCGTGTCAGTCACAGGTTGATGTGTCTCCAGGGAATGCCTATTCAGGAGAGGTTTCAAAATTTACGATAGTACTGCCTGTGTATCCGAGAGACGAGTCGTTTTTAGAGTTCTTGTCCAAACATTAAAATTACTGTCTGCTTGTTTTGGTTTCACTCTGCTAAATTGATGATTATAGTCCTTTATTTGAAGTTGATTAATAAAGATCTTAACATACTGTTTAAATCAAAGCAGCTGTATATTTTATTAGGAAAATATTATGTAATGATTATATTTGGATCTCATCTTCTTTTTCTTTTCCCCTGCTAGTATTATTCTGTGGTGGCCTTCAAACAAGGAATCCTGTTAGATTCTCACTGGGTGGCCAAAAAGCAGATTACAAAAGTTATAAAGATTCATGTTTGTTTTGGGTGGAGGCTTCAAAGGCTCACAGGCTTCCTTGCACAAGGCTGCAGTCAGGAAATGTGAAGGCAGGAAAAAAAGATTCTGAATCTGTTTTGTGTAAAAAGGGAGTTGTAAAGCCACTGTCCTTGCTTAGCCTCAATGGAAGGAGAGGGCAGTCATGGATTTCTTTGCACTATATGTCTTTGATCTTTGTGTTAGTTGCAGCCAATAAAGCTTCTTTCTTTTCTTTACACGTATGCCTTAGTAATGTAAAATGCAGTGACATATTCATAAGGCAAATTGTAAACAGTGTGCTAAAGCTTAGAGACTTAATGCCTGTAGTTCTGAGGTGCCGGATGATGGGATGTATTCCAGTCCATATGTTCTGCAGATTGCAATTAGTAAAACCCTCCTGCTGCTACGTGGGATAAAGTGTGAGTTAGGATTTAAAGCTGTATGTATTTTTTTTCTTTGATAAGTTACTGAAGGAATTACCTCATCAGTTCCTTCCAGTACTAAAGATAACTCACTCGTGTGGCTTGCCCAAGCTGGTCTGTATCTGGAGGCCTTCTGATATTGTTGTGTATCACCCATGTTAGTAATTTTATTAGATGATGTTAAGATATGGCCGTTAATCAGAGTTCTGACATGATATTATGAATGTCTGCAGGAACACAGGTCTTTATATACTATGTCAGACTCTTAATGCTTAAATGATGGTGTGCAGATACGTACCAAGGATGGATGAAAATAAAAGGAAGAAATTATTTCCTTGAAATTATTCAGTCACTTGACTCCTTTCATGAAGAAAGGAAGGAAATGCTTAGTATTAATATGCAGTTGCTTATGTATGCTCTCAGAGGTGTTATCTGCTATGCTTTAAATATCTAGTAGTTTTGGTCAAGAAAAGAAGTTTTGTCCTTGTATTTTTTAAGTGTAAACATTTTTTGCCCTGAGGTTCCCACCCCTCCACCCCCTCGCTTTTCTTTTAGGAGGATTCCACTTCATGAAGCTGCAGACAGGAAGTGATTCAGATTGTAGAATGGACACTGGCAACATGCATATGCATGAGAAGATGCTGTGAGATAGTCAGGGCTTTGAAAGAAAGTCACCATGGAGCAGTAATCCCACAGAGGAATGAATCAGGAGAACTCAGTGTACTTGAGCTGCTTCTGTGAAATTGTTGCCCTTTGTCAATATTTGCCTGTGTAGGCATTATTGATTGGGTTATTTATGTTCATTAATAGGTTAAACTTTATATCACTTTTGTGGTGAGGTAGCTCTTTTTTTCAGTGGGGAGCTGAAGTTACAGAACACCCAAGCAGTGTATCAGTTTGCCGTTGGGGGCATGCTGCAGAGATGTTAGAGCATTTTTGAGCTCCCTCTGGGTCTGTGGGAACCAAGATTTGGGGAAAAGAAAGGGGTCTTATCCCAACACTAGAGCAGGACATAGCTAGAGGTTCCTCCAGGTGAGGAGATGATGTGGCTGAGCTCAGTGGTGGGATGTAGCCTAAATCTGAACTTGGCCAAGGCCGCCTGGGCAGCCAGGACAGGGCAGGCACATGAGATCTCTCCCATGCTGCTGCTGCTTGTACAAATGACTATATGAAAGAAGCTAACCAATCCAGGACATACTCATTTAAAATCATAACTTGAAGTCACTCCTCCACTGATTTAACCAAACTGACAAGTGGCAACAGGCACTGCAGTGTTACAACTGCTCAGAACCCAAGCTCATCCTGCACTTTGGCCACAACAACCCCCTGCAGCACTATAGGTTGGGGACAGAGTGGATGGATAGTGGCCAGGCAGAAAGGGACCTTGGGCAGTGATTGACAGTAGCTGAACCTGATCCAGCAGTGCCTGTGTGGCCAAGAAGACCAATGGGATCCTGGCCTGTATTGGAAACAGTGCGGCCAGCAGGACCAGGGCAGTGATTCTTCCCCTGTACTTGACACTGGTGAGGCCACACCTTGAGTGCTGTGTCCAGTTCTGGACTCTCCAGTTTAGGAAGGATGTTAAAATGCTGGAGTGTGTCCAGAGAAGGGCAATAAGGCTGATGAAGAGTCTGGAGCACAAGTCCTGTGAGAAGTATCTGTGGGAGCTGGGGGTGTTTAGTCTGGAGAAAAGGAGGCTCAGGGGGGACCTTATTGATCTCTACAACTGCTTGAAAGGAGGGTGTAGCCAGGTGGGGGTCAGTCTATTCTCCCAGGCAACCTGGGGCAGGACAAGAGGACATGGTCTTAAGCTGTGCCAGGGAAAGTTTAAGTTGGACATTAGGGAGAATTTCCTCACAGAAAGGGTAGTTGGGCATTGGAATGGGCTGCCCAGGGAGGTGAAGGAGTTGCTATCCCTGGAGGTGTTGAAGACTGGATGTAGCATTGGTTCTGTGATTCTGTGGTTAACTGAGCACTAAACAGCACTACGTGGGAAAAATCAAGCAAACTTAGTTTTCTTGGCAATAGTTACCCTTGTTTTCCATTTCAGGAGGATCTAGGGCTCTCTGAAATATAACTAGAGATTGTCATTGCAAGTCAGCTTCCCAAGACCTCTTCTGTTCAGCACTGACTCTTAAATTGGCTCCAAAAACTCTAAAAATAGATATTACAGTGTGATTGTTGCAAGATTAATGTTATGGAATCTACGGATGTAAATTATAGTTCAGTTTGGGAAGGTTTGCATGTATAAATCTCTCATGAATACCTTCAAGCAAGTATTAAAGGGGTGGAGGATCTTCTGTTTTGTTTTCTATTGGAGTACTTGTTCCAGGAACTGACTTGAGTTAGACTCTAGTGGCAGAAAATGAAACCTGATGTAATTTCCACTGCGGATTGAGAAGATCAAACCAGTTTTGGAATCCAGACCCAAATCTGAGAACTGTTCCAAGTTTGTCAGTCTAAAGGTATCCCATTAATTCAATGAGCACCCTTGCCACGATGAATTTGGTGAGGAACAGCCTAACAGGTGGAAGCTCTAACAAGCATTACACCAGCAAAAATCAGTTTTGTCACCGGAGTGGCAGGTGTTCAGACAGCCTTTCTTTCCTGCTGTCCTGCCCCAGAGCCACTGCCGTAAACATGAGAAAACTCTGATCGTTATTTACACGTAGGCATCCTAATGTTGCTGTGATGGTACCCTGGGACACTTGTCTGGTGGTGTTTGCTGTAGTATAAACCACGGTAATATGATCATGTTGCTGTTTCTAGTTATTCACATAAGTAACTGATTGCTATCTTTTAAAGAAAACAATGGTTCTCCCTTCTGAGTTTGCTATCAGTATAATTAAGTATATATGTTCCTAGATCTAATCTGACTAAAAATTTGCTTTCTGAATGTGAAAGTATTTTCTTTGTTCTAGAAATACATCCTAAACCTTTTAGAGCATGTGGTTAAAAGTGAGTGACTGTCTAAAGATACACAGACACAAAAATAATAAAAAAAATACTGCTTGACATCTTATTTACTGTTTCTTGTGGTGTCTTTTTAGAAACTTGAATATAGTGTTATCTTACCTATCAATGCTTTTTAATTTGTTTCTGTATCAAGGCACTAGACTCCATTTCTTCTCTTTTTTTTTTTTTTTTAAGTTGAAACTTTTATGTTGTCAGAGTCATAGGAATTTTCTCAAGTCTGGGTTCTTCAATTATTTTGTAGTGAATGTTGCAGTATCACTGAATAGCTACACTTATTCACACAAATTGTAACCAATAGGAAAAAAAATATCAATATTTGCATTGCTGCTATATTTTGGAAAAAGGATTTTTGGCAATGTGGAATAGGTGTATGTAATAAGCTCTAGATTTCAAGTATAGTGAGAAGAATATAAGAGGAAATTGCCTGTATTTTTATGAGCATGACTGGTAAGGGATGTATTTGCTATGGTTAATATCCAGTGGGTTTTGCCCTCCTGAAATACCATGTCTTATGCACAAAATTCTTTCACTTGGCTGATCTTTGGCCTTGTCTTTGATTGATGTCCACTGTCTTTAGTCAGAGTCAGCTGTATTTTCCTAGTGCTCACCAGTGGTAAATACTGCCCCAGTGCACTCAGGCCAGATTCCCTCCCTGTTTTATGTCATGGACAGGGATGCTCTCAAACACCACCTAAAGTCCTGCATTTGGAACCAGTGGAAATCTGCCTGCTTTGGTACATGTCTTAGCAAGTGCACGGAAGCTGTGCTCGCTAATTGCACCGTCAGCGATGACAATCTCACAATGCCATCCCCCCGAACTTGAGTGTTTGTGGAGTCCCATGGGACACCAGGCTTAGATGCTTTCTGGATGCTCAGTCCCGACGTGTGCTGGGCCCATGGCATGCAGTGTGGTCATGCTTCCTGCTCTCTCAGCCGAGTGGGTGCAGCCAAAAGTGAGGTCTCAGGAGGAGGACAACAGGGAAAGTGCAAAAGGGGTTGGTGGGAACAACACAGGAGCTCCCCCTTGCTTCCCTTGAAATGGATGCTAATGTTGTTCAAAGACAGAAGACCAAACAATGCAATAACAACAAAAACCTACTGGCACACCTTTGGGGAGTCCCATAAGAGAAGAAAATGTGACAGATGCTTGCCATCTTAAGTAACTTTATTGTTTTAGTGGAAGAATGCAGTAGATACATACATTTCTATCCTGCCTGTGTCTGAGTTACTGGTGTTGGTACTGATATTATTTCTGTTCTGTGTAATCTCTGACATTTTCCAATGTGTAAAGATCACGAGTTTCTGAAAACTAAAAGCAAGTTAAGTATAGAACTAAAGCCATCTGGTAGTTCAGACAGAAAAGTTAGATAATTAGCTGTTCTTGTCAAGGGACTGTGATTAAAATAGGCCATCTTCATAATAGTGACTAGTTTGCAAGGGACTTCCTGGAAGCCACCTGGGATAATGATAATGAAAAGAACAAAATTAAAAAGGAGGGGGAGGTTGTGCCATAATAGCTCATGATGACTTTTGTAAGTGAATTAAGTCAGCTTTTAACTTGAAGGCTGCTTGTTATTTTGGTTCTTGGGAAAGAAACAAAGTCTGAGTTAGAATTCTGACTGTTTGGCAATGTGGTGCCACTAGGTCAGCCAGGTTACTGCTGGAGATCCTTAATATTTCTCTGTCAAGCTCTGGTTTCATTGCTCACATCCTTGTTAACTTGTGAGTGTTGTTGGCACAGCTCGTCTTCAAAGGTCACTCTGATCTGTGTAACCTGATGGCTCCTGCTCAGGGAATTTGTTCCTTTGGGGGAATCAGCGCTCTTAGAAAACACTAGAAGAGGAAAACGATCAGAAGAGCATTACTGCATCGTTCTTTGTCCGCTGATGGTTGCAACATGCGTAGCAATATTAGTGTACGATGAATTTATATTGATAGACATCTCTTAAGGAATAAGCTGTTTAGCAAGTAGTGCTTAGAAGGGAACATCTGTATAGTGGGAGGAAGGATCTGTGTGACTCTGGCAGCTCCAGCCCACCCTCCAGCACTAGTGTGGAGGGGCTCGGTGTTCCCTTTGGCCTTTACTGCTGAAATCTTGTCATCCTCATCCAAGAGTATCGCAGCAGGAAGGCCTCCAAAGGCTGCACTTGCTCTTTCCTGCGTGTGGATTCCTTAGTGGATGCCCTATGCTGATATGATAATTTTAATCAGTGAATTCTGACCTGAATCATCTAAGTAGTGTCTCTGAGAACACACTGTTCAAGGCAGCTATGCTAAATGCACTAGTAGGATAAAACAAATGTGTAATGAGAATGCTCCGTCATTGGTGTGATTTAATTAAATATATTTTCACTTAATACTGATAAAAATCCTATATCTAAATGAAATTAATTGAAATTCGGTTTTTTTTCTTTTAATTGACAGTTGCTACTTATTTAACAATTCTAGTAAAGAGCTGTTCATGCTGTTTCAGAGGCTTGTAAGAATTCCAGTGTGACTGTAATATTTTCTCATATAGAATGCACTGGAAATCTATTGTAAATGTAACCAAGTTTAATACTTAAATTAAAATGTGGGGAAGAATTAAAAGTACTCTGGGTTTTCTGTGCTTAGATTCTCCTCAAAAAAAAACCTGCTTCTAAATCATTTTCATTAAGTGGAGCTTTTATGTCTCTTTATTCCTTGATTAAGAAAGCAATGATTTGAAAAATTCAAGATATTGAGGTCTCGAAAGTGTCAGGGATGCTCAGCTTCAGAAAGCACAAGTAAACATTTCAGTGCAATATGCTCAAAATAAATTGCTGTGAATGCTTGTGGATATAAAAATATTTCTGATCAGTTTAATGGGTCAAACTTTCATATAATTGGAAAGGCGCTGACTGTACCCCTGCACAATCAAGTTAATAATGTCTCACTGCGTTCTGTGTAAAACAGGAGTGTGATGCATCTGGTGAATGCTTATCTAAGGCTTCTAGTAAAAATCTTGTTGAATCTGAACAGTGTTTTACAAATTTTCTTTTCCTTTTTTTTTTATATTGAGAAAACTAAACTATTAAAAACTGCATTTGAAGTTCTTTCATGAATACCATCAAAAGCAGAAAATCCAGATTTTAGATTCCAAGTGCAGGTTGTCACTCATGTTTTAAGTTCTGCCTGCTCATGACCTGTGTCAGTATCTACACTTGGTGACCTGATGGCCACGGTTCTACTTCGTAATATTTTTTTTTGGTGACAGTGTTTTCTATTATGCCTAGTCAAACAGTCTGACTTTCCAGCATTCTTCACACTTTTATTGTTATTTGCTCACATGGGAGAAAATGGACTGAGAAGTTGACAAGCAAGGTGAAGCAAGAGCAGGCTTTTCACCTGGTGATGTTATAACTGGCTTCAGATAAGTCTTGCAAGTGAATAAGTTACTGTCAAAGGTATGAGATAATAAGAGTCTGGGTGGCTGGGGTTGAGCACTGTGAAGTCTGAATGACCTCTTGGTGGCAGCTCACTGGAGTGAAATTTAATCTGGTTTTAAAATTCAGGGTTTTTTTTTTAAACCTAGATTTTTGTGTGGTATGACAAACTATCAGAATGTTCCTTCCCCCCAAATTGTATCCCTCTAATGTGCCAGGGTTTTTTCACATCTGCTCATTGATAAGGTGTCTGATTATAGACTTTTCGTTTGTTCAAGTTGGTGAAATTCAGGTTTTCCTGTAGATAAGCCTTTGGCTTTTCAGTTGCTTCCGCCTTGCAAAGAAATTAATTCCTTCAAGCCAGTGAGTCTGCAGCTCCAGCTGTGACTGTAGATGAATGTTCTTGCAGGGTCATGTACTGTAGCTCTGAACCTAAATAAAAGGATTAACAAGAGTTCACTTGGAGGAAAAACACTTAATTTCACTATAATAACTATGAGAATCCATAGGGAAAACCCATAAAGCTTTACTATTAAAATTGTTAACAAATGATTATTCCACCCTGACCCTCTCTTCCCGCTGTTATTGTACTTTTGAACAGTAACAAATGGTGGGATTGACCTAGTTCGTGGTAGTGTTTTAGTCCCTGGCCTACAAATGATCTTTGTCTTGTAAAATAATTCCTAGTCCAGTTCTTTTAAGAAGCATTGATAGTATTTGTGAAGGAAACAATGTTTTCTGATGCATTTCACACAATGTTCTGCCCCAAAACTTTGCTTGGTGTGAAGGAAGAAGGGGCATCATGTGGACAGTGATGCTGTAACTGAGCCTGGCAGCCAGCAAGACCCAGATGATGCGTCTCATTGCTCCAGAAGAGCATGACTGATTTCCACAGCTAGCACAAACTGCTTCTAATGATTCCTGGCAGAGAAGGAGGATTTCTAGGGTGACTCTCTTTCAGTTGCATGTAGAGACCTCATTGTCTCATCTCCAAGCAGCACCTCTGCTCAGGAACGGGGGATGGCAGAGGGGCTGCTGGCAGGGGCTTCCTTGCTCAGTAGTATCTCAGTTGGCTGGTGATGACTGTGGTACAGCTGCTTGCCACTCAAGCCAGTGGTGTGAAGGGCCAAGCCACTGCTCAGGGCAACATCTGATCCTTCAGGGCTCCCCTGATCCTCCATCTCTCTGATGGAGATGAAAGCAGAGGGCGGAAGGATTTTGATCATAGTGATCTTGACTCTCTCCCCAGCATTTTAGGACTGCCAGCCTCAGGCAGCACTATTGTCTGAGTAGACAAAGCAATACTTGTATCCATTTCCTTCGGAAGGAAATCAGGTAATTAAAATTGACTAATGTGCCTGCTCTGATTGGCTTAAGAAATCAAGCAGATGAAAGTTGTCTAATTTTAAAGGTTACATCTTGATATTAGCTGTGTCTTTTCCTTCATTTGGGCTTTGGAGGTGGTGAGCAAGTTCTGGTTGGTAGGTTGGTGACCCTCATGAACCCCTGTCTAAAATGCCACGGTGCCCATCTGGGTTACCATTAGTTCTGCTGGGAACTCGTGATGTTGAAGGGAAGGCTTGAAGGCTGGTGAATGAACAGGTCTCCCCAAAAATGATCTAGGGTTCTGCTTGAGCACACACTTAGCACCAGGAACTGCAAAGCATTTTCGGTTCTGTCTTGTGCTTTTGTGTTTCTTATTTTTGCTTAAAAGACTTTGCCCCTTTGAGACATGTTTATGTGCCTAGTATATATTTTCAAAGAAATATAACTTGTAAAAGTATTCATCAATCTGTCTTTCATCAGTAGGCCACCTAATACCTTCTTATTTTTTCAGAGAAAAGAAAAATGTATGGATAACACTGTACTTTGTTTCAACAATGTTTTTCATTTTTGACTAGATGAGAATCACATTTAACTTTGACTGTTGACCTACTCTTTCTGCTTCTCTCCGGTTTTCTTGCTTGCACACTCAGGAATGTGTTATTGTTTTTTTTTCCCTCTTCATGATTATTTTGTGGAGCTCCTTCTGAAACTGTAGAGACTACCAGCAGTCCATCGGGGTGGCCGAGGAGCCACAGTCTGAATAGAATTCCACATGAACTTTGGTTCTTCACTATACCCTTGCTCCAGAATTCTTTGAACCAAATGTTTTTGATGGTCTCTTGTTTAACACTTACCATGGCTTTAATTAGTGGCAATTGTCCTCTAAAGTTAGGAGCTGCAGTTAAATAAGTTAGGTATACTCTTCTATCAACTAATTTTAAAATGGTTTGCTTTGATTTTTTTTTTTAAATGGCTCTATGTTCATGTAAGCAGCTTGTGCTTTAGAGATGTTCCTGTTTTTCCTACATTCCTCAGTGGTCTTGGTTCTCCTTACAGAAATTGCAGAGATTGTGTTGGAGGAGACTCGAGTTTTAACAGCATGTTTTGTGGGAACAGTTGGCTGATATTTTGACTGTATTTTCAGGACTTTAGAGTTATAAGGTGAAAATTATAGATCAAAGCCACTGCAGGTAATGGTACAACTGTCAGGTGTCTCTGTGTATGTTAGGTCTTTCATTGGCTCATGGTTGAGTTCACACTAATGAGATTTAAACATGAATAGGAAACTAATTTAGAGTCTCCCCCTCCTCTATGTAATAGCTTGAATGTACACCAAGTTTATAAGATACATTCTGGATAAGGCTAACTTGCATTTATCTACTTGATTTTTTGAATTAATTTGTAAACAGAAAAAATATGAGAGGAGTCACTAATGAAGTAAGAATATCACCTGATCCTGCTGTATTTCAAGTTGTTTCTTAGCACAGAGATATGTGAAGCCTCTGCTGTGTAATTGGGTGTGAGGTTCTCTAGGCTTTTAGGCAGTTACGTAAAATTGAGGTGATCTGAAAAGACATAAAAGAGAAAAATGAGTATTAGATAAAAGATTTCAAGTTTTGTAGATGGTGAGATGGGTATGAGATGAGCTTGTGGGTTTTGTAAGCTTCATCTCATCATAAATGAAGTACAGTCAAACACAATTGTAGCTGTATCCCGAGCGATGCTTTGCTAAGCCTCACTTCCTGGAGCAGGCAGCTGCACCGTCCGTCCATGAGAAGCAACTGCATTGAAGCAGCAGAAACCAGTATGTTCTTCCATGTGCTCCAGATTGCTGGAGATTGAGTGGGACCTATGTGGAGATTGCATTGTGTACCTTAGATCTGATGAAAATAGTTCTATAATGTGCAACAGGGAGGAAATGTGTGGTGTAGATGTAGTTCACAATGAAATATGGTGTCCTTTGTAAAACCAGACCCAGCTATGTGCTGTTTATAGAGAAGGACTTTTCCTGTGCCCTAGAAAGCATGTTTTGCCCATGAAGTTTATGGTGCTATGCTTGCAGACATGGGAGTTAACTGCAGTACATGAAACCTGAAAGGTTAATTTCCTGACTGCATCATTACTCCGTTAATCAAGCAGATGCGTGTAACACTAGCAGTGCACATTTTTTCCAATTTGGTATTTGATTTATAAAAAGAAGACTTTGCAGAGATACCATTTAACTGATGTAAGTTGCAGAGCTTTTTGATGTACTCATGTTGGGGCTCTAAAGTCAAAATGCAGAACTAAAAATAGCTGTGTCCAGAATTTTAAAGTATTCTTTGTATCTGGACACTTAAACACAGAGCTTTCCATCTGAAAATAAAGGAGAAATAATAAGGAAAGACATATTTCATATTTAGCATAAGTCATTGTTTCTATAAAATGCAACCATAATTTGGAAATGTTATTTCTTTTTCTGTGAGAACTGAAAAACTTCTCTAGAACTAGTGTGAATTAATATCAACAAGTGAATATATAGATGGAACATAGGTGCCAAATCATTAAACTGACTGTGGATTACTGTTTCTCTTTTGGTTCTTCTATTTTTGCATGTCATGTTGATTTCTCCATCTATAATTAGTCTTGTGAGTAATTGTGGTTCTGATTCTGCCATAGCAGAATGTATCACCATTTTGTTTGAATGTGTGGAGTAAGTCTAAAGAAAAAAAGAAAAATTAAAAAAATGTATCATTGGAACTAAAAAAAAATAATCCTTTGCAAATTCGGTGTCACACTGAACTCTGAAGTATTATTGTTCTATTTGCAATGGATTTGGTGGCTTTTATATTATGTAACATGCTGTTTTCTTTTTAAACACTTAGGAGTTCACTGGATCTTTTTGTTATGTGGTTGCTGAAGCATTATCCTGGGACAGCAGTAATGATGGATGCATGAACAGAACACACTTCAGGTAAGAAATGAGATGTATGCCATGTGGTGTGGCTGTTCATTAACTTACCTCACATTGTTTCGATTCAGCTGCAGTAGTAGCAGTCTTTAATGTTACCCCACTAAAATTCACTGAATATAAAATATAAATCTCTTGTCTACATGAATGTTTACATATATCTCTCTGTAAATCAGTGTCAGCTGTTTTTTTGTTTTCCTTCTAGATTTGGTAACCCTGGTAACAGATGCTGCTGCTGCTATTACAGTCTTTACCCTTGCTACTGTATCAATTTCCATAAGAATATTATTTCACATTAGTGGTTACTACTGTAGGTATGAATATAAGGATAATTTCAGCATTTCTTGAGTGGTTTAGGTAACTTAACTTGTTCTTTAAAGCTGTGCCAATCCAGGATATAGTTGTCAAGTTGTTGATATCCTTGGAAGTTAACGCAAGCTTGTTAAACCCTGCACAAAGGCAGGCAAAAGTCAGTATTGATTTAATGCTTGCTGTTCCACAAGCTTCCTGGGAAAACATGGACAAATTCTTTAGTTTCTGTATCAGTGGGAACTAAGTGCCTACGTACCAATATGCCTACATACCAATATGCTTGCATTTCTGCTAGGGAAAACAGCGAGTCAAGAGTCCTTTTTTTTGCACAACTCTGGTATGCCTGGGGCTACACTGAGCTTTCTGTGTGCCTGAGGATGACCTTGTTGTGCTGGCAGGGTAGAGCTGCCAGGCAGCCAGTGCTCCAAACTGAGGGTGGGTACTACTGGGTGCACATTTCGGCTAAAATGAAAGGCTTAGGCTTATGTGTAAGTGCTGGCTTAAGTCACCTGTGGGCTTTAGTACCTTTGGGCTTCCTGTTGCCCTCTTCTTTCCTTCCTTCATAAGAGCATTGTGAAGATGGACGTGGTGAAGACTGCATTGTGTTCAGGTTGGAGCCAGATGTGTAGGTACAGTGTTAAAGAGGTGTCTTTAAGGCAAGGACACAAAATATACAAGGGAATGACCCTGGAGTTTGTTCTCCAACTTGTTGGGTGTGAGAGCTTAAACATGGCAAACTTATCAAAATGTCAGTATCTGTGGATCAAGGACCAGGTTAGGCCTAGAGATTTAGGGAAGGCATAGTAGCTTCCTGTCCCATGGAGTAACTGACAGCTGATGCCAAGAGAGGAGAGTGGAGCATGCGGTTGCTTCCCAGATCAACCTCTCATGCTCCACAGACAGACGTCTGAGTCAGTCCTGGCTTCTGTGTTGAGTAGTCTTGGCTATGCTTTCCCTTTCTGTGAATTCGTGAGGTTATGTTTTGATCCCAGGTGGATTTTTAGGCTCTGCCACTTTGTAGTGTTCTGGATTTCCCAGCTGAATTCCAGGAGGGAGGAAGGAAGTAGTCCCTGAAGTTGTTTTTGAACCTCCCACTTGCTGATTTCATTTATCCTGGGGAGTGGGTTGACATGCCTCAGGAGCAGAGCTGAGCCTTTTCTGCTCCGGTGGGGTGGCTAGGAAAGGATGATGGGTGCGAAGCTTTAAAGAGAGCTTAAAAAGCAGCTACACTGAAATCTCCTTGAAATGAAATGAAACTGTGGGACTTCTGTGGCCCTCCCACTGCTAGTGCCTTCCTAATGAGTAGGTTTGAGGCAGCTGCTCAGACCTGTCTTGCTTTTCTCTTTTAGTTTATTTCCCGTGATTTTAATAGTAATTTGGGGTTTATGTTCTGTACCTCCTAGAGTTATAGAAAGCAACAGAGAAGATGCTATGTCATCTGTTAAGCAGTCATCCTGCCATTTTTTTTTTTCCTGACGGGGTTTAGGATTGCATTGAAGAAACTACCATAAATTTAAACTATCCTGGGGATACACACTCAATGGGTTGAACCGCCCAGCAAGTGATTAAAATACTGGACCATTAATCAGAACTGAGCTACATTTTTTCTTGTTTTTCTTTTTGCACATTTAAAACATTGCTTTTGGCTTCACAGAAACTTCAGATGGACTAAAAGAAAAAAAAAAGGAATTGCCCAATGATGCCTTTGCTGCAAAATCATTGCACTGAGTACCTGACTGTACATATTGCACCTAATGTGTCAAGGCTGTGGAAGGAAGTGTGAATATTGCATAAATCTACTTCACTTGCTTAGATGGAGTCTCAGAAAAACGCTGTGCAATATATATGATGTTAACTGTTATGGTAGGATTGCTGAACTGGAAAAGGCTGAAGGTGGGCCCCTCTGAAAAGGTAAAATTTGATGCTGTGAATGTGCTAACTACAGGAGTCAGAGTATGACACTTTCAAGTGTAAAGGCATTTCAAATTCTGTAAAAGCAAGCAAAAACCAAAACAGCTCTTAGCTAAAATCTTAGAGCCAGTTGAAGGAGAATAATTTAATTATACTGATTCTCCTTCTTGGCAGAGAATATTTGGGAGACAGAATTTATGCAGCTGGATAGAAGTTTGGTTTATTTTTGCTCTCGATTTTTGTTTTTTGTTAAAAACAGTGGAGATCTTGGACTCAATAAGTGATTACAGAACCAGATGAATGTTATACACTTTTTTCTGTCCCAAGTGCCCTTATTTTCCCTTCTGTATCTATATTTGGGGCTGAATCCTTATGAGATACAGGGCAAATTGGATGTAGCATATAATTTAAGGCTATTTTACTTGAAGATGATTCCACTGTGTGCATTCTGATGGCTTGTAGAAAATCACCTGAAAGACTGCCAAGCCAGCTTGCTCACTTGGACGAAACTGTTGGGCACCTTGTTCCTAAACTCCCCAGAAATGGGCAGAGGTTTTCCCCTGAATCCCTTTTGTGAGGCTGATGGACACTGGACTTGCTTGTGGTACAAAATGACCAAATATTTAATGGAGAACCAAAAGAAGGAACCTCAAATGGAAAAGCTTTGCAATACTGGAGCTCTGGGTGAACTGCTTGCTTGCTCTTTTTAGCCTTCAAAAGGGAGATGTGGTGGGGAGAAGGGAAAATCTGCTTTGTTTTCCTGTACAGGAAGGAGTGGCTGAGAAAAATGTGTTTGAGGGAGTTTGGAAATGGAGAAAGTGAATTGGACAATTTGATTAGACTAAAGAGAATAAGGTTTATCCACAGATCTTCTGGATGCATGTGAATATGTGGAGGTGGATTGTTTCTTGCCAGAGATTTGTATAAAACTGTAAAAACAGAGCAGGGTTTTTTTTAATTTTTTTTTTTTTTCTGTAGCAGGATATAACTAGATTGTAAACTTTGGCAGGACTCTTAACATCTGAATGCTTCTTGAAACTCTGACAATGTTTTTGTAAAACTGATTCTGGAACTGGAATAAATGAGAGATTTTTCTCGTCTTCCTCCTGTTAATTAGATGAAACAGTAAGTTTTGTATTTGTCCAGAAGGAGGTCAAAAACAAACAAGAAATTAAGATCGGAGGAGCCAAACATGGAAAATAATGAGCCAGGTTTTCAAACTGGCATTGACATACCAAGAGTTTGGAAAAAGTAAGCTTGCAAGCTTCCTTTATTATTATAACCTCTTGAACAGAATAATCCCGTCCAAACAGCTATAAACGCTTTCCAATAGAGAAGTTTATGACCTAGTTTCTGACTGAAACACAGTATCACAGAGTGTGGAAAGAACTTAAGTGAAGATGCTGGTGGCAGTGCCTCTAGCACATCCTATTAGAAACTTGATGTATTGCCCTTCGCAAACACTTGTTAATTGGAGTCAAGTGCAGTGAATTTGAAACATTGTTTGCTTTTTTCTTTTTTTCTTTTTTCTTTTTCTTTTTTTTTTTTTTTGCAGTAGGTGTAGACAGTTAAATGCCTGAGTTGGTATGCAGAATTTTCATTGATGTCTGAGTGTTTTAACAGAGCACTGTTTTGAAAAATGATCGTTCTAGGATTATCTCAACAGGAATTCAGCAATTATAGGATGCCTTTTTAGATTCTGTGCCTGGAGCAGTGAAGGGAAGAAAAAGGTGCATTTATTCTGTTCACAATTATAAATCTGTTCTGGAGAGACAGGGATAATTTTGATTAGGCTTCATTCCATTCATGGCCCTCCTGTGAGGAGCAGGGCAAGGACATGATGGGAATGTGCTCAGAGGAGGTGGGAATGAAACCACTGAACTTGGGATTTGCGCATCCAATTCTCTTCAGCTGGAGAAACGCAGCCTCGCAGGAGGCATCAGAACAGGCCACATTTCAATTAGCTGCTCTGGTGAGAGGCTGGCAGAGACACCACTTCTGTGCTGGGGGGGAAAGCAGTGCATAAGTAAACTAGATCAGCTGTTATAAGTTGCGGGGTTCTGGTTTGTTTCCTGTTTCTTGCTTTTCCTGTGACTCACTGATGTAACTGAAAGTGAGGGAGCTGTGCTGATCTCCATCAGCTGCAGCTGTGGCCAATACCAATCATCCCTTTTTTCTGCTTTTCCAAGGAGCTTGGGAGTGATCTTGAAAGCACAGATCATTCACATCGAGAAGAGTTTCTGGACGCTGCTGAAATACATTGAATAATACTGGTTAGCATGGAAAGAGCTATAGTTAAAATTCTTGCAGTGTTTCAATTATAATTCCTTTATTGTTTCAGTTGCTTATAACTTCCTGAAATGCTCATGTCTCAAGCTGAAATTTTCCAGACTTGATCTTGGCCTGACACTGACCTTTTTTCTCTTTTCTTCTTTGTTTCTCTTTTCTCTGTGGTATTAAATGAATATGGCTTGGGTGTTTCATTTATAATGAGAAGAAAGTAGCAGCAAAATACATTATATCTATTAAATTACAATTCTGAATAGCTCAGGCAGTGCAGCTGTTTTAAAAAAATGGTGAAAATCATCGAAAGTACTTGAATCTTGCCAGAATCTGTGAGAGTGGGGACTCAGATATTGACTTTAGGTCTTGAAGTTTCTTTTCTCTCCATCATGCACAGTCATTACACTCCTTCATAATTATAACATGCAGTTATTTTGCCTAATTAGTGATCAGAATGAAGAAGTAGTCCTCGGTGAAAGAGCTAATCTGTTTTTCACTGTTTGCTATGACCCTGGCAAGACAGGGCTTTGGAAATTCAGGCAAGCGCTGTGCAACGGGAGCCCTCTGGGGCATTCCTCCTGTCCCACAGTTCACACTGAAAATGCTGAAGTTTTCAGAAACTCTTCTCACAAAAAATTTGTTTGTTTAACACAAATTTTAAATAAACTTTTTGGTCAGCTCTACTCAAGCTGTCCGCTGCAGTAGTTTAAATCCGAACCTAAATGTCTTAGGAAATGGAATTTAAACCTGGGATGGAGATGGTGGAAATAAATTGTCAAGTGTTTTCCTTTAAATTAATGCTTATATCATGTCTGTTTATTAACTTATGTAAAGGCTACTGGTGATGGTGATGATGTTGCTAAAGAGCAAATTATGGAGTTTGACTTCTTGACTTGTAATATGTGTTTCAAGAAAAAAAAAGTCATGTGCTTGCTTGTTGGCTCGGACACAGGCTCGCTTTTCCTTAAAGACTGAGGTTTTTGCCAAGGACAATCATTGTGAGTATGTCTAAAAAGAAATATAAGAAACTTTTCATTTCTAAAATTGGCTTCTCGTGGTCTCTTCTGTTCCATGGGAAATATCACTTCATGTGCATTCATGAATCATCTCTCTGTTGCTAAATGGTTGGGTATTCCCAGTGATGCAGACAAGTGCCTCACTCTAAGAGCTGCAGGGCAGCAGCAGAGGGAGGGTGAGAACTGAACTGCCAGTAGACGTGGCAGAGGTTCCCTGTGCTCTCCTGCCCTCTAACTTACGTTTTAAGTGAATTCCCCAACTCTGAACCTCCTGTATGATATCACAACACTCTGATCTTGTAGAGGACTGTAGAAACTTTGTTCATTTCTTACTATAAACTTACACTGGTCAGCTACAAGGTGGTCCCTTGCAGGAGCTCAGGAGTGCTGTTCAGCCTCTGCTTCAGCAGCACTAGGTGAAAGTAAAATGTAAAGCTGTTAGGTGAAAGTAAGGTGCCCATGGCATAAACCCAACTTTTCATGTTACCGGAGAATGCTTAGTCCTTCTTGGAGAATGGTACTATGGATATGCTTCTTTTAAGATTTAAAGATCTCAGGATTTAAGGTTTGGTCAATAAGTACGGAAGTTCTATCACAACTACTTTAACCTTTAAAAAGTAATCAAAATGTATCTTCTGCCCCACAATGTGAAACAGCTATCTTAAAGCTGCATTGATCTGTCATAAAAAGCAGAGTCTAATACCAGAATTTTAAAGAAAACTGCTCTGTGTCTCTAGTTTGTGTCCTAAGAATAGGAGGAATTGTTTTCTTTAAATCAGCCACCAGATTTTGGTCCAACCTACTGTTCTTTTGATGACAATCTTGTCAGGTATGCCGTCTTTCTAACCTGTCCCTGAGTGAGTCACAACCTTCATAACTGTAAAAGACATCTGTCTGAAAAATTTGGATGCTTGTTTTCCAGGGAAAACCTTGGGTTCTAAATTCTTTCAGGCATCCTAACATGTGGCAAATTATTAAAGTGGAATTGCTTGGAAGAGGTGGAGTGGTAAATTTCAGACTGAGCAATTAAAATACAGCCTTGTCCTTAAAGCTGGCTTTGATGGTCTTACTGAGGAAAAACAGTGCGTGCTTTGGTACTGGCAGCAGGTAGTGAGAATCACTGAAAATGTTGTGGGTACGTGACAGTCAATGTGCAAGAAGCTTTAGGTGAAATGAATTGATAAAACTTCCTTGAAAATGACAAACTTCTGTTTCTGTGGTGAGGACTTTGTCATTTCAGTCTCATCAAAGCTACGGGTTTAGGTTTGCTTTCTTCTGTGTTGTCTTTGGGCTTATACTTTCAGTTACATTCTTAAATGACAAATTTTTGGAGAATAAGCATGTATTTCTACCACAGATATTAAAGTGAAAACTCAGTTATTGGCAAATAAAAAAATTTGTTTTTTCACATTTTTGGCCCAACCTGTCTAAGCCCTGCACTTGGATGGATGCATTCTTTCAGGTGTACAGCTAGGTGTTGGTTCTTTAGTCAGCTGGGGGATATTTAGATTTCTAATTTCTAATAGGAGCATGGAATTTTATCATGTTGACGTTCTGTTCAATGGTTTCAGTATTGTTTTTTCCCTTGTAATCTATACTTTAATTATAGGTATAAGTATTCAGCCAGTCAGAATGGGCTCTGGTGTTTGAAACTTTAGTAACAAAAGTCTTTCTGTCTTGGGGTATTTTCAAACTGACCTTTAACCTGTTGAATCAAGTTAAATGGGGAGTGATAGCCTTAACTCACTTTTTTTTTTCTTTCAGCTAATTTATTATTAAATAGTCTATGGTGATGAGTACTTTTGAAAAATTCAGTTTAACTCTTGAAATGCCAATCTGGAAATCAGCTTTGCTTTGTCACTTTCCCAGCCCCCATATGCCTACTCTTATATTTGGGCTCTATAAGTTAATGAAAGACACACCAGACATATAACCCAGTATATGCACTATAGGCAGAAAAAGCTCCCTGAGAGAGCTGAAGCAACTCCCACGCAGTAAATTCACGGCTTGCTGAGCACTGCTGCTGTTCAGCTGAAGGGATCAGAATAGCTTTTTTTCTTTTCTTTTTTTTTTCTTTTTTTTTCTTTTTTTTTTTGGTGCCTGGATAATTGTGTGAATGTGCCCCATGTGCCTGACCTCCCTCCCCCACCTTCCCAGGGCCCTCAAAAGTAACCATAATCCTTACGCCTCCTGCTTCCTCGCCAGAAAAACACATCAGCTTGGAAAACATCCTGCTTTGCAGATGTGCTGTGTTCCAGGGAGGATGGCCCTCTCTTGGGCTCTGAGCTCCTCAGATCAGCCCTCTTGGAAGTTAGTAATTCTGGTTACATTGCTGCTCTGCATACAGTCAGGGCGGTCTCTTTTCCTATATCAGGGGCTGCTGCAGGAGGGCTGTGTTGCACATTGTATGTCACTGGTTTTGGTCATTAGGTGCTTGTGGGGACTCATAGGTTTAGTTTGTAGTCATCTGAAAATTCAACTTGAAAGTTTAAACTTGTTTTAGAATGT
>VZRQ01003548.1:717861-786949 GCA_013397975.1 Machaerirhynchus nigripectus | reverse complement strand
TTTTTTTTAAATAATTTTTTGAGAGTCAAAATTAGCACATAGACCCCCTAATAGGGAGAAGTTAAGCTGAGGTGGAAATGCCAGAGTATAGTGCTTATTGCTTTGTTCGAGGAGAGACAGGGGTACGTAGCCTTATGTATCATGGTATGGAGTGGGCTGAAGGGAATAGCTGAGCCTCTGCTGTGTATCCCACCACTGATCAGTGCTACATTTGCCTGAGAAAATGTTAAGTGTCTCTGTAAAAAGTAACAATGTGTCTGTGACTGTAAACTGGGAAAGGCAGCAGGGGGTTGTGCAGTCAGGAAATCTTCAGGCACAGAGTCACCAGGGAGGTGGCAGACCTAAGGAAACTGGCAGTCTGGAAACCAAGAAGTAGGAATTCAGGCATGGTCAGAGCAGGACTGAGCAGGAATATTGTCTGGTCAGCAGTTTAGCACTGCTGCCGTCTGATGGAAGTGGTGCATGCTCGATTCATACCAGCACCAATCCTTTCTTAACATGCTCAGGACAGAAACATCGGCGTGAGAGATTTCCGTGTGCAATTGAATTGCTCTGCTTGGACCACCCCTGGGCAGGCGGACTCCAGTCAGTCGAATCTATGTTGGTGGCAGCTCAGAGTCTCTGCCATCTGTAGGTTCAGATATGCTGGAGATTAGGCCTGTTTCAAGCTGTCTCTTTTATGGCCATACCCTTCGTCTGATCCCAAACATTAAGAGATTAGGTTTCTTGAAATATCAGCAATTGTCGGCCCCCCTGGCTGAAGCAAACCACTTAGCCCACAGATGTGGGAAGACTTGAATACGTTTTCAGCATGAAAGAAATGTTGTGTTCCCAAGATGTATAATTTATACAGAGGAATAGTTTTTCACCTGCAGAGTGTTGGTAAATGCTGTTTTTTGTACTTTGGTCAAGGGCGTGCACTGATAAGCTGGGGGAGAGAAATGCTGTGAAGGTACGTGTTTCTTCTATGGAATGAATACAATAAAAATAGGAATATACATAAGAGATGGAAAGTGCTGACTACTCAGAGCTTTCCAAAGGCATACAAGTTTAAAACTTTAATCTTCTTTTCTTTGGGGACTGTATTGCAAGTTTTGAGCGTTGTAAATTTCAAAATAAAGCCTTTATCAGAAGGAAAAGTTGAATACTTACTACCCCAAGATCTATTAAAAATCCAGAAATGGCAGGCAAAGCAGGGAGTTTTTGATTCACATGCTGTACTTCCTGAGGAAGAGTCTGAAAATAGGCAAAAAATGTGGTTTTGATGCTTTGGCAATCCAGAATTTTGTGAAGCTTCAGAAAAGGCATACAAAACATAGAACACAAGCTTTTGTTTGTTCAAAGGGGGCTACTGCCCAGTCCCACTGCTTTGTAATGGTAAACACTGAATTTCAGTGCAGGTAAACACTGCCACCATAAAGAAAAAGGCTGTGATCCAGGTCCTGTGTCTGAAACTAGTTCCAGGACTTGCACAGGTCCTTCCAGCAATGCAGGTCTCCTGGCACAGGGCTGGGTACTCCCTTGGTTTTATGCTTCAAGCCAGGATCCACACCTAGATGTGCCTGAATCTCCACAGCAGGGCTGTAGAGATTTTCATGGTAAATCTTAGTGTGGGTCAAACGTGTGTGACTTGTTTATTAGGAAGATATCTGATAACTTCAGACTTGCTTTGAGTAGCTTTCATGTTTTGGCTAACTCTCTTATTTACCTGTTTAGACATTCTTACTGAAAAATCCCCCTAACATGGCATAAAATGTCTTTTTTGTAGTGGACACTGTTCATAAGGAGCACTGTAATATCTGCTCTGAGTACAATGGTGCATTCTTCTGTTTGTTCATGGAATCACAGAATGGTTTGGGGTGGAAGGGATATGTAAAGATATCATTTAGTCCAGCTTCCCTGCCATGGGCAGCATCATCTTTCACTGGATCAGGTTGCACAAAACCCTGTACAGTCTGAATTCGAACACTTTTAATAGGAAAAAACCCAGATTGCATTAGGTCCTTTGCATTGTCTCCACATTAGGGATAACTTACATTATCACATATCGTTGTTTTGAATGTTACTGAAATGAAGGGAATATTTATTATGTAAATGTTGGTAGAATGGACATGAACATTTGACATATATAGCTTATCTTGTTTTTTACCAGTCAACATGCAAAGGCATATTTCCTCTTAAAAAAAAGTTTTTGGCCAAGTTCTACTTTTTCAAATCCACAGAGGTATAAAAAACAGTTCTCTTTGAGAATGTCTTTGTGATGAGTTAAAATTTTTGCTTATACAGCTGAGTGGAGACTCTGACCTATAACTATCTAAAAAGTATACATTTTATTCTTATTTACAATATCTCAAACTTTCAGAAATTGCTATTTTAAATCCACTGCATTTTTTTTAAATCTGCAAATCCTTCCACATAATTCACTTTAAGTCAGCTGTGATTGCCTTCTCCTGCTTTCCAGCTATTCCCATTTTCTTAAAATGTAGACTCCTTGAAGCATTTGGTATAGACGTTGTTGGTTTAATTCAGGGGGAACTTGCTCACTAATCTGTCAGTGTTAACCACAGACAACGTGTAAGTACACACATACCTATAGTATGTGATACACACATTTAGAAGTGACTTCATCATGTGGTTTGGTCTACAAAGCCAAGGAGGAGAACAAGGCTGTTTTTGCAGGAAGATCTCACCAAATGCAATTATCTAAAACTCCAATTCCACTGGAGTAGCTGGCTGCCTGGGGAGGTAACTCAGCAGTTAAGCCAAGCAAAACAAGGAATGGATTGCAGCAGTTTACAGGTTTTTTGCACTTGAAATTCCTCCTGTTTAACTTTACAAGTGGACTGGAAACCTTGAACTTGCACTTGAAGGGGTGATCTCCAAAACTTGTTGTCTGACATAGATTCTTGAACTTACAGAATAGCTTTTATTAAGACCCTGAACCCGTACACTAGGAGGCTGGGCTTCCCTGGGGATGCTGGTACAGGGCTATGCCGTAAGAACTGGGTTCTTGGCTGGAATGCCTTTTGTGTGTTTGCACAGGAGGGATGGGGACGCAAGGAATCTAACTCCGAACAAATCTGTCTTCTTTGAGAAGAAAATGTTTATTGAAGTTGGCTTTAACATCGGTGCCGTAGCAGGAGAAGTGCAGTGGCGTTTCAGCCTAACATGGAGCACGATGCTGAGTAGCTTCTCTTACATCTGTAAGGTTGCTCTGGGTGTGCTGTGTTGCTGCAGCCAAGGTCAGCTCTGGGTCATGGTGGGGTGTGTCTGTGTACAGAAGGTCTATAGCAGTGTTCAGCAGAAGCATCTGTGAGCTTTGCCATTATCACATAATGATTTGAAATACCACTAGGCTTAAAAAAAACCCACACGCGTTCTCGTAGCATTGGCTGTTCAAGTGTGTAATGGATATTTCTAACTGCAACAGGAAAGCATATACAGTAATTAAAACACAGAGCAGAAAAATTAGTCAAATTTGGCACAAATGCCTGAGAAAGTGTCTGCTTTAGCTGTAGATATAAATGAAGCACCAGCCAAAATTACTCTCAAAGGCTTTAATTACATCTGTTTTAATTTAGCATGTAAAATGCAGGATATTATTTTTTAATATAAATTTAATTCATGGTTAATCTGCAGATTGCAATATCCTTCCAGTAGAAATGATGTACTTGGACTGTGATAACTGAAAACTTCCCTTTCAAGATGTTTGGTTAGTCTGTCAGAGGGCCTACTGTCCAGAGCCACATGTTCTCTGTGTATGTGAAGCTGCTGCTGGGGGATCATTTAACAGAAAACCCCAACCCTCTTTTGGTTTTAAAGTAAGTGCATTATTATACAATAAGCAGTTCATACTGTGGATATGTAAATCGGACTTTAAAACATAGTATCATGTCCATGTTATTTTTTCTGAACTGCACTCAGTAGGCATGGAGAGTAATACTTCTCAAACTATTCCAGTTGTTGCTTATAAATGAGAAAAGTTACATGTTTGAGATTATCAAAGTTTTTTCACTAATTATCCTATTCCAGATGAGAAAGGCACCTTGTGTGTGTGTGAATAGTTCAGATATTCTATGCTGTGCAATGGCTGTGGGTGTCATGTGCCAGTAAAGAGTGAGTTCAAAATGCTTCTGATAAGAGTGCAGGTTCCAGGCAAGGGAGAGACGGGCAGTCATGCAAACCTGGCTGCTCATGGACAGGATATGAAGAGTGCCATTTAAAAAAATTAGAGCTGCCGTGTAAATTAACAGGTTCAAACCATCTAGATCCAAAGGATTTGCGAAGATTTCAAAGACAACTGGCCATAATATTGAATGAATTGTGGAACAAATAGTGAGTTGAGCAAGAGAAGCAGGAAAAAAAGGTCATCTGTTGTCCTCCCTCTCAAACAGGCAGAGAAAGGGCAACCAAACATCAAACTCGGTAAGCTTCAGTTTTTAGTCTCCATGTAAACACATACACCAATTTTTTTCTGATATCTAACCTAACCTTCCCCTGACACAACTTCAGGCAATTCCCTCGGTTCCTGGCACTGGTCACCATAGGGAAGAGATCAGTGCCTGCCCCTCCTCTTCTGTCATGAGGAAGTTGCAGACTGTGGTGAGGTCTCCCTTTAGTCTCCTCTACTCCAGGCTGAACAGACCAAGTGCCCTCAGCCGCTCCTCACACGGCTTCCCCTCAAGGCCCTTCACCATCCTCATGGCCCTCCTTAGGACACTCTCTAACAGTTTAATGCATTTCTTATATTGTGGCACCCAAAACTGCCCCCAGCACTCAAGGTGAGGCCGCCCCAGTGCAGAGCAGAGCAGGACAATCCCCTCCCTTGCCCGGCTGGCCATGCTGTGCCTGATGCACCCCAGGACATGCCTGGCCCTCCTGGCTGCCAGGGCACTGCTGACTCAGATCCAGTCTTCCCCCAGGGCCCTCTCCTGAGTCACTGCTTTTCAGCATCTCATCAGAATCCATCACTTTCACTTGCTGAACTTCACCCACAGGGTGGTTGGGCACTGGAACAGGCTCGCCAGGGAAGTGGTCACAGCACCAGCCTGACAGAGTTCAAGAAGCATTTTGACAACACTCTCAGGCACATGGTGTGACTCTTGGGATGGTGCTGTGCAGGGCTAGGAGTTGGACTTGATGATCCTTGTGGGTCCCTTCCAGCTCACCATACTCTGTGATTCTGTGCATATGTGAGTAAGAGAAACATGAATGAGAAACTGTTTATGTGGGTAACAGAATCATGCGTCTTAAATAGTTTAGTTACATAAATGTGGCAGTTGGGCCAGGAAAACTGGAAAGCCTTATTTGGTCAAAATTATCACATTGATAGGAGGAGGACACTGAAGTTCGTGAACGGTAACTTGATTTTGGGGGAGTAACATACAATATTTTCTTGTGAAATCTTACTTAAAATATCAGTTTAATTGAATAGTTTGTGAAAGCTGTCACACAAATCAAAAACTGGCAAAAACAGTAAGAAAAAAAATCCTCTTAAACCTAGAAACAGATGGCAGTAACAATATACAAGGTTAATCATAGGCAGTGCCCATCATGTTTTAATATAACTTAGTGTAGGGATGTAGCATGCAGATGAGTAGTGACAAACTCTAACCTCTCTTCTAATGAAGATCATATTTTCTCCTGCAAACGAGGATATTCAGCTCTTCACAAACAACTTATTTTGCTGTGAGGAGGATCTGAGGCTATATGGTAGCATTTTAGCAGGGTGTTGAGTTTTGTCAGAGGAGTGGCTGCACCATTGGTTTCAGGATGCTCGCTCTGAGGAGGGGTTGGTCCATTTTATGTGTGGGCATGTTAAAAGTATTACATTTTATTACATTTTAAATGCCTTCTGCAAAACTTTGCTCAATCAGCTTGATGGTACTGGAAATGTTTATTTTAAGACCTCTTCTCCACAAATAACAAGCTCAGGAAAGCTGAGTTTCTCGTTTAATTACTTCATATGATTGTCATGCTAGGTGTTTACGTATGTAAGAAAATCCCCCAAAGTACCAGGAGACTTCTGATAAAGTCCTGAGTGTGTGGCAGTGCTGTCCTGTGATGAATCTTTTATCCTATGATGTACCTGTTAGAGTAGGGACAAAGTGACAAGGGTGGATTTTTTTAACTTCCACCTTCTCAGGATTTTAGTAGCCCCAAGTAGGATCGCCATGATAGCAGGCAGTCATTGCTCTGCTGTGTCTTTAAAATCATCAGTCAAAATGTAGTCATGTTACCCCTAGATACTGTCTTCCACAGTTGCCAAAACATTTTTTACTCTTGTCTTTGCCTGCATGTAAGTGACAGCAAACTTCTCTCTCGTGGTTCACAGTGCAAAGAGGAGACTCTACTCTGCAAAATAGAGAAGATTCATTGGGTTTGCTGGTGGTTCTGTCCCTTGTTTCCTGGAGAAACTTGGTCAAAATAGAGACCAGTGATTGACTTTCCATAGTTTGTTTAATTTTGAAACCAAGGAAATGGTGGATGCTTGCTTCCATTTTTTCTGTTGTGTCTTGGGAACTTTGAGTTCACTTAGATGATGGAGATTTAGAAATCTGAAGTCTGTGCTACTTGGGGGGATTGCTATTTGTTAAAGACGGACAGTGACAGTAGAAAACATTGTAGTAACTGGCTCTCAAACACGTCTTTGACTCAAAACTAGTTCCTAGGTCTAACAGGAAAACCCACCTGCCTTTTCTTACTCTAATGCCTACATTCTTAATAAGACTGGCTTTTTGCAGCCCCTGGAAACTCAAAGCCACTGTAATACTACTGCAGCCTCAGGCAGGACCCTCAACAAGGCACAGATTGGAGAAGAGAATGTACCTGCACAATAATAGAAAGGCCAGTTCTCTCCAAAAGCTAACAAACAAAACCCATGTTGTATTTGAAACTGACTAGAAAAAAATTGTTGCCCAGAGAGGACTAAATGGAATCATCAAATACCATTATAAAACTTCCCAACAAAACAAACACACACTCCTCCCAGATAAACATTCTGCAGTCAGTGTCCCCAGAAAAAAGGAAGAGACCAGGAGTTTTAAAGTAATAGGAGGCACAGAAAGAAATAATCTGCTAGCTAGTTGTTTTGACTTCTGGCAATAAACTTGTAAGTGCTGTTTGCAAGTGCCCCAAGCCTTGGCTGTCTGGTATGCAGGGAATATCCCTGATTATATGGGAACGGGGGATGACTCCTTCCCATTTTTTAGGCCAGTGGATCCTGAATTTTCAGTTGCCAAATATATCATGTCACTGGGTTGTCTGCTGAACTTTTTTCTGTAATAACATGCACTCTGAATTTCCTGCAACCTTGCCATTTAATAACCATAGAACTTAAAATGCCATCACAGAATTAAGCAAAATGTCATAAGCACTCCTCTTTCTTCTCCCTCCTTCCCCTGAAGCCTTGATCTGCCATTGCTGTGAAAGTATGATGAAAAATACGGGATAATCTGTTGCAGTATTGAAGTATTTACTCTTAAATGCGACTCAAAGATTCTCAGCCTGAGAGGTTTCATTGCGATGTTGTGTCTTTACCTTTCTTTACCTATTGTTGCATTATCACCTGCTGTACACATAGCACACCACCACCCCCAAGACTTCTTGAGTAAAGCAGGTAACTTCACAGTGATCATCAGCTGTATCTTATGGTTATACTTACATTGAATGTTCAGTGTGTTTATTGAAGAATCAGAATGCCTTATCATAGGAATGGTATTATGGAAGAATGTGTTAGAGTAGTTGCCAAGCACCCAAGAACTGCTGAGGCAATCTTGCCTGAATTTTTCATTTCTCAATTATCAGTATATTGTGTTTGAGAAAGAAGTTGCTGCTGCTACCTAAACAGAGAATAGCTTGTTGATGTTAATGATCTCTTAGAGCATAGACTATAAACAGAAAGAAATCTGAAATAGAAATCTTCTGACTGCATAATCCAAGAAATAACCAATGTCTAGTTACAATAACTGCTGAGGCTCCTATTTTAGGGCTCTTGTGGCTGTGGCGGTATGTTGTTACTTTGCCTTAGTACATTACTTTAGAGATGCTTATCTGCAGCTCTGCAGAAGTGGAAGGCTGTTTTATGTAAGCCAACTCTGCTTCATTGTCCATTGCTCTTGCTTGGATTCAGTCTTTGAACTTACCTCATTTCCTTTGTGTTTAATAACCACCAAATGCAAAGGTGACAGAGTTGATATCCAGTGTCCGGTACCTCTGTTGCTAGAGGAGGTAAAAAACTGAGGATTGCAAGATGTGAAGGAGCTTCTTCCTCACAAAACTTGCTTACCAGAAATACCTTGATGGAAATACTTAAAAGATGTGTAGATGTGACACTTAAGGACGTGGTTTAGGGGTGACTTGGCAGTCCCTGGCTAATGGCTGGACTGTATGGTTTTAAAGATCATATCATTTAAACCTAAATCCTTGATTCTGAACTTCTGGATCCAAATGTCCTTAAAATAGCTGAAAGATGCTGATGGTGTGTAGCAGTGTTCACTGGTGGTAGTCCCTAACTTCTGCCTTCCTGCATTGATCTTGCTGGATAAATAATTAGTTAAAATCGTGGTTGGCATAATTGCTGTTGCCTTCTGCATGATGTTATCATTGCAGTAAGCTATGCCTTTGCTGTGTGCCTCCTGTCAGCTCAGGATCAGGGCAGAGCTAAACTCAGGTGACCAAAATGGTAAAATTTTGATGTTGTTTGCCCTTCACTTCCCCTGGGGAGACTTTCTTTTCAGCTGGAAAATCCCCCTGTGAAACTTCTCCTTCATTTCAGCTTCTCGCAGCTCAGTGCAGTAAACCCAAACTGGTGTTTTTAAGGTCAGAGCAGCATTCCGTTGAGGCTAACCCAGGCTCCTGCTGGGTGGGCAGCTGCCGGGAGCAAGGATGGGCAGTGTCAAGGGAATAACCGCGGCGGTCTCCTGTACTGGCACTGCCTGGCTTCAGCTGTGACTGTCTCCAGCAGTTCATCACAGGAATACAATATCCTGAAAGTTGTTAGCTGTCCCAAAAGAAGAGAACACAAACAAATCACAGCTGCACAGCATGTTTGGAAAACCATGGAAGTGCCAACACTAGAGAATTACAATTTTTTGCTTTCATTCCATTTTAATTTTTTTTTTCCAAAGCAGCTAAGAAAATACTGATTTAGGGGTGAGAAAACAGGTTTGACTGCAATAAGAAGTAATCTGTGCTTTTCACATTTTTTGAGCTGACTGAGATTTATGCTTTTGGGGTTTGTTGTCTTTGAATAGTTGGATATGGGAATTGAAATTTTCTTTTTCATCCTTTCTGAAATACTTCAACATTTTCCTTTTATTTCTTATTTCTCAATATTCTTGAGCTAGATTTTTTGTTCCAATTTTCTGGTGTAGTCAGAAGCAGTTCAGATTGTTCTCCTGGTTTTAATTACTTTATAAAGTTTCGTGAACTATAGATTTGACCTTATTTGGCTTTAAAATAGGTGATTTTTGGTCAGATAACACAATTCAGGAATAGATAATGAACACAAGGCATCCCATTGGTACCAGCATTTCCTACTTACTCTGTTCAATTTAGTGCGTTTTATTTGCATAGGCAAAGTGTTAGAAAGCAATTTACTGGTTAAACTTACAGAAGAACCTAAAACTATTGTTTTTATAGTTTCTTATAGAAAAGAGAATGTACGTTACAACAATTTGATAGGTTAAATCACTAACCTGAAGTGACATAAAGTACTACTGAGTTAAAAAGTTGCTGTTTAAGGAATGGAAAGAAGGGAAAGAGAGGATTTATCTTTCCCTTATACAATTTATTAGGTCAGTTCTTTCCTTCTCAGTATATATGAAACCTGTTTAATTGGTGGGGTGAAGCATAATTTTTATAGAATTATCATCTCTGTCTGTAAAGTTATATCCTGGCTTTGTTCCATTTATGTTTTCTCATCTGTTGAGTCTGCTGAGCACAGACAAATACAGGCGAGACACGGAGCCTTTACTTGCAGTAACTCTGTCAGTGCAGGTCGCTTGCTTATTCTGTATTTATCTGTTCATTTCTCTTAGAGCTCATTAATCTGTCAGCATGACACAATCCTTCCAGTTAGATTGTGCCAAATGTTACAGTAGCACACCAGCAGAAACCTGCATGCCATTTTTTTCCCCAGTGATTAAATAAGATCATTTTCCTGTCATGTAGTATGCCCAGTGCACTCGAGATTCACCAGTGTTTTGGTTTTTAAAAGGAAATGGCATAGCCATTCCACAGTACTGACTGAAATCTTAAATCAGGCTTTATATACTGCCTGACCCTCTGCCCTGCAGCCCTTTGCTCTTAAGAAGAAGGGTAATAGTAGTGAGACCACGGGATAAGCCTGACTGGGATGGAGAGCTCAGCACATGGGACTCCGGTGGTATTTAAGACTGAGCTTCAGAGCTGCTCAAGAATTACTGCTGCTTATGACTGTTTGGCCTGGTGGACTGTCAGAGCTATTAACTGCAGAATAACATGTCCTTAAATAAAATGCAGTGGCTAGGGAGGAGGGGAGGGAAGGGGCTTTTTTCCATTTCTTAAAATAACGCCTCATTATCTTAACCTATGGAAAGATAAAAGGCTTCTGCTTGAAGTATAGTGCTTCCATAATTCTGGGTGATGTATAAAAATAGTTGTGAATGTGGAGCATCCAGGGGAAACTTGGGATCCACTTTTGGCTTCTTGAAGTTTTCAGAGCCTCATAATACTGCAGAAGGAGCTTGCTTTGTGCTGGGCTTTACAGCCATGTCCCTGGTCTGGATTTCTTCAGATCATACTGGAGTTTTTTTTTCCTTTCCTAATTCCAATATATGTGTTGTGTTTTTGTTCATGTGCTGTTTATTAAAAACAAACAAAAAAAAATCCCTCTTCCTGTGCTGCATGAAATACTATGCTTACCTGTAAGCATCTGGAACTTCAGTTTCATATGCTGTATTTTTTGTGAGCATATGTTCAGAAATGACTCCTGCAGAGTGTTTTGATTATTTGTGAATCTCTCCATCTTGCTTTGAAAACACCTTAGGATCATTTATGTGGTCATTTTGGATGGCAGTGACATTTATTAACACGGAATCTGAAATGCAAGCAATATTTTCTTGCAATTGAGATAGGCAGATCAAAAAAGTCCTTTATTAATGTCAGGATTTACCCCAAAACAAGCAGCTGTTTGACTTCAGCTGAAATTGCGAAATGTTTTGGTCACCTCTTTCCTGGCATTGACAGAATTTTTGGACTTCTGCCAGAGAAATGGAGTACGGTTTGAGTGTATGAAGGAGGATACAGAAAAAGCCACAACCAACCAAAAAAAAAAACCAGCCCAGCAAAACAAAAGTAGGCTTCTATGAGTCTGATTCTTTGCTCTTTATGCTGCCTGTCCTTTTTATCTAAGCAATGATTTTGTTAGGTTTATATTAAATATACTTTTTTTTCCCTTCTGTTTTCCAGTTCTGTGGTTAGTCTGCTTGCTCTGCTGTCTCCCAGGAGTGCTCTTGTTCTCTTGTGCACTTTTCCTGTTCTTTCATTAACATGGATTTTCATTTCCACTTCTTGCTCAGAATTACAATTCCTAGCTGTTTTAAAATCCCTTTTTCTTTTCCTTGTTTCTCCTGATCTGCTATTTCTTACATTCTTCAAGCTGTATATTCATTCTTCTTTCTGTCCTCTGCTCATATGCCTTGCTTAGGTTCTCCTCTTCACTGTACTTTTCCAAAAAAGTCAACCTGCTAAAAAAACCAAACCCCAAACAACACCCAAACCTGGGGTGCATCCTACTGATCAGGTACTTCAGGTTCTTGACAAAGTGGGAATGCCTGTGCATATGTAGAGCCTTTGACTTCAAACCCGAGTGAATACAATTACAGAAATCTTTTTTGTGAGACTTCTAAATGCACAAAATCTTAAGCCCCTAGGAATAGTTTAACAGCAGAGAATCAATATATTAGAGGGGTGTCACCTGTGCTCTTAGCTATAGCTGTTACTGTGTCAGCATTTCCATTATAAATTTTGGCTTTCAAGCGTTTTAACTTTGCCATTAAAATTCATTGCTGACTGAAACTTGGCATACAAGGACTAAGCCTGGAGCAAACTCCCCCTCCCCCCTCGAAAGTAACTTTCAGTCCAAAGGAATGCGCTGAAAACCATTAGTCTAATGATTAGAAAGGCAACACTATTGATATCAAAAACGTACTTAATTTACTTACGTTTCAGCCTTTATTGCGGACTTACACTTTGGGTATTTTGGAATAAGAGATGGAACAAACTAATAAAAATATTAAGTAAACAAAACACCTCCTTAATAATGCTGTCATGGTATCTCTTGGAATACATTCCAGTAGTTATTTATTTCACAGCTCTATGGCTACAAAATAAAAATTTTATGCATTAAGCCAATTGAATGTGCATCATCATATGCCTTAAGAAAAACGAAAGAACATTGTTATAAAAATAAGGAGGCTGAATAGACCAGGCTCTTGGGTGCAGGAGGCTGAATGCTTCAAACCTGCTTCAGCTGGATGAAGGAGGATGGAATGTCCCTGGGGGAGCTGCAGGCAGGGGGATCTCTGCTGTCCCTGAAGAGGTGTTTTCAGCTGGTGACCTGCACCAGACAGGCTGCCTTGCTCATCTGTCATTGTGGGGAAGATGTCTCATTTCTGGGCAGATGAAGTTGAGACAAGCAGGATCCTGTTCTTAATGAGGTAATTTAGGTCACCCAGCAACTACCTGATGTGGGGCAAATTTCTTGTGTGGAATTGCCCATGGGCAAGTATCTATCCTCACAGCCTGCTGCCAGAACGCTTGGTATTATTTGGCACCTTTTCTTGTTGTCCTTGCAAGGAAGCCTTAATGGGAAGATAACCCTTTCCTCCTCCTAAAAGTAGATAGCAGGATTCATGCTGCTGCTATGTTTGGGAGTTAAACATGCAGCTGCTCTTTAGTAAGCTTCTGTCTGTGGGGCTTTTCTTGCATATCTTGCCAACTCTGATGCCACTTGTGAAGTGAAAAATGCAAGCAGCCATAGTGTTGGGAAGGAAAAAGATTTAGGAAAAAAAAGTATTTAGTGGCAAAAGCAAGTATTTTGATTATAGTAATTTGCCTTTAAGATGTACTACATAATGCTCCTTCTTGGAAGTTTAGAGGGTCAAATATTTGATACCCAACCCATTTAAAGTTGATTACATATAGAAAGCATTGATTTCAATGGGTACAGGGAGGAAAACTGACGAGCAGAATTGCCAGCATTTCCTCTTACAGCATTGAATGCTAGCAACTAACATACAAGAGGAAATTTGTATTTTGAGTCTGAAGATGACTGGTTTATGAGAATGAACTGCATTAGAAGTGATTTTGTCAATAGTTTGTGTCTTGACCTTTTGGTAGCTTTTGTTTTCTGGTGGAAAGGGGTTTATAGGATGAAAATCTAGTGCTTGCTCTATGAGAAGCCGGCTGTGTGAGTGCCAGTCACACAAACCCAGCAGGGCCAGCCACCGAGTCACTTATTCCAGCCCCGCCAGGCTGAAGGCAGGGCGAGTGGGATGGCTGGTGACTCACCCGGGCAATAGGGGAGGGATGGGGAGGTTCACTGCATCTGCTCTTGTCTGTCTGAGCCCAGAGGGAACGGTCAGAGGCTTCCCTCCTCCTCTGGAGTGTGTGCCCACACAACACTGCTGGTTTTTGGGTGCCTTGTGTGGCTGCCGTGCAGCGAGCCAGCCGAGGAGCGCATGAGGAGGGCGTGTGTGTCACTGCTTTCTGGCAAGGCGGTGCCAGAGCACGCGTGTGCTGCTGAACTTCTGGCGTGGTGGAGAGGTTTTGGCGGCTGGCGCGCCTCCAGAGGGGCTTGCCAGCACTTGTTCAGTAGCTGTCCTTCAGGGACCAGTTATGAATAAACAGCTGGATAAATTGCTTATTTTTTTTCCTGTCTCTGAGTGCTGATACTGTAACACACACCCTCAGATTGGCCTAGCTAATATTAGAAAATGATTGGGTAAAAGGATGAGATTTACTAATGCTTTTTGAAACGAACCGAGACATATTTTTGTAAGAATGGAAATTGCCTTCCTACTGTTCATATTGTTTTCTGTTTTAGAGTGGGTGCCTATGATATAACCCAGAACTACTTCTCTCATGCAGTCTTGCCCTTCTTTCTCCTCCAACACAGCAAGTGTTTGAAGAGCTGCATTGGTTTCTTGGGGGATGTGTGCATGTGGGGGCAGGAGAAAGCAGGTTTGCCAGCAGAATCTTATTTTATCACGTGATTTAAATCAGAGGCATTTTCAATAAGAGTTTATAGAAGCTGGTTCTTATCATTATAAGTAAAAGAACTGAGATTCTGCTCGGGTAGTATAACTTAAAATAATAATGGCCATGATTCTTTATTCTTCGCAGTGTCAGAGCAACTGTGCAGCCACATGGCCAGGCTTCCTGTCTCTTCTGAAGACTTGTTCAGGAAACGGCAAAATGCACAAAAAAGGTCTTTGTCATTGAAAAGTTTGTTATTGTGCAGTTCAAGTACAGCTGTTACATATTTCCTTACTTTAATTTGGACCCTTCCTGAAGTTTCAGTCCTCTAATTATTCTGCCCAGGTCACTGCTCTGTAGTGTCTATATTTAGTGTATTGCAAAAGTTTTCTGGTCATCTGAAGAATGAAAAGCCTTTCTGT
The DNA here is from genome assembly GCA_013397975.1 of Machaerirhynchus nigripectus. NCBI lineage: Eukaryota > Metazoa > Chordata > Aves > Passeriformes > Dicruridae > Machaerirhynchus > Machaerirhynchus nigripectus. The sequence goes on along the minus strand of VZRQ01003548.1, from coordinate 772,286 downwards.
GAAACCCTGCTCCGTCTGCATTAACTATGGAATTTCTGTTGGACTAAATGATATGAAATGTGAATACTGGAGGGTTTTACAGAGAAGTTTGAATGCATAAGCGACATCACCGTTTTAATATTTTGCAGATTTCTGCAGGTTATGAGAACTACAGCACATATACTCCCTCTCTCAAAGAAATACCAAAACAAATAAACCAACCCCAAAATTCCCCCCCCCCCCCCAAAAAAACCCACCAAAACCAAATCATAAAAAAAACACCCCAGAAATGCCAGAAACAAAATTTCCCCCTCCCCCTGAAGTCAGGGAAACCATATGCTATTTATTGGGGATTGTCCTTCTCTAAAGGCTGTAATGACTGTATTAGCCGCAAGTCCTGCCCTTCAGCTACTGAAGTTTATTTCATCATTAGAAAATAGTAGTCCAAGTGTTCAGGCCTAAATTTACGTAATTTGCTTACTTAATTCACAAATGTATTTGTGAATGCTTCAACAGTGTTGGGAAGAGACAGAAGTTAGAGGGATAAATGCAGGACTCTGGCCTTTTGGTGGAAGTTGTTCTGATCAGCAAGGCAGGGAATGGTATGTATGTTTGTCATTTTCCTTGTTTTAAGGTCTTACCTTTCTGTTCCCCTCTAAGAGTTATAAGTACAATGTTCTTGCTATTCACTTTTCAGATAGTGATGTTTGCAGATGACTTTGTAAGAGAGCTTTGAACTCACATAATGAGACTTTGAACAGACAATGATAAATTCTATGTGAAGAACTCTGTGAGATTTTATGTACCAACATTTATAAGGTAGTATAAAATATGAAGAATTATAAAACATGGAGGTAAAAGGCATTGGCCTTTAAATTGTTTTTAGCCATAAGTGTATACTAAACACATTCTGATCACTGACAGTGCTTTTTTTCCTTTTTAGAAAAGCAAGCTGGATAGTTATTGTGCTATTGTTAAGTAAACCAGTTTTTGCATTTTCCTGGTTAGGTTTTAGAATTTTGGATATTTTGGAGAACAAGAATAGAGAAGTGCAGTGAGTGTGGTGAAAATAGTATCTCTGAAAAACTGTCTCTAACTGATATTATAAATCATCTTGATTGTTCAGATTTAGCTCCCCCCTGTATGAGTGGACCTTGTTGGTAATGCAGCTTCCTGGAGATGAGCTGGCGACTTCTGAGAAAGTAGCTATATCCTTTGGAAGCAGAGGTTTGGAAAGCAGGCTTTTACTGTATTTCCGTGTGCCGTTAGAAACGAATTCCCTTCTTGCTGCAAATTTCCATGTTATCTAAAATCTTCCTCATGGGGTTTAGGCTGTAACTCTAGGCCCTACCACCTGATACGCATTTTTCATTTTCCCCCCTCTAGCTTCTCTTTAAAAGCACCCCAGTTTATTCTGTAATACTCTGTGTATGGTGCTGAGTGGCTGGCTGAGCTGTGGACACAGGTACAGTTCCTGTACCTTTATCCATGAACCGTTCCCACAAAGGATATAAAGAGAGAGCCTGGTAGGAGACTGGAATTTCCCTTCCTGCAGCAATAAAGCTATCTTGATGGGCTATAATGTGGGCTCCTGGACTAGGAGAGAATGTCCTGGAGGAAATAAGGCAATTACATCTTTGGCACTAATATATATTTTAATCATAACATGATGCAGTTCAGTTGCATTTGGTTATAATGCGGTGCTATTTACATGTAATGAATATATGTATTATCATAGCCAGGGAATAGGCATAGCTGAACAAAAAGTAGTTAAATGGCAGAGCCAGCTCACTCAGCTTTTGCTCTGAGCAATATAGTACGAGTAAAATGAGCTGGGTTTGATTAAGTGGCACAGGAATAAAGTACTGGCCAATAAAAACTGTGTTTTTGCGTTATGTGATCTGCCTTTTAAGTCAGCTCATTAGCTTTATATTTATATGGCACCTTCTGCTCCTTTGAGCCATGTTAATTATAAGGTGGTGCATAACATAATTGGAATGCTTATGTATGGATTTTGCATGAATGGAGAAACAGTATGTTTCGAAGTACCTGCATGAGATATATTTGAAGTTAGCTTTGACCATTTCTTTTTTCCTTTTTAAGTTTGCTGAATCTGTTAGTGAAAATGGGGACACCAGTCTGAGAGATGCCAGTTCACCTCAAAGCCAGTGTCCTGAACTCAGCCTCATGTTTGCTTCCAGCTACGGCTGCTTCCTCAGAAACCCTGCTCTTGTGGTGGAGGTTTGAAAATTGGAAAACGAGTCCATTGCTAGGCTTGTGTACGCCCAGAGTGTGTGTGTGCGTGCCTAGGCACACACCTTCACATACACATGCCTCCAGGTGGTCAGTTCATTGGCATGTTTATGGGAAAGGAGAGTGGCAGGTTGGTTCTGGTTTTGCTTGGCACCAAGAGAAGCTTCGCAAATTTTCCTTTTGCAAGGAACACCACTTCCAGTCAGTGAAGGAAAACCCCCACATCACCCCTGCTACGTGACGGCTTTGCCAAAGCAGCGAGCTGCCAAAGGTCCAGCCTTCAGAAGCACCCAGCTCGGGAGTGCAGAGCCTCTGTCAGTTACAGATGTGCAGGTTGTTGCCCTTTGCTGTGCCCCCAGGGCCAGCTGTGGGAGCCTGGGCGCTGGTGTGTGTGGAGCCGTAGCCTTGCATGGTCTGCCCGAACCATTCTTGCTGCACCTGCCTGAGACTGTGTGCTCTGTCAGTGAGAAACAGGCTGCGCTTACTGCCTTAATAAAGCTTTTCCCCCTCCAAACATGTCAGAGGATGCAGGGATGTTGGAAGAAGAGGAACAGTACTTCAGTTGTTCAGATGGTTAAAAATGCCTTAAATGGAAATAACAATTGCATTTGTTTTTTTAGTGACAACAAAAGCCTTGACCTAATGTTCGACCCTACCTGCTTTTTTCTCATGTGTCTCCATCTCCCAGCCAAGGAAGAGCTGAGCTGAAGCTCTGGGCTGCCTACAGCTTTTCAGGAAGCGGTGACACGTAACTCCAGCTGCTCTCCCCTGCTTTCCACGTATTGTTTCTGGATTTGTCAGAGAACACACTGAGATGAGAGACTGCTATTTGTTAATTTCTTTTATTTTCTTTCATTTTTTTTGTCAGGTTTGATGCTTGATGGAAACAGCTGCTTTATTTAGAACATGATGGGGAAGAAAAGCACAGCTTAAGGTTAACACCCTCCTAGTGTTTATCCATAAATATGGAATAGTGCAGGAACATCAGATACATATGGAGCACTGTGATTGGCTGCTACTGATGTCATTCTGATGTCACTCAGAAGTGATCAGTATGTCACCCAGCAGATGAACAGATCAGCTTTCCTTATTTGTGGGTATAAATTCCATTTCATAGCAGCACATTTTTAGGGCATTATTGCACTTCTTGAGTTTTGGAGGACATCTAGGCCTTTTCTTGAGCCTGTCAATATTTTGTCTCAGCATACATAAATGTGCACCTGTGCCCTCCCTCTCTGCTTTTTTCTCTTAACACTGGTATGTAAGCAGTTGACTTTCCTCTGAATTAATTGCTAATAAAATAGATGGGAGATCTAAATTAGTGTTTATGCCTCATCTGCTGTGACTGCAAGCTTAGAGAAGAGGAGTGTGTATTTGGGAGGACGGATAGATGCAGATGAGTGGAATAAAATATAACTTTGTGGAAGTGTTCAGGTTTCCATCCACCCATTCTTCTTGAATCTAGGTCAGTGTATGAGTACTACACTGTTTTTCACCCAGTGCTGAATTACAAGATTATGAATGTATTTCAAGGTTATTTTATTAAGCATGCCAGTATTCCATGACATGCAGGTCAAATCAGTCAATATTTCTAACACTTTTGAATGGAAATAGAAATTCTAAGAAGCGATAGTCTGCTCTTAATAAGGGATGCGAAGGGAACAACAAAAAAACCAACAACAACAACAAAAAAGGAAAACCTCTTGAATTTTAGGATTAATTGGACTTTCTCACATTTTATGCCTCTCACTCTAATCTAACAATAGCATGGTTTTTTTCTGAAAGTTTGGAAATGCTGTTTTCAAACAAAGCCTTCAGGCAGAATGAATTTGATTGTATAAGTAGAAACATATTGGAAAAGGGTTATTGCAATACTTTTCATCCATTTTTAATAAAATCTCCCTTTCTGTAATCTCTCTCCCTCAACTGACCAGAAGTGACTCTTCAACTGATGCTGTAGCCCCTTGTGTAGTTGCAGGAGTTGTATTTCCAAGGGACTAAAAAAATCATGGCTAACTCAGCTTACGTGACTGCTCAGGAATATTTTGAATGATGTTATGTTACAGATTCTTTTTAGGACTAGCAAAATTTGAACCAAGCAGCCTGACTGACACCTTAGAAAATTTCTTAGTGCTAGATCTCTTCTGCCCATACATTTCTGAATTTCAGATGGCCAGGTACCATAAACCTGCTGATTGAAAAGAAGGTGAAAAAATAATTACAAACTGCATGGGGGATATTTCTGAGTTACAGTCTAGATACACGTCTGTCAGGCTGTAGCTCTTGGGTGAGCTGCAACCAGCAGTGATCCAAACATACGTGTAAGAATTTCATGCACAGGTTTTCACAGGTGGTGCCTTGGACAAGTTTAGCAACCTAAATCAATATTACTGCTTATTCTTTCCAGCTGGGAAGGCACTGCTCTGCTCTTCCTTTTGCTGCACTTTCTTCCTCCTCCTCCTCCTCCTCCTGCTGCTGCTGCTGTTTGATCTGGTGAAAGCCGTTTCAGCCTGAGCTGGCAGGGCTATCACTCACTATCAGGATACTTAATCCCACGCAGGTGCAGTTTGAGGCACTACACAGGGCCTCAAGGTCGTGCTGGCTGCAAAGCCGAGCTCTTGTGGATGGCTGGGGTGGGAGGCGTGATAGTCACTAACGTTTCACATCTGGAGGTTCTATGCTCCTCTCTGCCATTTCTTCCTTCTCCTCGTCCTTCTCTCTCCCCCCTCTCCTTCACAGCCTGTCACAAGGTTTTCCTGCAGGGCTGCAGCAGCCCTGGATAGCTGCAGAGGTGAACACTGCTTTGCAAGCAAGCTGTTAAAGTGAGGGTTGTTTATACGTTTTATGTAAAAAATGTAGGCAACTGAAAGGAAACTATAGACAAGTAGACATCTTTTATTTCATTGATGTTGGTGGTCTAACCTTTAAGCCAGTTCTTTTATCAGTTCTTTTATTTGTTTCCTCTCTCTACTGGGTAATTTTAAGCCTACTTAAAAAAAAAAAAAAAAAAAAGAGAGAGAAGAAAAAAAGGCAGGATGTTGCCACTGGCTGTATCTCTGCTCCAAATAGAGCCATTCCTCTTCTGAAAGGTTGAATTTGCCAGACTCCTCCACCTCATTCCAGGCCTAGTGATCTATTCTTTCCCAATCCTTGGGGTAAAAGCTGCTTATGTTTTTTTTTTTTTTTCTCAGAGAGGTCCTCTCTCTTATGGTGCTGTTACGGTTCTGCGAAGGGTTTCAGCTGCCATGTCTCCTTTACACACCCCTCCCCTGAAAAACACCGGAGACAGCCTTCACAGGGATATCCTAGGAGAAAAGACTTGAGAGAGGGAATTTAGGAAGCATTGGCAAGGGAAGCAAATGAGCTGTGATTAAAGAGAATCTGGGCACTGAATAAAAGATCCTTAAAATGCTTTAAGTTTTAACTTAATATAAGTCTTGCAGAAAGTTGGCTAGGATTTTGGGGGAGGATTTCTAACCTCAGTCGTTTCTGTTAAGAGCTGCTGCTTCCCCTGTGGCTTCAGACTGGAGCAAGGATTTCCACAATTACACTGTGAACAGGAGCACGAGCCTATATTTAGGACACAACACTTTGTGGTAAAAAGCTACATATGGCATATGAGCACCCACTTAGGAGCTAAAAATACACGTTGCAGCCCAGTTTGTCTTTGAATGAAATCATGCTTAGAACTGCAGTGTTTAAGCATAATTTGATTTCCCACCTCTCTGCCCACCTCCGTTGTCCCCTCTTTCTCCCCCCATTATTATTATTATTAATATTTAAAATACTTTATTCATTGAAAAATGGCCTGTTCAGCATGTGGCTGCCTTTACACTAAGCCACATGCAGCCTGTACATCATTCTAGGAAGGTTTTACATGAATTTGTTTCTGGCAGGTTTTGTATTTCTTTTCAGGCCAAAACTGCCCACTTTTTCTCCCCAGTGTCCAAACTTTCTGTGTGGTAAATAATGAAGAAACAAATTTTGTCAAAAATTGCAGTATAGTATAATGCTGTCCTTAAAGACCTGTACGTGTTACAGGAGGTGAAGGATAGGGGTTGCTTTCTGCACTTGCCAGTTTTCATTTAGTTTTGAAGTATTTCTCAGCTGGTGAAAAGAATGAAATGAAGTCCCGATAACCTTCTTTTAAAAGGAAGGGATATTGCTGCTGATTTGGATTACCATGCAGAATTTCATCAAAGATTTTTAATTTTGCCCCTTCACAAGAGGGTTTCTGTGCCTCTGCCACCCCTTCTTTGTGGTGTCAATGGCAGGGTTTCCTCAGTGGGGGCTGAGATGGTCAGATCTTCCATGGAGGTGGGTAAAACATAGGGAAAGACTAAGACACAAACTTTCTGGGTGCTGTGAAGTGTATTGTACATCGATGTCTTGAAGGTGCAGTGTGGACATGCATTATAAACACTTCATTTTTACTGTATTGGATATTGTTGCCTTATTCTGCCGGCTCCTGTCCTTCCGAGGTTTTTGCCTTCAAGAATGCAGAAAGCAATCTCTTACATGCAGAGCACTTGGTATATTAAACGACTTATCTTAGTTGGTTCTTGCTTCAAAGTATCCTTGTTTAGATTCAGAGGGGGAATAATGGAATCTTAATTCCTTCAATTTGAAAGCGTTAGGATTAAAAAAGAAGATACGCTGTTTGTTGATGTTCTTCATTCTTTCAGAGCTGCCGCCAGCAGCATCTCTCCAACTTGATCATTCTTCAAGAGAAAGCTGTAAATGAAATATCTGCCAGCTTTTAAAAATGGAGCTATGTGAAGGGAAGGTGTTTCTCTCTCTCTCTTTTTATCTGTAAAGCAGAATGTTCTGCCTGTTCTTTGAAACAGTTATTCCAGTGATAAGGATATAATTATATAGCTCCTCAGTGCTTATGTAAATGCATTCAATAACACATCTTGAAAACTGGACTTCTGTTAGTCTTCATTGCCTCATGCATTTTGTTCAAACTAGGAATGCTCTTTTAATTTTGTGTCTTCAAAAAGAGCAGGGGAAGAAACCTGTTTTTCACTAACAATATCATATATTGATCATGCTGATAGATTTAAAAAACATTTTGCTGGAGAGATGGGGGAAAGAAATCACCATGGAAATATTGTGGTGGAGGGCATGCTTGGAATGGTGTATATGGATTTTTTGAGGTTTGAACAGAAGTTTCCAGGCACATTGGGTGTGGATTATGGGTGGTGGAGGCAGTGGTGTTTGTTCTGCTTTTTGCAAAGATGGGGACACAGATCTTACTGCCATGCAGGCCAGGGTTGGTTGTATGCATGTGTACCTGCATGTAGAGACAGCAGATCCTGGCTCTTTGTTGGAGAGCAGAAGTCAACTGAGGTTCTTGCTCTGCACATACATATGAAGAAGCTTGTGTATCACATTTTGAGAATTTTTTTGTTTAGAGAAGAAAGAAAATATATAGGCTTTCAATTTGAATTCAGTTTTTCAGGAGATCCGGTGCTTTCCCCTGGCATTTACATATGTTGCAACTTTACGAAAGCTTTCCATGTATCTCTTTCTGCTTTTGAGACCATTTAAGTATGCATTCTGAGGCTTCTGGGATCTCTTGGCATGGCTTTTCCCAGCTCATCATTTACTACAGTGCCAAGTAAGGTACCCCATCTTGCTTGATCGCTTTCTGTATTCTTACTTGGAGTGACAAGAAAATTCCCTGCCCCAGTCAGCCTTTGGCAGTTGATCACTTTAAATAAAATGCTTCCATATTTCTGCAAGGGATGCCATTTTGCAGATGGTAAATTGTGTATATGTAATACTAAAATACTTATTTAGAAGAAGTGTATATCACTGTGAAGAAGAATAAACCTTTTCCAGTTATGAATTTCAGGTCTTTACGTAAGAAGGTTTAACCAGCAGAAAACCATCCCGACTTCAAGTGCTGATCTAGGCACTGAGAATCAACTTGCAGAATTATATGGTCTGTTATATGAACATGTTAAAACTGGCAGTACTACCAAGGGGCCTATAATACCCCTTAGAGTTGAATTTAGATTTGAATTTTTGTAACTTCTTGGAGATTGTAAAAAACAATGGAAAAACCAATGTTCAGCTCATTGGTGAACTGAATTGACAAAGAAGTTTGAAATCCTGTGCCATCTGTTTTACTAGATCCTGCCTTAAAACAACACCAGCAGACTGTGTCAGTCTCAAAGCGCCACTTGATATATTATTAGTTGCCACAGACCAATCCATTTTTGAATCCTGCTATCTGTATTTCCTGGGAAATATGGTCTCACCCAAGACAAAGGAAAATGTTACACATGGATTAAAACTGCGTTGGGATGTGATAGATCTTTGGATCTGCAAGCATAATATTTTTGGGGAAGTGATAATATATCAAAGAGAAAATTAATTATGTAGGGGTTTTTCCTAACACCTGGAGCTCATGCTGTTGCTGCTTCTGCTGCTGGCTAGCTGTTGTTTTTCATAAATCACTCTGTAGGAAAAAAATTAAATCCAGTGAAATGATGGAAAAAAGAAGTCATGGCTAGGAAGGAGGAAAACAACATCTAAATATTTAACTACCACCCAACAAGTTCAGAATCTTCAGGAATGTCCATCTTCCTTGGCATGTTTCCTTGGCTTACAGCTTGGAAAAGAAATCTGCCTAGGTATCTGGGATTGAAAAATAGTAATCTCATTTTATGTTCTGGATATCTTAAAAAGAACTCCAAAAGAGTCCTTTCCACCCCTCAAAAAGCAAGCAAAAAACCATGACCACCACAAAAAACAAAACCAAACTCTACCAACCAAAAACCCCCACCACAACTAATAAATGAAATAAACCAGAAATGTATCTAATAATGTACTTTATCATTTAATCTCTGACTTTAATGAAGGCCTTTTATTCACTCCAGGGACTTTCCCTGATGCACACAAATAAGGCCATTCAATGAGGTCTGTGATCAGGGTATTTTCTTTCCATTGTATTTTGATCCTGCGAGCTCCTGTTTGGCCATTTGACTTGCACATGCCAGTGCTGCAGAGCTACTGTTTGTAGCACCTTTTTTGGAACGGAGGTGAGGGATTTGGAAGGATGGGAGGGATCTTAATTCCCAAACAGGTGCCTCTTTCAGCCAGATTTATGAGATGTGAAGTAAGTGGCAATATTATTTTGAGTATATTTTATTTATTCTGAGCTGGGGACTACAGAGTTCCCAGCAGGAGTGCTGTCACCTTTTACACCTATAATAACCACTATATACAAATGATTTTTGCATGCTGTGCTGTTTGACTTCTGAAGGTGCTGAAGAATCAAGGTCTAAGAAGGTAACGAAATAAAACTTCTAATACCATATGTTTATTTTCTCTGCTTGGGTTGCTCAGCAGAAAATTTATTTAGTAGGACAGTTATGGTGTCTAACATGTTTTTGGGTCAGTGCTGACTGGGTGATTATTTGTTCTTGTTATCAAATATATTTAATGCAAAGTAAATGCAAAGATCAAGGACTGAGATAGCTTTTCTAAGGGATTCCTCTGTTGTCATATTTTCTGTGACATTTTTCACAATTAGATGTGTTATTTGACTTTTACCATCACAGAGAATATAAAATCAAATCCTTGATTTTACCATGTGCATTGTTGGTCCCCATGAGAATACCACCAGGGGTGCATTCATTTATTTCAGCCAGTTTAGTGTAGTCTTCTCTTGTGTATGGAAAGAAAATGCTCACAAATGTCTTTCACAGTGGAACATGGGAGTTTTTAAAAAATTTGTTATGCCTGAGAGTGAGGAGGAAATGTTATAATTGTCACTCCTTCCTGCTGATAGAATAAACACCTGGATTTATCAAAGCATTTGTTCTAATCAGCAGGAGATGTTTATCTAAAAAAAATTTTCTAGTCTTACGTATTGTCAGAGAATTGTATATCTCTACAATGTGTGTAGGAAACACTCATCCACTGCCTGAGATGAATGTCCTGTGCTTCACCCCCAGATTCCTGTCTAGGGATTATTCTGCGCTCATGTGGGAGATGAGTTAGAAAAAAGATACTAGTTTATTGGCATTCTTTGTGGACTTTTTGTGTTTATGTCACATGAAATCTGTAATCTTATGTTAAACTGTAAATATTTCATGCTGCTGTAAACCAGCTTTCTTTCTTCATCATTCCAGTCTGTTTCCTACTGATGGATATGGTTCCATGGAGTCAGTTTTGTAAAAATGTTGAGATAGAGGAATCTGATTCTTCAGCAAGGCCAGTATAAAATTATAAAAACCACTGTTTAGCTGTATTAATGTAATTTCTGTCTTCATAAATCACATATTAAGTGTGATTAGAAAAAATGAATCTAATAGGATCTAATACATGACATTTCTATTTACAGTCATTGCAGTTATAGATTAGTTTCTCTAATCATAAGGTGACAGCTTTAATTTTTGATGGAAGACCCCCTCATACTAAACTCTACAGCTTTATGCTTTTGTTGTGCTTCTAGTAGGAAGTATCCCCAGTGGTTACTTGGAATTGTCTTGAGATTTGTGTCAGCCTTCCTGCCTGCCCTCCTTACCCATCCCACATTGCCACTGATGTGAGGTTGCTGATGAGATCTCCCAAGTAGTCTTTTTTCCAGGCTGAGCAGTCTCAGCTTTCCTGGTCTCCCTCGTATGACAGAGGTGCCTGGAGTTATTCCTGCCCAGGGATGGGACTTGTAATTTCTCTTTGAACTTTGTAAGATTCCTGTCACGCCATTCTCCAGTTTGCTGAGATCCCTCTGAAATGTTTTCCAGGATTATTTGTTTCATCACCTTCCTATGGATTGAAGTGGGGACTGGCTGATCTCTACTTGCTTGGATTGTCCTTTTTGCCCTTCTCAAAGTGACATTTGTTTTTTTATGGTTCTTGAGAAACTCTGCCAGTTGCCGTGACCTTTTGAAGGCTGAGGGCACCCTCAAAATGGCATTGACCATCTCTCTCAGCACTTTTGGGTAGATCCAATGAGGCCCGAAGGCCTCGAGCATGGAGAGTTTAAGTCTGATCCTAACCAGATCCTTCTCCACCAACAGTAAGTCTCCCTTTCTCCAGACTTTCCCATTGATCTCAAGGATCTGGGATTTCTGAAGACAAGTCTTAACAGGAAAGTACCTCAGCTTTATCCATGTCCTTCGCCACTAGGTCCCTTGGCCTTTTCACATGAAGGACCCACGTTTCCCCTGGTTTTCCTTGTGCTGCTGGCACTTTCGTAGTAGTTTTTCTTGTTCCCTTCCCTTCTCTCGCCAGATTCAAAGGCTTTGGCTTTTCTAACTCTGATAAGTGAATTATGGACAGGAACAATACGTTGCAAGTTGGCAATTTTACAGAAGCATCAGTGAATCCTGAAAGCTTCTGGGTAATGGGACACACAAAAATAAGGAGCACAGATGCAGTAAAATTGGAAAAGGGTAATTTGAGTGCAAGGTCATTTGCAATAGCCTTGATGTAAGAATGTGTCTGGAGGTTCAGAAGAGAATTTTGGTTCCTTTCGTTTAAATTTTCCCTAATCAAGTATCCTGATCCAACATTTCGTAAAATCAGAATGTAATCTTTGGTTTATACTGGGCTGCAGTGTATTCAGGACTTAGAAGGAAAAGGTAGGAGTACCACTTGGATTTCATGGCATCCTTGGCTGGAAGGAGAGGCAGGTAGGATAGCAACTTGTTTCCTATACCATTATTCCAAAGGGCAGGAAATGCACAGGGAGAACCTGAAGAGGTTCATTGTGCTTTTCGAACAAAGCAAGCAGCCTGCCTGACCTTGTGAGCATCTTGGATCCTAGCAGGGCAGAAGGATACAAGGTGTATACCACAGGTCTGAGAAGGTTCAGAGGAGGAGACCTCCTCTACCGGAGCAGGAGGTGACAGTAGCAAAGTCCCCACTACACTTTGCAGAGTGCACCTAGGCTGGGCAGGCATGCAAATGCCATGCTGATACTGCGATTTCAACATTTTCTATCATCTCGTTTTTATGTTGGGGAGTCTTAAGACTTCCCTAGCATTTGGTGCACTTTGACAAAAATTTGAAGTGCTGCACTGTGTCATGGAAAACAGGCTAACATGTCCTTCTCTTACCTGAGTTTGAAACAGCCCTGTATCATTCCTGACAGATGATTGACTTAGAAAGTGTTCTTAGAAACCTTCAGTAACAGCAATTTGCCAGTCATCCTTGGTAAACTATTCCAATTCCCCACCATCCTTAACAAAAGAGAAGTTCTTTTTCTAAAGTTCTATGTAGAAGTGTTTTACTACAGTCTCAGCACATGAAAATCAGTCTGCTGGTGAGATGTGTGACGCTGTCTTCTAAAATGGTTCCTAGGTGGAAGCTTTTCTTTGGTGCCCACTCTCTACTTTCATACATTTGCTCGGGGATTTCTTTTTCCTTTATCTTTCAGCTTTTCTTCAAGTACATAATAAAGGACCATTAGTAGTTCTGGATTTTTTTGAACCCATTTAATAATGTTAACTCAAGTGTGAACTTACATAGTTGTTGGACTTTTCCAGAGATACTATGCCACCTCCTAAAACACATGTGGAAGGCACATTAGAACATGCCTCAGCTGTCTTTCGATATGAACATTTTGGATTTTCTTTCCATTCAAGCCGGCTCAGGCAGGTCTAAGATTTGGGGACCTCATGTGTTCTTGGAGATTGACCAGCCAGAGGGTTGGATTGCGGGTGTGGTGGATGTGCAGAACCTGAAAATCAGTTTGTTCTCATTTCCCTAGTTTGGATATTAACTGAAATTACAAGTTGTCCCTCTGAACTGTTATTCCCCTTATTTTGGCCATTAGGTGCAGAGGGTTTAGGGGATGGTTGCAAAAATTGGTTTAAATACCTACAAGCAGTGGGCCCTGCTTATTGTGGAAAGAAACACATGCACTCTCAGGATGCGAAGTGTGTCTTGTGGAGCCTCAACTGCCTCTTTGAAATTGTACCGTCTTGATAAAATGAGACCATATATCAGGAGTTGAAAGTTTCTCCTGAGTAAACTTGCTCTGGGGAGGAGAAAGGACTTGAAATACCACCATGCCGTTTTTGGTGAGGTTTTCTGTGGATGCATTTGTTGCCAAGAAGATGCCCCAGCATTTCCCACACACCAGAATGGCTCTGTTGGAAGCCCAGTAGTCTGTTGTGAAATGGTTCAGATGTTCAGCTGTTTTAAAAGCCTGCACTGGGCTCAACCTGCAAAGAGAGGAGAGCACCTCATCCGTATGCCAGAGGTTTTGTTGTGAGAAGCTGTACTCTACTGTGCTGGTTATTAAAGTGCTTGGCTTTGAGTGCTATCTACTCCTTATGCCGGAGATTTTGTATGTAGTTATTAGGCTTCATTACCTGGGTTTTAAGTGGATGTATAGGGCAGTTGGATCAGTTGTCATCATCTAAGAACAGCCCTTAAGATGAAGGCAAGCAATTTGTGCTTAATGTAGTAGAAAAAAGGGGGAGCCAGTAGGAGGACTGGCAGGTAGGAGAAAATACAGGGAATGTGCTTGAGGCAGTAATCCAGAAAAAATGAATTTTGCATTTTGAATGGATTTCAGGGGGCAAGATTACTTCTGTCACAGCCAGGAGGAAAGAGATTATCTCTCATCTCAGCAACAATAATGAGGGACTGGGTGAGTGTTTTGGTTTTATGAATAGAACAGGAAGGGAAGGCACTAAAATGCTAAAGCAGGCAGGATTTTGTGTCAGTCATAGGTGTATGGAGGCAGGCGGAAGACAAAGCCAAAGGTGACACCCTGGCATCATGAGAAAGAAATGATTGAAAGACAAGGTGAAGGGCAGCTGCGTGTTCCCTGCCATATCAGGGTGTGTTTTGATTGACCTGCAGGAAGTTCCCTTGGGGAATTCGGCATTCAAATGTCTCTAAATTGACATTGTTTGTAGTGTTGTGTTATATGGTTGTCTAAACTCTGCAGTATGTTTGCGAACTCAGGTTTGCAAATTGCTGTGGCCGTGTCCCATAGGAGAGTAGCTCCCTCTTTCCCTGTAGGTTTGGATGCTGTTCAGAATACACCTGCAGTGAAATGTTTCATCCCCCTGCTAAGGGAAATGGGAAGTATGAAGATTCAACATAACAGAGGCTAGGCTGTGAAAAAGAATGGGCTGAGGCTAAATGCAGACATTTTGGGTTCTGGTTAAAATACTGTCTCTTAATATATAAAAGAAAAAAGTGAACATTTACATAGAAAACAAATGTATTTTGTGAAAAGCATTGCTTACAAATAAACCTATTTTTCTGTTAAGAGTCAGAAGTCTATTTCTGCTCATCCTATTTTAATCTCTATTTCCTGTTTGTTTTCACCATTTGTACACTGGGAAGGAAGTTACTGTGTCCTATGGATTTTCCACACTACTGTTTCTATTTCTGCTATGAGAAATTAGCCTTTAGAGCAGTGTAGCAAAAGACATTTTTGCAGTGTTTTTGGTGGACTGCAAAGAAGTTGGAACCAATAGAGAAAACATAGATAAGAGCACTCTTGTTTTTTTTTTTTTTCCATAAAGCTCATGACAAGTAGGGAATGGAATAGGAATTGTGTGTTATAGAAGGCTTTTCACTGTGTTGCAATTGTGATAAGCCCTGGACAACACATGGTAAAAAGATGATGCCTTTGAATGTTTCCACTAAAGCTTGTTCTTGTTTTGGGCAGGAAGCTTATGCTAATACAGTTTTAAATCTTAACATATATATGTGTGTGTGTGTATATGTATGTATAGATTCAATATTAAAATTCTCTGCTGAATTTACCCTGTCAGGCACCTTGGATTAAGGAATTCAACTGCTTCTGCTTAATGGCTTTTTTCCTGCCCTTGCAGAACAGTGCTTTTTTTGTTTGGGCTCTTAGCACTTCAAGTGAAAAATCTAAAATTCCTGAAAACCTGTCTTTCTACTTGCTGAAGCAGTTTGTGAAAATATTACTTTTCACTGTAATATTTTGTAATTGAAGTGTATTTGCTTTCTCCCCACTTTCT
The DNA here is from genome assembly GCA_013397975.1 of Machaerirhynchus nigripectus. Taxonomy (NCBI): domain Eukaryota; kingdom Metazoa; phylum Chordata; class Aves; order Passeriformes; family Dicruridae; genus Machaerirhynchus; species Machaerirhynchus nigripectus. The sequence goes on along the minus strand of VZRQ01003548.1, from coordinate 757,077 downwards.
CAAACTAATAATTTCTTCTGTAGGGGAATACCTTTGGTGATAAATGTGTTGGGTTTTTTGTGGGGTAACAGGTCTTTGATCACCTTGACTCTATGAGGAGCAGCTAGAGCAGCACGTAGCCCAGAGCTACAATCTGTATGGAGCAGGCCTGCTGTATTTTTCCCGGTTTTGGGCTTAGCTAGGCCTTGTGAAATAGCAGCAAATCTGGGTGCCATCTGGACTTGCTCTCTCTGCTCAGGAAAGGTCTGGGAATCCTGCATCACTCCTAGAGGGAGTGGGTTTTTTTTTGTTTTTTTTTCTTCTAACTGCAGTGTGGGACAACCCCAAGCTTTTCCCAGGACTGTGAAAACACGGTCTGCCTTTCCCAAATCTTTTGAGGTTGCCCTTTTTTTTTTTTTTCCTGAGGAAGGCCATGAAAATCACTGCATAATGGATTTGGTTAAAACATTAATGTCAGATGTGACTTGAATAAACCCTGGAGCTAACCTCACATGAAGCCTACTTGTTTACTTTAACTGAATGAAGAATTAATAAAATGGTAAGTTGGTTTCACTGAGGTTTTCTAATCAGTTGAAAATGTTTGTTTATTCCTGGAATCATAATGAATAATTGCAGAGAATAATTTTGAACACTGTTCTAGTCTCTCCTCCCAAAATGCAAAATCATAAATGCAAGGACGACATATATAGAAAACAAATAGAGTCCAGGTATGTAGCTACTGGGGAAAAAAAATATTTAAATCCTCCAATATTCACTTTTTCCTGAATGTTTGCTTCGGATTCAGGGTTACATTAGATCCTATTATGTGTTTGTCAACTCATTCTATGTTGCAAGCGCGAATATGCTAAATACTTACCATTGCTTTGCCTGGTGCAGCTGAGGACTTCCTTGAGAAAATGGTGGTAGAAGTATGTCTCCTTTCTGTTGAAAGAAATCAGCATTTGGCATTTACATATGGAGGTGTTGTTATTCCAAACACTTTCAGCCATATCCATTTTCTGCAGAAGACTGAGTTGCAGAGGTGAAAAGTATTGACTGAGAAAGCGTAACAGTGAACAGTGCCTTTTCTGTCTTTCCCTTCCTTTCTCCCCCTCCCCAAAGTGCCACAAATTAAGAATCATGTATTGGTTATCTGCTTGCAAAACCAGTGTTGATATGAAGCACTTTACCTGTAAAGTAAATTAAGTGTGGCTAGCAGTGGGTAAACGGTAAAGTTTATTATACTACCTTGTTACCATAATTGCCTTTTGTAACATTGTTTACAGTGGATTTTTAAATGATGACCCCTCATGATAATCCGAACAACACAAAAGACAATTACCTTTCTACTACTGAGGACAAAGCCAGAGAATTCCGGATTTGCCCCACTGAATGTGTTTTGTTTGGCTGTGCCCTGAAGCTGGGGCACTGGGATAATCCCAGAATGGAGCAGCTGCCCTCTTACTCAAATTGGGAATGGGGTTTGCAGGTGTAAATTCCCTGTTTGATGGCAACTCAGCAAAAGTGGTTTTGGTGATAAGCCTATAGAAATATTTTATGCAGTCACGGTACTTACCTTAGCCTTTTGATACTATGTTATAATTTATGGTGGAAGTTTAAACATTTTGACCCCTAGAACATATAAAACACAGTAAATATTTGCTAAATTTCACTGACATGTTAAGTCTGGAAGAAAATGGTTCAGGTGTTTACTTCCAGTGTGCTAATGTAGCATGCTTATTCTGGTATGATAATCTTGTCATACTGATGTGTGAAGTGTCAAAATGATGGGTGAAGGTTTTCCTGTAATCTGAAGGGTCATGTTAAGGTTTTTAATACCTATTTTTCGGAGATTCCTCTGTCTTTTGAAATGCCTGACACTGTCTTTTAGTGGGACAGCAAACGTTGGCACTGCTTGCAGCAGGAAAGCTTTGTGTGTTGCCACCACTACTGAGGTATTCCACTGAGCAAGGTGGGCATTAAGATGTGACCTGCTAATAGTCTCAGGCAGGAGGCTTTTCCAGGCACAGAATACTAATTCTCAAAACGAAAGGTAATGGGTTTTGCTTCCTGTTTCCTAACACTGGATGGAATCTTTTGTGACTCTGACCAATGCGATTACACTCAAAGCAGAGGTGTAGCAATTTGTCACTGAGCTTTGGCAATGGGGGCTGATGCAGCAGACATGAGGGAAAATCAAACATGCTGTAGCATTTAAGTTAATTTGGTAAGCTTTAAGTGGTAACTTAGTGATCCACCAACATTTTACCAAGACTTGGAATGCTGTAGCTTACATCAGCTTTCCTCTCTAAAAAGACTTGAGGTGAAAGAGTTGTCTATTGGCCAACATCTTGTTTTCTTAGGAAAATCTTGCCTAAAATTTTGTGTGGTAGTGATTATTTAGTATTCAAAGCTATTAATTTTGGATTGATGAGACACAAATTAAATATTATTAGTTATAATCTGATGATAAGCTAGAACTATGGCAAAAGGAACAGATCAGCCAAGCTTCCCCTGGCTTCTATTTTTAGGACTTGAGTTTTCATCTGTTTGAAAAACTTCTGTTGTTGCTCTGACTTTCATTGTTTGATTTGCAAGTTTATGCTGTTGCCTGTTGAGTTTCTATGCCCATGAGTTAATTTATCTTCCTTTGCATTCTTCAGGTGGTTAAAGACAGAATGAGTCAGTGTTTTGCAGGTGAAGGTTTAGACAAGTTCTGGATAAAATAATAATAAAGGCTCTGTCTAGATTTTTATCTCTGTGCAGCAGAGGCAGACAGTTGAGAGACGAAGATAAATCTGGGTGGTCTTGATGCTGGAGACTGCCATGAGAATGGATGTTCCCAGCTGGGGGACAGGGAGAAAAAAAAGAGGTCCTGAAATTATGAAATGCATGTATTGAATAACAGTGTTTTGCTATGCAAGAAACCCGTCTTGATTGAAAAGCAATCCAACCAGCTATTTTAGCATTGTTTATCTTAAAAGCAGCAACAGGTAACACTAATGCAGTCAGGAGTTCCTTGTTTGCTGTGGGGGTAGAAAAACTGTTGTGCAGGAGTAAAAACCCGGGAAGTTAAGCCACAACACCCCTGCCATACATTTATTTGTCTTTTAGCAAATGGTATTTGAATCAGTTCAGTGACATGGAGAAGTTTATGGAAAAGTGCATTACTAGAGCTGTAGCTGAGGTGATTTCACAGTTTATTTTTAGGCACTTTGGATTGAAAGTTACTAATTGAGGGTGGGGGTGAGAAGGGAAGGTTTGCTTGAAGTTGGGTTAAGCCGAGGTTATCTGTATTTGTCTCAAGCCCGGAAGAGTTGGCAGGAGAATTGACTAAACTTTGTGAACTTGCACAGACCTGACCCTTAACACACTCACGCGCGCACACACACACACTCTCACACAAACGCGTCCTTGAACACTTTCTCAGCCTTCCACTCCAGCCAGTTTCTCTAACAGGCATACCACAATCCTTTCCAGCCCACACTGGGAGGATATTAAATAATTTTTATCCTAAAATTCCTGCTCCCTCCTCCTCTTTAACTTTCCCATCCACCCTCTGCGTGTTCCCGTTGTGGGGAAGGACGAGTGCTGTTTTCTCTTATCTCCTTGGCTATGAGGGTAGTTTCACAACTGCTCCATGTTTCAGCTTTTCACCTACCACAGACTTAATGTATTAAAGTGGGCCAAATCTGGCACTCCTTATCCCAGACAAATGCTTTATTGAAGTCTTTGGGAACTTTGCCTGGGACTCTATGAGATTGCAGGCAGTGGTATTTAAAAGAGGTTTCCACAGTCACTTGATTTGATTGAAGTAACTTTTTTTTTTTTAAGTGAAGGTAGCTTAATCAAGGCAGTGCTTTCAAGTCTGAAATCGCCTCTTATGAAGTTACCTGGGAAGAGGTTTGAAATACCTCAATTAGTGTTTTCACATCTCCACGCATCAATTCCCAGTCATTTCTGCTCCTTGCCTTCTGTTTGAAGCCAAACCCTAAGAGAGATGTCATTTATTTTACTTCCCTCTTTCAAGGTTAGGCTGGACAGTATTGGATTCTGAAAGGAGAAGTTATGGCAGCGTGTTATCGGGTACAACTGATTGTCTGCAGGTGATGTGATGAAAGAAACAGTCTAGCTGAGATTCTGACTTAATAACACTAATAAAAGTCCTCAGGGTGGGAGAGGGGGATTTAAAACCCCTTGCACACACAGACTTACACCTGCATTCTCTCACTCTGTGATTGATGAAATAGTAGCAGGATAAAAATTACTTCTTTTGTGGGAGGATAAGTCCATACAGTTTTTGCTTCTTTTGGGGAGCGTAAGTTTGTGCAGTTTTCGATGCACTGGGGGCAAAATAGTATCAGTGTGAATTGTCAATGACAGGAGGGAATTGGTCTGTGGAGTTAGTTCTGATAGCCCTACATGTTTGTGGGCAGGAAACACACTTCTGACCATATAGCATTGTGTTTGCTAGAAAACCCATAGCTGGTAGTAAACCTGGTACCTGTAGGGCTTTTCTATTTTTATAGAAAGAAGATGATAGATGTATTTCTTGTAAGACTTCAAAGGAAGAAAATGAAAGGGAGAAAGTTAAACTCTTTCAGAACCCACCAAAATACCAATATGTCAGCTGAATAGGGTGTACAGTGCGTCCTGTGCAGGGAGGTGCTGTTGTAATAAAGAGAAATGTAGAGAATTGAAGTATGGCAGATATACTGGATTCCCATTAAGCAGTTAAAAAACATTGTGAAAATAAAGCCTTCTCTAAGAGTGAAAGAAATTAGGAAATTGTGCCTTCATTGACTAGACTTTTTTTCTGTCTGAGGCATCATTCATTATAAGATTATAGGAAAGGCCACTCTAGTAGCATGTTCTTCCACCCTCTGCTTCTTCACTGATGCTGATGTCCCAAGTGTTTTTGTAAGAGCCTCATGCTCAGGTCAGAGCTGCAGATCTGGCCCCCTGATCTGTTCCAGCTTGTGGATTGCAGCAGGAGATTTACCATATAGGATAGGAGCTCCTTTTTTCCCCCCCTCAAACTCAGAATCTAAAAATCTGATGCAGTACTTGTAGCTGGAGAAAAACGGAAGAGCAAATTACTTTTAGTTGGACTGCAGAGAGGCCACAAAGTCCTACAGCATTTAGTGAAAGGTTTTTGTGGTGGGAGGAAGCGGAGGCAGAGGCTGAGGAGTCAGCCCAGTGAAGAGGCCACAATGCTGCAGTTGTGGCAGGTTGGTGTAATGGCTCCTGTAATCTCCTGGTGCTGTATGCTTTTCCGACTGAGCTTAAAAAAGGTCTGCCTCTAACTACCGGGTCTCCCAAGACTGCTTTAACACTTCTTGTTATTTTTTCCTGTGGACACCTTGGTGGGCCTCTCTCTTGTTTGCTGACCCCACCAGTTCTCTTGACATTGGCTTGCCCCGGACTACTCGGTGACTTGTTCCTGGTAGTGCTTGTCCTCGCCGCTTGTTCAATGAGTGCAGGACTGGAAGAGTGTTCTTGTCCACTTACCTGTGTGTTTTACTGAAGTTCATGAGGGGCTGTTGAAGGTACCAGCACTATACTATAAAAATGGGCTACTTTTTTTTTTTTTAATTTACTAATGGGTCTTTTCATAGTGTGTACATGAGAGAAGGAGTTGGGGCAAATGCTTAATAGCACAATAAGGAAAAATAAACCTCTTGCCACAGAATGGGCTGTATTTTTTGAAAAAAATCTTACCTGTCTTTTGGAGTTTAATCTGTGCCAAGATTTCTGTTTGTGGTTTCCTTACGTACTTGCATTGTGCTATTTCATCTCCAAAGCAGGTTCTTTTTTCTGTGTTCAACTTTTTCACGGTTGTGTTTTATTTTTCCTTTTTTTTTTCTACCTGAAAACAAAACTTCTGTTTTTGTCTTATCTTCATATTTTTTTGAACAATGGAAACAGAGCTGAATGTGTTGGACTAGTGGTTGAGTTTCTGTTGCTCAGCTCTTTTTTATGATACTCACTTTTACAGGGTGATTTGTACAACAATTAACATTCCTCCAGGCTGAGAAGAGCTCTAATGGAAGCTCTCTGTGAGCTGAGAGAGCAGCAAAAGTGGTCTGGGAGTTGGAGGATTGAACAGTGAGGTTAAACAGGTCAAATAAGAAGTAACAGTCAGTTGAAAAAAGTGCATAGTACAGGGGATTAGAAGAAGGGATGAAGTTTAATGGCCAGGTTTTGCAATGAGGTTGTTACTTATGTGTAGGTAAATTGTCTTTGTTTTGACATTAGTATGCAGGAGTTTGGCTCTGTCCCTGAAGCTCAAAATGTTATTTTGTAGAAATACAAAAAGCCTGACTTCTTGTATATTGCCTTTCCCACATACCTCTGACTTAATGAGCTTCTAGCGTTCTCTGTGGAGGTAGTTCCTTTCAGACTTCCATTCACTGAAAAAGTAAATTCCTTCAATTGGCAAAGGCAGGTGATGGTTTGCAATCTGCCTGTGCTTTCTCACAGGTGCGCACAAACTCAGTTTCAGTAGTAAGACACCACAAATGTTATCAGCATGTTTTTCCTTTCGCCATGTACAAGCAGAATCCAAGATCAGATAAAGGAAATGTCACGTTGACCTGTGGTTGCCTCTGAAATATTTTTGACTCTTGGCTTCATGAGTTAGTTGTCTTTATCTACTGAGGCAGATTTCTTGTCTGTGAGGGTGAAACCAAGTTTTCCATCATGCATTAGTAGAAATGAATGCTCTAGAAGATCTCCGTGAGTCTTGACTAAGAATTGTTCTACTATCCATGACTTGAAAAGATACCAATAAGCTAAATGTTTTTGGTACACTTTGTGGCTGAAATGCATTAGCAGTGGATTCCAGGAAGGAGCGAAGTTGAAATGTGTATTAGACTGTTTTATCGTTTTCTTTTGTAGATGACTTCCCCATATTAAAATGTAACAGGGCAAACAGCATAAACGTGTGCTCTGTGTGACGCAAGAGTGAGAACTGGAGGGTGCAGGCTGGATGGGACTTCTGGATTTCCCTCTGAGAGGAGCTCAGACAAGTCCAGAGGAAGTTTTGCACAGGTTGTTCAGGGATTTTGCTACAGATCACCTCAGTGGGATGTAGTATTACTACTTTTCCCTAATGAACAGAAGTAAGAATTGGTTGCTTTTCTAAAATTCATTGAACCTTTGTGATTTGTGATTCCATGCTAATGGTTTTCCATTTTGTGCAGAAACATCTTTCCTTGTCTTGCTATGTGTAATGATAATGAATAATGAGGAAATGGCTTCATAGGTGATAAAGGACATTACAAAAATCCTGCTGAGAATTAACTGTAAGCTAAATTGTGTTCAAATCATCAGCTTTGGGCACAGCTCTCCTGCTGTGTTTCATCCTTCCTTCCTCCATTCTCTGCTTTCTGATAGGCTTTGCAGCCTGGTCTTTGCCAAGAAAGTATAAGGCATTGGAAAGAAAGTGGAGTTAATTGTATTTAATGGTGGGTCAGGAAGGGAGGAGGAGAGATAAGGTTTTAATATCAAGAGCCAGCACCAATACTGAATATAGCCATGCTTTTAAGTCTGTTTTATTAAAATAATTTCAAAAGCAACTCCTTCAGAAATATTGGTCATCTTGGCAACATACCATGACGATTTTTTTTTTTTGAAATCTGAACTCTGGATGACCTAACACTGGGCCTGTTTAAAAAAAACCTTCTTTCCTCCCCCCGCCCGCCTTCCTTGCATCTTTATCCTCCTTTGCCCCCTAAACCACTGACTGATAAGCAAAAGCGTCGGAACTGGCTGTTCCTGCCTTGGTGGTTGCAATAGCTTTTCCTTTTGTGCAAGGGAAGGTTTATGGAGAGTTTAGGACCTGTGTCTCCGGGACATTTCTTGCTTCAGAGCTTGCTGAGCCATCTCGGAGCAAATCGGTGCTTTTTTGTAGCGTAAGATAGAAACATCAGCTCGTGTCCCCAAAGTGTGACTGTAACCACAGCTCAGAGGCAGCACAGGGCTCATGCACCTGCTGGCAGTGCTGGACCAAGTCACTGCCCACTCAAAGACCAAGTCATGTTCAATGCTGACTTCTAACCTGCTCCGTGCAGAGCAGCAAACACTTCTCCAGCCCTCCATTTGTGGGCGTTGGAGGTTTTGGTGGAGCACAGAAAGATGGATGCCTGCTGTACTGCTGCTGCTGCCCCGGCCACCTTTGATGAAACAAACTGCTTGGCACATGGTTCACGTCGGAGGGACATTGCTTCTTGAAAACCGGGGGTATCTGTTTCTAAATCCCCTGAGCTGTGTTCTCCCCAGGCCACGTCCCAGCCTGTTTTGGAGAGCCAGGAAAACCAGTGGGAATCAGAGCATTTAGGGTATGTGTTTCCTCATCATCTCTTTGAATCTGCTATATTTTCATAAAACATGTTTTTCAGCTGATGAGTTTTTTTGCTTTTTTTTCTGATGGGTGAGATTCCTGTCAGAAAATACCAGCCAGAGTTGGGAAAGGAGTTACACAGAAATATATTGTTGTAATAATACCAGAGAAAATTTCCAAGCATGATCTGAATGCAAGGCTTGATTTCTTTTGCTATGGGTCAGAGGAGCGTAAACTGTCCCTTTCATCTGTGTAGTGTTGAATTCTGGGACAGAAATGCTTGGTATTTAGTATTTGGTATTTTATTTTAACTATTTTTCTGCTGAAAAATAATGAAGATTGAAATAGTGTTTATTTTAGTAATAATACAGTATCTGGTTCAGTCTTAGAATTTGCAAAGCTCTTGGCAGATGAAGGCTGCGAGTTTTTATCTCTGGCAATTTCTATTATATGTAACTTATGGCAGAAGGTGAGATTCAGGATGACATAGGTTAAGAAGAATTTGATATGTTAAGTATTGCAAGAGGAGTTGTAGAGAATTTGCTTCAGTTGTCATGGTTTTTGATGGGAAGAAAATTACTTAGTTTTTAAGTTTACAGCACCCAAGGCTGGAGTCTTAGTATCCTGAGACTTTACTGAATATTTGATAGCAGATATTATACATAAGTGATCTACTAAATAAACATTGGATAAGAAGTTTTGAGTTATGCAGGGCAGCTTCCTTAGAAGTGTCAAAATATTTATTCCTGATTGTGTGTTGTTGAATCCTACCCTGTGTATTAGGTTGGCTATGGTAAAAGCTTTTACACAAACCTCATTATTTCTTCTGAAACGGATGGTCTCTTCCTGAGCTCATGGCATTTTAAGGATTTTTATACTTTATCTTTTAAAAGAATGATAGTTGAAGATAAGCCAGATTTATTCTTCTTCCCCAAATGAGTTGCGATTAAGCTCATAATTTTAGCTTATTTCTGAGTAGTTGCTAATTTTTTTTTGAGGGCTGTCTGTAATGGACTAATTGTTACCAGAATAAATTACATCTATAAGGAAAGTTTATAGCTAAATGGAAGCTGTGGAAACAGAGGAAGCTGTTTCCTTTTTGAAATCTGACCACTGATAATGTCTGGAAACCTGAAAGCTGATGCACTGTAGTTTTGTTTCCATGCTCATTATATTCTTTGGTGCACATAATTAATATTTTTTTTAAAGAACGAAAACTGCAAGAATGCAATAGATTATTTTAATAATTAATTTTTTGCTTATGCTTTCTTTCAGGGTTAAAAATGAATGCAAAAGATAAAATCATGTGTATTATATACAAGGCCCCTTCTCTGAACATTTTGAAGGGGGATACTTTACTGGCCTCTGCTCAGAGTCATGGTTGAGCTACAATTTGATAGAATAAGGCATTTAAGAGTGCATAAAGATTTAAGAGTGCAGACATTGTTGGATGTCTTTTACTGTCATGAGCAAAGGTAAAATATTATTTCTTTTATTGAGCCCTTGTCCATTGATAGTTGTTATTCAGATTATACCTAGGATATAAAAAATTTAAAAACAGCAAATAGCACATCAGGCATTTAGCTGGCAAGTTGTGGAGGTTGTGCAACTCGTCCCCAGACATGGAGGTGCTAGTATTTACTTTGAAAGGAGCAATCTCCTGAGTTCTGCTCACAGATTTCTGTTCTGCTGGATTTAATGACCTACTCTTGGTGAGCTTTCATGTGAAGACATATTTAAAATATTTTTTTCAGTCTTCTTAAAATTTAAACCAAATTTCAGATGTCAGGCTTGTTTTACAGGTAATGTTTCTATGCGTATTGTAGATTTAGTAAAAAAAAAAAAAACAAGCTTCCTATCAAGAAGAAAATGAGAAAAAGGAAAATAGATCACCTTATTCCATTTTAAGCTGATTCTGATGAAAAGCTATGTAATGCAAAGTTTTTGTTAATCCAGCCAGAGTGGTTGGATTGGCAATTCAGGGCTGTGACCAGCAATGAAGTGGCAGATAACCTAAGGTATGCTCTTGTTATAACTGCGTAACAGGGCAACCTAAAAACGGTGAGCAGCTGGGCATGCATGCCTTCCTTTCAGCTGTAAGCTTCCCATGGAGAAGCCCAGGAGAAACAGCTGCTCCTACAGCAGTGGAGTTGAGTAAGTGGGACAGAGCAATGCTGGCCAGGGGATTTAGAGGCCCTGTAGTGGGGTGGGGAGAGAGCCCCGGTAGGATGGTCTCAGGGCTGGGTTTCACACACAGGTGCTGGCAGACAGGGCCCCTGGGTACCTGCCTCAGCTCTCTCAGCAGCTTTGAAAGGCTAGATCAGGGTACAGCATGTCTGCAGGAATGCATTTCTGGAAGTTATGAAATGTTGCTGGAATATATATATGTATTTTCCCCTTTGAAAGTGAGGTGAGGAGCAGGAGGGGGTAATGTTTTGGGATGCTATATGAAAAACCTGAGGCTAGCCAGGTGTAATGAAGTTTATGATGTCTGCCTGAAGGTATTTGCAACCTACAGTGGCAGCTGTGAGGGGCAGATTACAGCTTTCATCTCACCCACATGCAGATGAGTTCAGTGGGAGAGAGGTCCTGCAGCCGTGACTCATTTGAGCCCCCACACTTTACTTTTCTCTCAGCCTGGCTCTGTCTCTGTCTCTAACCCGAACTTTGCACTGAGCCCTAGATTAGCCCCCAGTTATGACCCAGGAGAGGAGTTTCCTGCAGTCCTGTTTTCTTGGCACCTTGCCTGGGGCAGCCTCTACCCAGCCACATCCTTGTCGGCCCTTGGGCTATCTCATTCATCCTGATTCCTGGTTTTATGCTGTGCTCTGAGCCAAGGGCATATATAACAGGCCAGGGGAGTGGTCACAGTGCCAAGCCTAACAGAGCTCAAGAAGTGGTTGGACAATGCTCTCAAGCACATGCTGTGACTCTTTGGGATAGTGCTGTGCAGTGAGTTGGACTCAGTGATCCTTGTGGGTCCCTTCCAATTCAGCATGTTCTGTGTGTGATTCTTTGCTCTTATGGGAGATGGCACAACAAGGTTATCTTGATGCTACTTTTTCTCTGCAATGGGGGAGGAAGGGATTCCTGCAGCCACTTTTCCTCCTTCTGTTCCATACTAGTGGGGGGTGATAGGGGTCACAGTATGAAATAGGGCACTGGGGGTGACTGTCATGGCATACATGGGCTTTGTATTGATGTGACCCAGATTTGTAGGGTTTGCCTTCTACCCTATTGTGTTTCTTGATGGTGGGCTGAGACAGGGGATTCAGACAATCTTCTCTCCTGAGGTCCCTGTGGGTCACATTATTTATGGTCTTTATTAAGAAAGCAAATCCCAAAACCTCCCTCCCTGCCTCCACAAAACCAAGCTGTGACTGCATTGGACAGACTTGAAATAGGTATAAGCAAGTATTCATTATTTTTCTGAGGTTCTGAGGCTCAATTTGCCACTTCTCTGATAATATCCTTGGAAGAAATGCAGCCAAACTCTAGGTTGTATCAGTATTGTGTTGACTAAATGATATGATTTAATCTGTTAAAACAGCAGTCAAAAGATTGTTAGTGGTAGTGATGATTGGAAGAGTAATCTTTTGGGAAACCTTCTGGTTGTGGGGGCAGGCATACCACTTTTTGGAGGAGGGAAGAACGTCAGGATGGGTTTTTTTAGAAGTGTATTTACATTTCCAGGAAAACCTCACAATCAGTTGATCTTTAACTTACTCTAGTTCACAGCCTTTTTAAAGCAGAGATGGTGCTCTGCACCTCCCCCCCCTTATGTGTGTGTGTGTGTGTGTGTGCGCGCACGTGGGTGTTTCTGCAAGTGTTGTGTTAAAAATCAATTGGCATTTGCTGACTTTCTGTATCTGAAGCTGCTTCTCTTGGGCATTTGAGCTGATTCTGTGCACCCTGGCATGTGCCTGGCCCTGACTGATCCTTCATGTGCAGCCCTGCATGCCCATGGTGCAAAGGCAGGTCCCTGTCAAATGTGGTGCCAAGGCAGAGGGGCCATGGTGGAGGTTCCCCTGTGCAGGCACTCCCGTCTCCATCATGTGTGAAGCCATTCCACATAACCCTAACAGAAGGCTGCCTGTCAGCTGCAGGCCTGGGGTGGGCAGGATCCTTACTTTCTATGATTTCCTTGCATTAAAAATAGGGGAAAAGGGGAATTTCACCATCTTCCCTGGCTAATGGTGTGAATCAGTAGCTGGGTCCTTTTAGGCAGGGCTGTATCCCACCCCTTCCCAGGTGCACACCCATGTGTGTGTACACACGGTCTTGGGTGAACATTTTGTAGGAAGATCCTGTGGAGGAAGATGTATGGACATATGTGTTTAAGCACCCCGATCTACTCCACTGTGTTTTATTTGATTGGTTTGACTCCTCCTCTCTTCCCTGATGTTTTCCCAAATGCTAGGAAGGGCCTGCGTTTTTCTTTGCTATGTATGTTTGGCGTATGTGTTTCAGATAGCTTTGGCAGGCTTTTGAAAAGAAGGCTTCTGTGAGTATTCTAAAGTTTTTTCCCCTTGTAGATAGAAGTATTAAAATATGCATACTATTGGTTACTTGGATAGTATAACATACACAGAGAAGGCAATTTACTCTTCAGTATCTCAGCCATGTATCTTGATTTAGTTATTCAGTTAGCTCCTCATGAAATACAGGCACATGGTTGCATAAAAAAAATGAAGCAAGCATTCTATCTGGCCATCTTCAATAAAGATGGTATTGTTCTGAATATGTTAAAAATAACAAAAACTCTTCTTTTGCAGAGATTATGATAAAGGGAATGTAATACGGTTGATTTGTGTGTGCATGTTCGCTTGCACAAAAATGAGGCTAATACCTGTAGAATGCTGCTAGAATTAAGAGCCAGTCCAAGAGATCCAGCTGCCCTTTGGTTTCAGTGCACCCAAGCTTGAGAATGAACCTCAAGGTCTGCTCATTTAAGAACTCATCTCTGTTTTGAAGCTNTTTAAGCTCCTCTTTTTTTTTTTTTTTTTTTTTTTTTGACTCTTGAGCAACAAAGCATACATTTCAAGTGTTTTTTTCCAGAGCTGTCTGAAACGTCTGGCTTTCTTCGTTCACTCCAGCTGTCAGCAGATTTCAAGGTGTGTGTATCCGTGTTTGAAGAAGTTATCGTAGATATTGGTGACAGCTGGGCTTTGAAATGTTCTTTGCAGTCAACACAAAGTACATGAGGAGTGAGTCATGAACATTTAAAGACCATACTTTACTTCATATGTAAGTCTTCTAATAATGAGCCTGCCTAATTGAGCTGGGGAAGCTCATGACTTCATCATGGTCCTCAAAAAATGATCCAGTTGCTAAAGTTAAGGATCTGAGCAATATTTTTTATGATGCTACATTTGATTAATTAATCAAATTAGGATTTTCATCTTTTCTGTCACTGCCAGAGAGGTTCAAACTAGTATGATTTCCATCCCTCAGGGGCTTCCCAAGGTATCTTTTGTTTTTGCAGTTCTAATTCTAAAGTTAGAAAACATGAGGATGTGCATTCTGAAGGTAGTATTTTCCAGTTATGAAGTTCAGTGATCTTTTCTCCATCACTGGTTTAATGCACTGTACATTCCTGAGCAAGGTAACTGAATGCAGCAAATTATGTTTAATCACATGGAATTAGAGGAGTTTGTATTTGTAGATGCTGTGTCTGCTCCGGGTGTGAATGGAACCACCAGAAGTCTGCAAAGACAAAGCTCTCTGAGCCCTGTGCAGCTATTCTGGACTTGTTTCCAGCACATGTGGAAGAAACACTATTAAAAAAAGTGAAGGTGCCCTTAGCACTCTTTAGTTACAACAAAAGTTTATTGCTGACAGAATGTCCTTTCTTTTATCTTCTCAGGATTTTCAGAATGTTTTGCAAAAGTCAGCTTTTGTTTGACTTTTTTGAGCATCGAAAGAATCTCGAATGCTGTCCACAGGGTTGAATGCCTGGATGCCACAAATTTGCCAGGCCTTAGTGTCTTCAGTTCATACTGCATGGTTCAGTGTTACAGACATGTGCTTTAAAACTTCCTGATTTCAGACTGGAATGGCTGCTTAGGTTGATTTTTCTTTCAGGGTTATACACATGCACACACAAATGCACACGATGTAATTGAGAAAACTGTATAATATATAATAATGCTGCATAAAAATGAATTATAAATGTAGGAATAAGAAATAAATGGCATGAGAACATATTTTAATGAGAATGTACTTGCATGAGTGATGTACAAATATGGAGGTTTTTGTACCTAATTTTAGCTACCGTGTTGAATCTTTTATTACTGTTTACTTGGTAGGGTTTAGGTCTTGGTCTTACCTTTTGGCTGTTGGAACTGCAGTCTCCATCCTGCTGTAGCCCATGTTTCCGAGATGGGCAGCAGTTTCTGTGTGTGCCTTGGGGTGTAGCAGAGGGCACAACGTGAAGGTGTGCTGGGAATGTTTCAGGGACATCACCCACTGCTGCTGCCCAGCATCTTTGTTCTGCATTTAGACATGGGAAGATAAGTAGATGAACACTGCTGCAAGCTAGTGAATGCAGAGAACAAGAAGATATGCATGCAAGAGTGGATTTGTCTTCTGCTGACACAATTCAGCTTCCTTTTTGTAGCATGAATGTTCAGTAAATTTTATTTCTCAAGGCTGTGTTTTAAGAGAACATTCCAGGCTGTGTTCCTGTTCAAGAAAGTTTTTAGTGAGGAAGCATCCTGACTGAAATTTTGGACTTTGTCCAGTGACTAAAGAGCTTGTAGTGCCTAAATGGGATTTATTGTAACTGAACAGGAAAAGTCCTGAAATATAAGACTATGTAGTTGTGTAAAAGCATTGTGTTTTCTGTCATCTTACAGTCATTTGACCTTGAATTAGAGCAATCTCTTTGACTTGAGTATCCATAAGACATAATATAGTATGAACAAATTGTTTTAAAGCACCTTATAATTTAATTTTTTATTAGTGCATAACATAAAGTTACTAAGTGCTTGTGTCCTGTTTTTTCATTATTTCAGGCGGGAGTCACAGAGAAACATGAGGATTTACACTTCTGAAGTAGGTGTGAATGGGATTGAAGGGCTTACTTGGAGGATTCTGAACTCCCCTTCTTCCTGCTCCGGGAAAGACGGGTGAGTGAATTATGAAACAGTTTATAATTAACTCAGTCCTTACTTTTTAGTCAAAACAGGAAGATACAATGCAGATGGCTGTATGTAAGAATGGAAGAAATTTCAGATACTAGAGATACACCTCCTAATTACAAACATCAGCCTTCAGAATGTGCTGTTCTTGTTTAGTAATAGGAGGGTTTCCACAAAAAAAATAGCATGAGTTTTCTGTAAATCTCACCCCCCTCCCAGCCCCACCAATGCTCTGATGTAAATGTTCTGTATTTGAAAGCTTTTAGCCCAATGTCAAAGAAATCTGAACTGACAAAATTAATTTAGCCTTTCTTGAACTGATTCTGAGTGAGGCTGTTACTGGAGTAAAGTGCAAGGTTGAGCTTTATTGGACCCCTGCATGTATTTGCTAGTGAAACAGAGAGGTCTGTAACAGCAGCAGAAATGCCTGTATCACATCTGGGCTGCTCCTGAAGCCTGTTAGAGTGCAGCTGATATGTTAGTTCCAGGGGCTGCAAATCCAGCTGGTGTGTCTTCCTGCCTCCCTCCCTTATTATATCTCTGCCCATGGAGGGATGGAAAGAAACTCCAAGGCCAAACCCTGTAGGAGGATAAATGGGACTTCACTTTGGGTTGTCTTTCTCTGGCTCTGCCTGTAGATATGTGGGGCCATCGTGAGAACAGTCCACTGACCTTTCTGTGGAATTTACATCTTCTCATTCTAATTGCTTTCAACTTAGCGAGTAGCTAGCATACATCACCTTCACATACGGACCAATGAATAAGATCTGTGCTTCTTAGTACAACCTGTTCACAGTGAAAAGATTCAAGTCCTGTTAGAAATGCACATGGTGTTTAAAACCTGGCTTTTGGCAGGGGGTTCTCACTTCTGCACCAGTACACCCAAGACCATGTATGTGGTCCTGTGAATGTACCAGTGCTGAGCAGTGTATAACTGGATGAGTTTTCAGTTGCAGGTGTTGCTGCCCAGACAACTCTTTCACCAAGCTGTGATACATGAAATATTTAAGAACTAGTAAAAATGAGCCCTAACACTGGCAGAGTGACAGCAGATTTTTTTTATTAGTTTAAACATTGTAATTCTTGAATCTATCTTAGATTAATTTTGTCTAAATTGTGTGCAGGGCTGAAAATGGAGGCTGCATCATCCAGAGAAGGTCATTTGGATGACCTTCTGAGTCTTTTACTCTTGTACATGGGAGCTGGCAACACCTAAAAGCAATCGGTGTGTCTGGACAGCACTCTCAACTTCAGAGGGCCAGAACCAAGATGATGCCATGCTGCCTACAGCCCTGAAGCCAAAGGACATGCCTTGGGTGGTGTAGGGAGAAAAGGCAATCATATTATTGGGTTGAAGGTGTCAGGAACAATGTCTGAGGCTTTGCCTGAAGTGGAAATTGGCAGCAGGTGCAAGTATATGGTGGAGAGGAACAGGCTGCTGCGGGGTTCAAGAGTATCCCAGCACGTGGAGGGGGTAAAAAGGTAGGCAGCAGAACAAAGAGAGTGTCAGTGGTGTATCAAAAGCATCTGGAGCTCAGTGGGTGAAGGAGGAAAACAAATGGGAATAGTAACTTGTGTGGCTTCTCCAGAACAGAGAGTGGGATGACAGGATGCAGTGGAGAGTGAAGTGGGTGGGAGTTTTTCTGTTCAACCATCTACACCAAACACATTTTTTCCTCCAGAGATGTTTCTTGGTGGGCTGCATTTGAAACCAAGTATGAAGGAGTCTCCCTTGCAGCTGTTAAAAGAGAGAGGTGAAAAATTCACGGAACCAGAAATCAGGCCTTTCTGAATAAGAGAAAAGAGCAAAGGGGTGAGAAATGTGCAGGCAATAATGAGAAAGCAAGTATTTTGAGGGGAAGTTTTGGAAAGTAATGGGAGAGCAGGAATCTTCATCAGGAAATACACAGTGGTAAGACTCGATTTCCAGCTTTCTTGGTTTTTTTTTTACCGGTATGATCTAAATGGCAGCTCTTACCAGAGGGAAGGAAAAATCACTTTTCTCATCAAGGAAGTGGAAAAATCTCACTATATTTGCTTGCATGCACAAAGAATGTTTTAATGTAAGTGTGGGAAAGCAACAGAAACATTTTGATAGTACTTCTTGTATTTTCTACTTTTTGAAGAGGGGGCTGCATATAGTGACACAACCTGGGGTAACCATCAGCCTACAAACCCACACCTGAGTGCCCTGTGCTACTTTCTGAAAAGATGTTCTTTTTTTCCCTGTCTTTCATATACTGACTTGCTTAGGCAAAGCTGACATTTTGAAACTTTATTTTGAAGTTTGTCCTAAGGAAGTCTAGCTATGTGCTGGCCTGAATATTCACTGCTTGATGGTAAGATTAAAATGGTTGCGAGTGTTTTAAAGATTTGGGCTTTGCAAGAGTACCTTTTGTTTTCTAGTGGGTAGGGTGGCTGTCACTTGGCAAGATGTGACTCCTGCCTGAAACCAGAGCATGTCTGAAGCTGACCTAATAGCTCAGAAATTGGAATGTTCTCTCAAAAAGGTGATCAGCTTGGCAAGGTATGGGCTGGTCTGTGCTTGTGGTTGTATTAACTTCTACCTTGTGTCTGCTTTTTCTTCAGCTACAGTTGTGCTTGCAAGGTGTTTGTGGTATATTTGGTCTATCAGGAGGAGACTGGAGGTGTCAGAGACATGCCAGAAAAGTACCCTCATGTTTCCTCATTCAGTCCCTATGTGGTGTCACATGGAGCTGGGAATCTCCTATTTTAGCAATCGTTAAAATATGTTGATAACGTTTGCTTCCAGCAGGGCACTCTTCTCCTGGACATCCTGTTGTCTTTCTGTTTCAATCTCTGGGTCAGTCTGAGGCTTTGTGAGCTTGTCCTGGTTTCCCAGGCCCCTGGTAGAGGTAAAAGGGAGGTGGTGCTGACCAAGCTGTAGTACGGGCAGGCCTGGGATCCCCAGTGCCATGGAAAAGTAGAGGGACGAGCAGGTCCAGCTGTAGCAATCCTCACCTTTCCAGGAGCATCTCACTTACCCTATATATGTACTACCCCATGGCTGTTCCCACTGTTTGGAGGGGCTGGGGCTTGTGAGGCTGACACCAAACCAACGTGGCTGTGTGTTTGCAGTTTTCCACTGCTGGAATCAAGTATTGGAAGCTTCCATTTATGCCTGTGAGCTTTTTACTCCTGAACATGCTCTCTAAGGAGCTTGTCCTCCATATGAATTGTCTGGCCTTGTTACTCTGTGTCTGTTTCTAACCCTGTCTATTCATCTATTTTATTTTATTTTTTCAAAACAACTCAAAATATAGGTAAAGCAAACATTTTATTGTATCTTTAAAGATGCTGACCTAGCATCAAATGGAAGAGTATGATGAAGTGATAAATATTTCAAGCCCCTGGCCTTTTATCTCTGAATTTTTTTTTCTTTTTTTAATGTTTCTCATACTTAAGTGATTGAAAAGTTTTCCAGATCTGATAACTGCAAAGATTTCAAGTGAAACTTTTGGCTTCTATCCCAGTATGAGATCATACAAAGCGATATTAGCTGAATTTGTACCAGAGTTTGAAAAGAAAATGAAAACACGTTACTGTCTCTCACCTATTTTTCAGCTATGCTGGACAAATCTGTTCTCATTGGTTAAATTCTGTGTACCATTTGAAATGTTTTCAAATACACGTGAGTATATATATGCACATTTTTCTTTGCTAATATTGTATTTAATTTATAATCTTCGGATCTTTTATCCTTGCTAGCAGGACTCCTTGGATTCCATTTTAAATAGAAGTTTTTTAATCTAGTGTTGCAGAGAAAGCTCACTGTAAGAGAGAGGATGTACTGAATTCCTGTTGCTATTCCAGAATGACCTTAAAACAAAATTACACTGGGGTATCTCTTCTCTAACCTGTCTTTTTGTCTGGTGTCTGTGATAGGAGACAGTGAAAGCAATGGTCCTTGTAGGTTTGTGTGTACCCAGTAAGGGTAAATGTGTGTCAACCACACGTGTTTTGTGGGTTTCCTTCTATACAGAAATAAAATAAGGTAAATAATGCCTTAAGTTAGGCGTTTAGATTACTGAACAGGGCTGAACTTCAAGGGCTGAACTTGCAAACCCAAGCAATCAGAGGCTAGAAAATTCTACAGTTAAAGCTACTCATTCATTCCCTTGGTAAATATTCATTTTGATTGCCTTTAATTAGAGGATTGCGTGCTTCCCCCCCCCCCCCCCACCCCCCAAGGCCTGCATATTGTTCAGCACACAGCATGGCTAATGCTTAATGAGTGGGTAGGTTGTTGATGTTTTGTTTCTCACCATTTCTTGTATGGCTTTATTTACTGCATGGTTGGCAGATGGTGCACTGAATACAGAACTACTCATTTCCTCATGGAGATTTTCATGGCATTAGCACCATAAAGAGTTACTTTACTGCATATTTTTCAGGGTATCTTAATCAGGAGTGCAAAATAAGACATACATGTATATTTAACCTAACTCTGAGCCTTGGCAGTTAATTTTCTGGAAGGAGATGGTTACAGTACAGTTGCCTTGGTGGAAGATCCATCAGGTCGTACTGATTCCTTCCCTCACCCTTCTTTTTTGTAGCAGAAGGCAGCAGTGCATCAGAGCTCCCACAGGGGCACGAGGTATCTCCATAACTCAAGGAGTTTGGTGGAAATGTTGTAAACAGCTGTAATTTACCCCTTTCTCACCAAGTTTTCTTCTTGCCGTTGTTTATCGTACAAGAGAACATAGACTTTCACATATCAGATATCTCTTCTGTAATCAAAGGAGTGGATATTTTGTCCAGCAAGATGGCTCAGCAACCTACTTCCAGCATTCACTGCACATTTGAGACCTGATGGAAATGAGCAAAGCTACAAAACCTACTGTAAGCTGCAGGAAGAGAACACCCTTCATCTGGTTTCTGTCTTGGAGACTGTAAGCTCTTCAGGCTGGAGCCTGTGCCTTCCCATATGTCGATAGAGTATTTCAAGCACTATAGTAGTATAAACAGCAGTGGATGAGGTCATCATATATCAAACAGCATAATTAAATCAGTGCTTTATTCACTGTCTGTGTCTCATTATGGCTGCCTCCTAGGTCACTCTGCAGCCTTGGAGATCATGTAAGAACTAGAACGTTGCAACAGCCCTTGCAGAAACATTTGCTTTGAAGTTGGTGCTATTCACTTAGAGACCAATCCTCATAAAAATGTACTTTTGTAAAATGTGGTGCTATTTTGAAAAAGCCGTGTAAAAGGGAAACACTTACTGATTTTTTTTTTCGTAAATTGTCATGCACAAATGTCAGCTGCTGATCACACGATTGTGATGGGATTTCTTGATTGATTAGAGGTCTGAAAGCAATCAAGTAGATGACGTATTAGAAAAAAACAGGTTTCTCAGAGGGGAACATAAGCTTCTAAGTGCCTGCAAAGCAACCAGATTTCAGGCATTGGCACGAAACTGGCATTTTTTAAAGTTAAGTGATGCTTTGTTTTGGCCGCTACTTTAAAGTGCATTCCCTGTAAAACAATATAGGAAAATATTTTAAGATGCTTCTTCCCCCTTTCACAGCTCTGGTACCCACACTTTAAATCATCTGTTATATCAACACCTATAAGTGTTTTATGGCAATAGACCCTTATGTGTGTTTTACAAGGAAGTAGGCTACCAATTTTGTCTGAGCAATAAGGTACTTTGAAGTCTGAAGTCATAATAAGATATGCACGTAAGCCTCGTGCCTCACCACGTATGATGCCGTGGGCATGTGTTATTGCTTACCTATGCCATAATTACTGTACACATGTAGTTACAGGAATATATCCATATGGTTTTCCTACTGTAAACTTTCAGGTGACTTGCTAATCTAGGCCAGTACTCAGAAACAAGGGCTGGTCTGAGATCTTAGTAATTACAAAGCCGGCATACTTAGGCATTAAGGCTCTCCCAGATCCACCTGAAATCAGGTTACATTCATATTCTGTCTTGTTTTTTGAATAGCATCCCGACAGCAAGCAAAGTCGTTATGTTGTTGCTTGACCTGCCCTATCCCAGTCTTGCTGCCAAGGGAAAAAGAGGAAAAGGTATTCAGGGCTTACGTTCTCTTGGCTTTGCCATAAGTAAAGGAGATTTTCTTTTTTCCTCCTTTTTTTTTTTTTAAATCTGGGGGTTTCCTGAATTAGTTAATATTATCTGTTGAATTTACTGAAATAATACGTGTTCTTCCTCCCTGAAGTTTATCTGTCTCTGATGCTTTTCCTCTCTATCAGTAACAACAGCTCAGAACCATGAGTTGATTCCATGTGTTAAGGGGTAATCTTTGCTAAACTTGAGCCTGAAAATAGGAAAGTGAAGAAAGATCAAAGGCAGCTCTCTAATGTTCTGCAGTACAGGTGGGGCCCAGAAATCAAATATAAAAGCAAGGTTGTGCTGCTCAACCAAAAACCCTCATTGAGAGTGGAGGGCATCTGCCAGCTGGCCTGCCTCTGGGACTTGTTTGCCCTCCAAAGCACTTCTACAAACCTCCTGCTGGAAAGATGGGAGGTGGGGATGATGATGAGGAAGGACTTGCAGCATCATCCTGGAGGTTCGAGTCAGTAGGTCCCGCTAGGTAGCTCCCTTGCTGGGAAGACTAGCCTGGCAGGGTAGGAAAGCCGAGGGATGGGCAGAGAAAGCTACTTACCCCCAGGCTAGAGCTGGAAATCACCTGGCTCCTGCTCAGCTAGTGAAACAACAGCAAGGAGAAAAGTCTGTCATCCTTCCTGAAGATGGGTGCCTTCATGTGGTTCTGGGGTGCTAGGGAGAAGTCAGTTCTGCTTAGTCTTGAGAAGAACCCTGCTGTTCCTAACCTTTTCTTGTTTTCAGTAACATCATCCGAACAGGAGTTAGAAGTAAGATCAGGGGCAGACAACAGAAGTATAGGCTGCTCAATACTTAAAATTTCTGGTCTTCAAAAAATAACTTGAATTTTATTATGTTGTCTTCAAGGCTTGATGGTTGACTGGTTAGGCACTTGGTAAACCTCCTTCTGCTGGTTTTGCACGGGTTTTTTTTTTCCCACTTTGTTCATGTTTTGCTGTTCTTCTGTGATTCTTTTTTAAAATAGCCAGAGTAAGACAGAAGTGGTAGACCTTAATTTAGAGGTGTTAGCAAGAGGTGGCTCACCCTGCTGAGGGTTGTCCAGGCTTCACTGGTTCCTTGTTATAATCCACTACCCTCTGTGGTTTATCCTCTCTGAATATTACTTCTGTTATATTTGCTATCATCTCTGTGCAAATGATAGCTTTATACTTGCAAATGATCTAAATAAAATGAACGTCAAGCCAAAAAAACCCTCTAAAAGCATACACCTATGAGAAGACAAGGACAGTAATGGCAAGGTTGTTAGGGCAAGTGTGAACAAGTGTTGGGTGTAAAGAAAAAGTGTGGTTTTTGTTTTTTTGGTTTTTTTTAATTCCTTTGCTACAGGGGCACAATTCTCATTTCGGTTAGCAGTCATCTAGGCAAGCTGAGGTGTGTTGAGTGCAGGGCCTAATTGCTTGTGCACTGCATGCTGTGCCTACACAGCTTTCAACTGGGAGCCAGCTTGGAGCACAGGCAGAGCAAGCTCAGGTCTGTCCACACCTGCCTGCATACAGAGATCCACAGAAGAAAGCAGAGACACCCATTTTCTCCTTATTGCTGCATTACACCAGAGGCAAATTCTCTAATTAAAATTTGCAGTTAGCATGGTGTGTTATAACTGCTGTAAATTTTGGTCATGTCAAGACTTCCTGGTGGTGGGAGGAGAGGCACAGAGAAGCCAGCGGGTGCAAACAAGGGCTCTCGTGTTGATGGCTACAGCAGCCCCACCACTGTGTCCCATTTATGTTATTAAGGCACCACCTATGGTGCTTTGTACCAGGAAAATTACTAAATAGCTGAAGAGAAAATGTCACTAATGCTGTAGAGTGGAGGAATTAAGATCTGCCTTGTCCTGAAAGGGGTTCTAGTCATACCCTGCTATCCACTAGGCTCCCATGGGAAAAGGTGCTTGACAAGGCTCAAAACAGCCTTGCTGCTGCTTTTGCCCTGGTGCATTTCTGACACAGTAGGGAAGAACTGTGAACTAGGATAACAAGGATGGCAAGATTAAGAAATATGCATTTTAATAAAGGCATTAGAAAATAGATTTGCATATCTTAAAACTAGAGAAATAGAAACTCAGAAAGTGAATAGTTTTCTGAACGGGTTCTGATTTTTACCTTCTCATTCAGTGTGTTCATTTACTTTGGCTGTCATGGTATGCCAGGTTGTTGTCTTCTGCTTGCTTTTATGAGCTGGATGGCTGAAAATATTTATTTGCTGTCCTACACCGTGCTGTTTCCACCTCTGCCTCTAGACTGAGGAAGAATGCCTGGTTACTTTCCTTTCTGGGATGGAAGGACTTGATCATAGGGAAGCTCTCAGAAGAGGTGCCATGTGGCATGTAATTACCTTTTCCTTCTAGGAGGATGCTTTTCTCTTTGGCAGGCTGGGCAGAAAGCTGTGAGTCTGGACACTGAGCATAGTTTAGCAGTCTGTGTTTGGAAGAGAGGAGCAGAATGGCAGTTGAGTTGATGGGATAGTATTCATGTGGAGCTCCTGCTTCCTGTCACACTGTATTTGACCTGACATAAGCAGCTGACATAACATCACCGTGAGTGTTGCCAGCGTTTTCTTTTAATATTAAATTTGGGAAAAAAAGTTAATAACTGTTTTCTTCTTAAAAGGAAAGAGAAAACCCCAAAGGATCTTGGCTGGCTCTGCATGCCCTATAGGTATGTCTGGTTGTTTTTGATGAACAAGGTGCTGTCCTCCTGTTTACCTCTGTCAAAGGAAGTGTCTGTTGACATAGTCTGCATTTCAATCATCTTTATTATACAGCTCTCTGGGAAGGCTCCGGGGCAAGTCAAGCCAGCCCTGAAAGAAGCCTCTTGGTCACAAAGAGAGAAGAGTCGGAACAGACACCCACAGTTTGTATTTCTTTATTTGCAGAGATCTCTGCCCTGATAACTCAGACCCCAGAGCAGCTGAAGTTGGCTCAGTTTGGAGTGGTGCAGGAGGGACAGTGGGCAGCTCTCCCAGTGGCTGCTGTAATCACCCTTGCACTGCAGCCGGGATGGACCTGGGTGTGCCGATGGTGCTGTTGGGAGAGCTGGCTTCGTTGTCCAGCCTAGTGGGGACTGGAGTTTCCCTGCTGTGGGAGAGCTAGGTGGCTGCTGCCAGGCTCAGAGGCATCTTTCCCCCATCACTTCCCTCTGTGCCACAGGTTTTCTGTCCATGCTGTCACCATGCTTGGTGCCCTTAGTGTGGCTCAAACATTCACAAGGCTTCACCTGCCATTACCTGGAACAGGCTTATTCCCTGAATGTCATCCAAAGCGCTGCATCTTGTGGGTTTGTGTTGGTGTCCAGAAGGTTGGTCCCTGAATTCAGTAGAGAACTGCTGTTGGATGTGCCATCAAAGCGGCCTGTTATTAATATAAGAATGAGGAGAGAATTTTACTTCAGGTTGAAGTTTATGCATCAGAACTGAACTTTTGTGGGTAAGCGAGCTGTGGATGATTCGCATGATGTTTTGGTAGTGTGTTGTATTATTCCATGCTCATGTGTTTTGAATAGGTGAAATTGGCTTTGGCTTGCACTGATGTGATGTTTTCCTGGAGTGCTCAATGATGAGCTCTAGACAGATGCTTGTGAAAATGATGCTGCACAAAGAGCATCCATCTTCTTGGCAAAAGGTGAGGCCCTGACTGGCCTCAGTGTGCCCTTGAGGCCTCTTTCTCCAAATCTCTGAGGCTGCTGACACCTCTGAGGGGCTAAACCCATCCATCTTTTGGAAGAAGAATGGCTTTCTACTGCACTAATAGAGAGTGAGTTATAAACCTTCCTCTCTCAAGTTTTTTGCCATCTGGACGCGGGACTTTTTTTTGTCTTCACTAGTTCCTACCTTAAGCCAGCTGCAGTCACTGTTGCAAACATCACAAACATCAAAAACTGTTACCCAGAAAAGCTACAGATGGTTAAGAAACAGTGTATGAGTGACCCAGTTGTCGAGTCTAAGGTGGCACTTGTGGTGCATGGGGAACTGCCTAACAGCTGGATGTTCAAATATCAATTAAAATAATTTGCAGCATCATGCACTAATGATGAAAGCAGCTTGTGCCTTCATTGTAGCCGAAGATGTCAAGGGCCAAATTCACTGGAAATATAAACAGTGGTGTAAATTATATATTAGAGCACAATTGTTTCCCTGCAGGCTATAAATAACTCCTATTTTAAGACACTGGGGGTTATTTGTCTCCTGTGGGAGAGGCTGTATTCTGTGGTGTAGCTGACCAGAAAATGGTTGTTAGTGATAAAGTGGTGTAATTTGCATTGATTTATTATTCATTGGCTGTGCAGATCAAGTGCAGCTTACTCAGCAAGAGGGATTGATACCAAATTCTTTTGTCGCTTAAACAAATACCCCTGCTGAGTATAAGTGAGAGATGTGATTGTAACAGAAGAGTGGTGTTATCAGACACCTTCTAGCTTGTAACTCTCTAAAATCTGAATCAAACTTACTGAGACTTTGACTCCAGACTTAATTTTGGCCTATCTGTGTAAACAGAGTTTGATAACTGTTGGAAATAGATGCGTATAAAAAAATTAAAAGGTAATTCCTTCACTTTGTCTAAATTTCCCGCATCATGGAACATGCACATTCTGCTTTGGAAGTTCTAGTGCTTCTGTCTAGCAACCTGCACCCATAATAATAGGCCTTTATTGGCTACTGTTTTTAGTGTGGGAGAAATTAAAGATAGGCCAAGATCATTCTTGTAAGGTTTTCTTCCGAAAACATTGGCTTCAGAGCTTCCAGGTATTTTGAGACGTACTGTGATTGATTTGAGAGTGATATTGTCAATGCCTACTTTGATGTTCCTCTGAAAACTGTACCTCTGGAAAGAAAACTACTTAAAAGACTATTTGTTGGATTTCTCTTCTCTTGCTCCTCACCTTTTAAATCAGTTTTCTGTTTATGGTGGTCGTGGAAGAAAACCTGGAAAAATGAATCAAATTCTTCCTCAAAGAAATGGAGGAATATGTTCCTTAAGTGTTATTTTTTAAGTTTGTCTTGGGGGAAGAGAGGGTGTTCTATATTCAGATTCATTATCTTCAGGTGTGCATGGCCACTGCTGCTGGTGCTGAACCATCCCATCCTTCCCTGGACTATTATCAGCACTGATTTCACATATTATTCTCCAATTCCACTGGGATTTTGGCTGAGAAAAAAAAAATTAGTTATAACATAGGAGGTAAAGCAGTGCTGGAGGAAATTCTTAGAGGCTTTCTGGTGATTCATCTTTCTTTGTATATTGACTGAGCATCAGTCTCCCTTCACAAGTCCTCAGCTACAGTCGGCCTTTGAATAAACACTCCCTGTCCTGCCATGGGTCGTTGCTGTTTGCAGCCTGGAATGAACTTGTGGAAAAGAGTGCTGTAAATATAAATTACTCTTTTTGGGCCAATTGTTCTGGGGAAATCTGAACAAAGCAATAATCTTGGAACTTAACTGTTCTACTAAAAGAAGCATGTCCTATCCGTTTAAAACTGAACCATTTTGCAGCATATTCCTTCACATTTTTGCTAAAGGTTAACAAAATTGTTTAGACAGCTCTAGTTGGTGCACATCAATCTACTTTACAGCCAGCTGATTAATGTGACTGATTTCTGCAGCGAATTTCTCTAATCACTTCTTATTTACAAACTGGGGTGGTTTTGTTTAAAGCAGCTATGCTGTGAGTGTTCATCCATCTTAAAAGTTCATTCCTTGACTGAAGTAAGTTTAGGAAACACAAGTCTAATGAACCTCTGTGACAAACGGTGCCCATAAAAGAAGAGGTCATATGCAACATCTCTGGTAGTGTTAATCCCTCTTGTCATCTCCTACAGATGTAGTAAAAAAAAAAAAAAATCTTGAAGTAAAGAGAAAGGAAATCATAGGGAGTGTAGGCAAATGAGAGAAACAGTTACTCTGAAAACTGCAAGGAGCTGTGCAGGAAGCCAGGAAACTGTGGATTTTCATTATCCAGGCTATTGGCTGACAGCTGGTGATGTGAAATAATCTACAGCTTTTTTTGAGAACTTACTTAAACCTCAGACTTACTCTACTGGGAATTAAAGAGGTTTCGTCTTTAGAAATAAGTTAAATTATTCAATCTTTCTTCAAGTGGAGTTAGGCACTGGGCCGACATCTCTGCTGTGATACATTGTGCTTCATTACAGACTACAAGTGCTGAATCCCTCTGCGTGTTTATTCTGTTGGTAAATATCCCCCTAACTGGTATTACACAAACTTCTTCCAATGGTAAACATAAGAAATATTCAGCAGCTGTGTCTCTATAGGGAACTCAGTTGGACAGAGTCCACAGGTATTGGGATGCAGCCTACGCAAAGACTCTGCACTTTACATTGACAAACCAGTGTAACTTCATGAAATTGAAGCATGACAGAAACAAGTCTCGAAGGTTTTGAATGGTCAGATCTGTTCCGTAGAATGTCAGCATAAGTTGTGGCATGCTGCTGATTAGGAAACAAAAATCATGTAAGTGGATATGTGAATATTTAATTCATTATTTAAGGACTCCTGAGAATCTGTCACCTTCAGCAGTCACCATGCTTTTTATTTTTAAAGCAGGCTTATTTTCCCTACACTTTTATCACTTGTTTCCTTCTATCACTCCGTATGTCTGTGAGGATGTTCTACACATGGCTTTCAGTGTAGGAGTAATTCTGCAGGTTTCCCTTTACTTTCTGTACTTTCTGTTCTGGTGACTCAGATATGTTTGTATGTGAGTCCTTTCTGAGAAAAAGATATGAAATTTTGTAGTGGTGATTTCACCATTTTTTAAATACTTATGTTACAGATCAGGATTCTGACAGTATCACCATCAGTTTGACTCTTCTTTTAACTTCCCTCACAAAAAGAAGATACCTGGTGTTCTTGGGTTCTTGTGGACTTAAGAAGAAACTGCTAAAGCTCTTGCCCCATCTCTCTTCACCTTATGATTCTCTCNTTTTTTTTTTTTTTGGTGGTTTTGGCATGTGCTCTTTCATCCTGTTACTGTCCCTTTAGACTGCTTCTACAAAAAGTCTTCCAGCCATATTGCCTTTATTGTTTTTACTCTAGATTTCCCTATACTTTGCACTGTCTTAAACAAATACGAAGTTTATTTTAGAAGTGCCTAATATTCTACCTCTATTCTGTCTGTAATTTGTACAATTTTTGGAGACTGAATCTTGCTCTTCCATCAGCCCATGGTGCCCTCCTCCCTCAGTTTGTTGCTACAATTTAAAGTGGAACTTAAGTGGTTTTCTCTTTGTTAGGAAAAACTCATCGAGATGTGTAGATCCCTTCTCAGTTAAACTTTTGCCATGATTTCTGCAGAAAATCTGAATTCTGGTGATCAGACTTCTCCCAGTTCCTAGAGAAGGCCTGTAAGTGAGATGGACAGATGGGAGGAGAGCTTAGGCTGTGTTTCTTCTGGGTTACATTCAAGAAATTAGAATATTTCCTAAGGGTTGGTCTGTGTCACTGTGTGGAGTGGCAGTATTTTTGTTGAGGCTGTTACAGCAGTTGAATATGTTTAATTAAGAAATTAAAGGAAGAGGGTCTGAAGATGGTCATATGATATTCGTGCTTGGCTTTAGTGTGTGGGGAGTCAAAAAGGGAGAAGATACATTAATGGATAATGGAAGAAGAGTATAAGAAAAAGTGATAGAAGCAATAATGATCTTAGTTGGATCATCAGGTCATTTAATGAAAGGTTTGTGCTTAACTTGACAAGGAGATTGGTTGTGGTCAGTTAGAAACAAGGAGGAGGTTTGTACTTAAATACCAGGTCATTAGGGAAGGGTAATCAACCTGTGAAGACAAACGTTGTAGAGAGCAATAGGTACATAGCAGAATAATAATCTTACTGGAAACGTAGTACTTGCTGTGTTCAGGAAGAACAGAAAGAGAAGGTAGAAGACTGTCCATGAGTGTAACAGTGTGAAAGATCATTATAAAAAACCCCAAATCACCTTTCCCCCTCCCCACAAACATAACAAGAAAGGACATAGTGAATAAAAGAGTATCTGTTCTGGTTTTAGCAACTAATAATGAGATCATAGAAGAGCTAGACTTGGGAAGTAACTTAAGATCAAGTGATCAGGAATCGATTTAATGAAAACGAAGGGAGGATTAAAAGTTCGTCCTTAATTAAAATTTGTCTTTGAGAGATAGCAAACGTGAGTTTGCCAAACTGCTAGCAATGCAAGTTGGCTGCACTGAGAACTCATGGGCCTGAATAGTGCAGAAATTAGGAGCTTTTGCAAGTACTCCAGCAGTCTGAATTTTTTGTCCCAAGAAAGGAGAAGTTGTCAGAAAAGGGTGAAAGTTAGAGTTGCCAGAACTCAGGCGGAATGGAAACTAACAAATGTTTAGACACATAGAAAAAGAACATTGAACCATATAAATGACTTTCAAATAGCAAGAGGACTACTATGTAACACTGCTGCTTATGCAGGGATTAAGCATAATTTAGAAGTGGCCTCCGTGGGAAAAAGCCAATCCCCCCATACCCGTCTGAAGAAACCCACGTGGTGACCATCGGGAGAAAAATATCTGGATGTGATGGAAGCAAAGCTTGAACATGGTAATGCTCCTGAACTGCAGAGGAATGGATAAACTTTATAAATGCACACTCAGAAATTGAAGATGTGAGTGCAAAGATTTTTAGCAGATCCTTCAGCACCCACTGTCCACCTCTGGGCTCTATGCTTTGTGCTCAATTGTGTCAGCTGTCTGGAAAAGGAGTAGTTTGCGACGTTGCACTGCTTGGCACTGTGGTTCTTGAGTATCAGTGCATCAATTCAGGAAGGTTTAAAGTATGTAAACTTCAGGAAGAAGTTGAAGAAGAGGGTGTGAAAAGAACATTAAACATGACTCAATGTTAGGAAACTGAAGAGTTTACTGAAAGGTTTTCTAACTGAACAGAGATGGGAACATGACTTCAGCTCTTGTACCTTTTCTGCCCTGTCAGAAGGCAGTGGCATTTTTGGGACACTCAAGGGGAGAATGCTGTCAGACTGGTTAGAATAAACTACAGAGTGAGAGCTTTAGGCTGCTGAGACTGGAAGAAAGTGACTGAAAGGGTACAACTGAACTTGATATTCAGAAGAAGAGAATGAAATATCTTAAGTGACAATGAACTTGCTGTTGTAAGCAACTCCCAGAGTTGGCATCAGTTGTAGGGAGAGGAGGAAGTTTCGTAGGGAAGGCATTTAGTGTTAGGGCAAGTTAATTTATGTTTGTGGCAAAATGTAGAGTTTGAAAATTTGAGAGGTAAAATGACACGTGTTTAAGTGCAAAGGAGGTGTCTTGGAAGGGGAAAAGGTGTGTCTGATAACGGGGTTTCATAAGCTTCTCAATCTGATCTAAGGCTCCTGGCCTATGTCCCTCTCCTATTCCTTCCAGACCACCTTAGACTGCTTTGGCAATCTTTAAATGGAATCTGAACCATCAGTGCAGAGGTGAGGGCTAAAGAGATCCCCTAATTGTGTTAAACTGGGGAGAATACTGTGGCAGTGGCAGAGCTTTCAGAAGTGCCCATCAGTGTAGTGGGCTGCACAGAACAGAGAAGTATCATTGACAGGAAGGATAGAGACTGAACTGAAACTTCAGTGAGGATGAGATGTCAGAGCAAGGATGATGATCAGCAGTATCAAAAGAACCAGAAGGGCCATGTAGGTGGGAGATCCTTGAGATTTGCCCAGGAAGAGATCATGAATTACTGTGGTGAAAGCACTTTCATTCAAAGGGAAACAATGGAAACTGGGCTGGACATGATCCAGTATGGAGTTGGAAGAGGAAGTGAGCACAGTGGCTTTAACCTGTGCTTGCAACAAGTTTACAGACAAGGGAAAGGGGAAAAAGAACTGCTGAAATAGGTAGGGCTGACTTCTTGTGGGTAGTGAGAGGAAGGAACAGAGTTAGAGAAAGAAAGGTAAGTGTGGACTAAGCTTGGCTGAAACAGAAATAAAGACAAATAGAAGAGGTTAAAGAATTTTGGATGAAGTTGAATAGTCTATAGGCTTTGTATAGTGATATTTCAACAAACTGGATTTTTGGTAGGGGTTGGCAAAAACCAATGGGTGAATTGGAAATATCAGCCGCTTCATGCTTAATGAAGAAGAAATTGGCTTTTTCTCCTGTTAGTGGTAACTGATTGGAAGCAGCAAGGTGCTGCTGCTTTCCTTTTCCTCTTTCCCCCTGCGTGGCCGCAGCAGCCAGCCAGGCACGGTGCCGACGTGTGCCCTGCTGCGGAGCGCGCTTGGCTCTGGAAGGAGAGCCGTGCATCCAGACTTCAGGGGCTGCACAGCCTAATTGTCTGGCGCTGCTCCAGCTGGTGATTGACCCAATAAAGTCTAATGAATCTGGATTCCTGCAGTCTGATTTGCTTCCTCTCCCAGTTATGTGCCTTTCTCAGTCCATGAAGAGCTGAAACCTGAGTGCTGGCTTTGACAAAGGGAGTGGGAGAGGGGGAAGCAGGGGAAGAAAAGGCAGATAACAGCCGAATGTAATCAGTGTTTTATTACCATCCTCAGGAAGTGGGAATGGCTTTAAAAAAAAAAAATAGTAGGTTGGAGCAAGGAAAGTTAGTTATGGTGAGGTTATTTGACAGGAAATTACAAAATACAAACAGACAGAAGAAACACATTTTAAAACAGGGTAGGAAATCTCAAGTTACTTCACTGTGTATATTCAAAACCCTCAAAGCAAAGGCTGAAAATAGCAGTTTAAACAAAAGCTATCTTATCTGATAAAGGAATTTCAAGCACAAAAGGAAATTTATATATTGGGTTGACAGTCTTAAAATAAACTGATTGTCTTGATAACACCATAGATTTAATTGTGGGAAAAACTTGGGTTCCTTAATATGACCTGCAGACACAGTAAATTCCTGTGTAAATCCATTCCTTTTTTTTCTTTGTACATTTCTTGTCTTCTAAGCTGTGTTTATCAGTGTTTTCCAGAAATTGTAAAGGTAGATTTATGCATGTAGGACGAGACTGATAAATATGTGCATAATTTAAAGAATTCCAGGCAGACCAGATACAATTAATTTCCTGTGCTACTGGATGGAAGCATATTAATGATACTTCAGCAAGTAGCATTCAGATTCAGAAAGATATTGGCAGAAATACATTGTTTTGGGATGAGGGTGGAATTTCCAGTACCAGTGATCAGAATTATTATTTTATTCATTTCATTTTTAGTAGATTTGTGATAAGCTTTTGAATACTTGGTTGTGTCTTTTCACTTTCTGTGTAGAATGGAAACTATTCTGTTACCACATCACCTTTATCCTGTTGAGATTTTGAACAAACATTGCATCTGTATAGATATGTGTCCTTCTAGTGAGATAGGGTATGTGTAATAGGGTTGAAACAATTTGATTTGCTGTTAGAGAGGGAGCAGGGAGAAGGGGAGGAAATAACTCTGTTGTGCAAATGATCTGTTATATTATCACTCTTCAGATCAAAGACTTAAAATGCTGTGGGACAAAATATCTCTCTTGCTTTTGACTGAAGCAGTAAGAAGAAGCATTAAGAGGTTTTCAGGTACACCTGCCTGGCTGCCATGGCTTGGAACTTTGTGCTGCCTCCAGCTTCTTTCTCAGTAGGCTGCATATCTAACAGTGTATTACAGTGCAGCAGCTACATCTGCAACTCTGTACCTCGTCATACCTGCTCAGTCCTGGGAGACGTGTAAGTTTGGGATTTTTTCCCCAGTTCGTTCATCCGCTGTGCCTGTAACTCCCTATTGCTAGCACTGCTGAGCCTTCACAGCCAATTAACACAGCAAAATGAAGTCTGGTGGCAGGGCACTCACTTACTGAGTGCTGTGTTGGGAGGTAGTGAGGTGCACCATGGCTTTGTTCTGGCTAGGTTAGGTACATGGGTGCTTCCATCTGCACTCAAATCTTTCCTTTTTCTAGGTGATCCAGGTGTGCCTGGAGATCTCTTAGGGACCAGAGTGCTCAAAATTACCTGAGCTCATGGAGCTCAGAGAGTATCAGTGGAGTATAGTACAAAGATGAGTTCACATCAGCTTGTGTTGAGGAACACAAGACTGTGAGGCCTCGTAGTGTCTTATTGCTGGAAAATCTTGCTAGGAGTCCTGTAAAACTGTCAGGATCTGATGGAGGTTTTGCTCTACTTAACAAAGAACTATCAGTTGACAATGGGCTATGAGGATTGGGTTGCAATACAAATATTCTGAACTTGTGATCGCTGGGGTTTGTGTTCAAAATAAATAGAAGTGACACCTGCTCAGGAAAGCTGACCTTTTTTCTGTTGATTTAGGTCTTATTTAAATGACCTCTTTAACAGGATTTCATAACTCAACCAGGTGACTTCATGAGGGAAAGCTGTGGGAGGAAAGTAGCTTCCTCCTTTAGAAAGGTTGAGTAGTGATGTCAATATGAATTGCTAATCTAAAACAGTGAGCCTTAAAAAAAAAAAAAAAGAAAGAAAATAAGAAATGAAACAGCACTAAAATATCTTTCCAAAACGCATATACTGAGTGTATGGAAAAACAGGGAATAGAACCATTCTTAACTGACTCTATTTTTGTTTTTTGGTTTTGGAGTATTTTTCTTTCCTTTTTTTTTGGCTCTTAAACCCTCAACAGTTACTCCTTGATACAATTCTGAAATGTAGATGTGGTATTGTAGTAAAAAGAGATCAGTAAATTGTAGTGTCCTATAGTTTAGCTCTCAGAACGCTGATCCAAGTATTGGGTACTTCTCTTTTCCCCATTGTTTTTTTCAGCAATGATCAATACCAACTGATGCAGTTGATAGAAGATTTTCTTAGGGTTAAACAGCTTGCATCAAAATTAGCACCTCTGAAGCATTCTAAGATAATTAAAAAAAAAAAAAAAGGTGGCTGTTACTATGACGTATCTTTTACAACCACCTTTCCTTTTTCGCTTGAAAGTTTAGACATATATGAATGAGATTTAAGGAGATGCCAGGTGATCATGATGCTACATAATGTTCTTTCTGTCTTAGTGCCATTTTATAGCTATTATTTTACATATGTAAAAAATGGAAAATCAGGTTCTGGACATGGAAAGTTATTGCCTTATAGCGATCCCTATCACAGGTTAATATTGTGACTAGGTAGCAAGAATGTCCTCTCCTGAACAGGCATTAATGTTAGCCTCAGCTTCTTAGCTGAGATAAAAAATAGCTGCCAATGTTAGGATACAACCATTTCAGTAGTTTGCTTAACACAGTTTTGCTGTTTTCACATTCATAATGATGGTAAAATAGATGGACTCTTTTTTAAATTTTTTTATTTTTTTAAACCCAGTATTTTGCATTAAACTGCAAAGTGGGGAGACTACTTTGGGAGAATTCTGTTTGCTGATTTTGAAAGGTGTGTACGTGAAGCTCATTGTGAATACTGAGTGCAAATAAGACCTAGGTCAAGAAACACAGAGTTATCTTGTCTTCTGGCTTTGGTTACAGGCCTTACTTGAGCAAGTTTGTGACATCAAGTGACCTTTCCCTGTGACAGAACTGAGACTATGTGTGGGTGACTGACTTGAGACAAGAGTAAATGGATGGGAACTGGGGTAAGGACCCAGCTTCCCTGACAGGATTCTTCATGCCTAATCATGCCTAATCCACTAAAAAGTGTTCCAGCCACAAAAGGTGTTTCTGCAAGGCTGAAAGACTTTCCAGTTGGATTTTGGGACTTTTAGGACTGTTCAGAATTCCAAAATATGTCTCGTTTATTTAACACATGTCCTTGCATCTTTGAAACTCCACTGTGGGTAAAGTTTGAACTAATTAACCAGTAACAGATGTAAACCACGTTCATATCCAGCCATATGTTATCCTTGTAGTTTATCTGTACTTGTTTCCTTTGAAAACCATGAAGGCTGAACGTATGTATTTACAAGTATATGGTTTTCGTTTTGCAACTTTTTTATGGTTTCCAAATATAGACAGTAGTGCAGTTTGTTTCAAGGTGTTTTGAATAGAGTACCTGGCATGTTTCCAGCATTTTTCTAATCAGTCACTGACTGGCTTTTAAAAAAATTTAAATATGGAGTGAGTATTTTGCAAAGCACTTATTCCAGCTTCAGTCTAGCACTGTAGCCTCTAGATATAGGTTCATATTTGTGATCTTTGCACCTGGAGAAGAACAATTCTGTGAAGTCTTGCTGCTCCTTTCTACAAAAAGCAATGTTTCTTTCAAGGACTTCCAGTTCTAGGGAGAGGGGTGAAAAAAATTGACAGAAAGACAGAATTTTATTATAAAGCTTCAGGAGAGAGAAGATAGAGAAAATGCATAAACATCTTCTAAAAAATGTTTTTTAAAAATTTTATTTAAAAAATAGAGATTTTTAGACCTATCTCATCTTGTTTTTTTTGGTGTGGTTTGAATGTTCATAGATTAGCAGTGTTACTACATCCATGAACATTCAAACCACACCAACAAAATTTTGTTACATTTCACAGTAACAAAAAGCTTCTTCCTTCAGGAGCTTACTCAGTACAGCCACAGCCTTGCAACCTGTGATGGCACAGGAAGGTGTTTTTCTCTACTGTGAGACTGAAAATCCATTTTATTTATTGTGTATGAGGCAGACAAAAGTCTCCTTTTTATTCCCTTCACCCCTTCATATGAAAGCTCTGCAGTTTGGCCTGAGGGAGGTAGGCTACAAAAGAAGGTATCAAATTTTGCAGCCGTTCCTATAGTGTTGCTGTTGCTCCTTGAACCCAGCCTGAGGGAGCCATTAGAGTGATTTTCTAGCAGCTGATGAGGGGAAGAATAGTTTCTGTAGTGCTCGATGTGTAACAGCCATGGGGCCTGGGCTCCATGTTAAACAGAGTTGCAAAATTACTCCATTCAAACTTAGTAACACTTAAGGTTTATATATTTACCTAATATTATGTAAGAGTTTTCCAAGTAGTATATTAAAATCAAGTGATATTACTTACAATATTTTAACTTCCTACACCATTTTTCTTCAAATTAATAGCCCAGTATATAAATTGCTTTCTTAAAATGTTGTTGTGTTATTTCAAAAAAGGATTTCTAAATTTAGTAGATACAAAGAAAAGATCCTTTTTTATTCCTATAGCCTCTAGTTATCCCCCTAAGCAGAAGCTGATTTGAATTATATGATGGTGCAACATAAACCATAACCTAAACAACATACTGAAGGGAAAAATAAATAAATAAATAAATAAATACATGTAATATAGAAGTTTTAAATGAGATGAATGCTATTGTCAGAGTAAGACTGCATTAGAGAATGATTATTACTGAATACCAGTGCGTAGTGAAACTATTCACACAGTTATGACTTAGCCCAGCATAGCGGGTGTTTGGATACTTTTAAGAAATTCTTTTGTTTAGCATAAATTCTTAGAAATTCTTTATGTGGTTAGTATAAAGTAACAGCAGATTCAGATTTCAGCACAAATACAATTAGTTTGTACATGATTTATAACTATCAAATGCCTGTGCTACAGATTTTTTGTCTTAATGTACTAAAGTAATTGGTGTTTCATAGACGGCTACAGTGGAACTGGTATTTGCCAACATGCTTTTTGTCCATGCCCTTGTTTGTTCCAGTTAAAACTACCTACTGGTGACTCTTGTGTACCCAGCTTACACTCTTGAATCTTGAACTTCTTCACCTTCCTCTTCTCTCTCAAGCCTAAGCACAGGCTTTAGTCTTTGGGATCTCAGTCTTACAGTAAAGCCCTCAGTTCACGTTTGCTGCTTTAGCTTCTCCATTCTTTTGGGTGGGAAGTACTCAGATCTGATTGCTTTTTGGGCTTTCTCAGTGGTAACACATGTCAACTTTGCTTCTGAAACAGTCAGACATAGGAAGCAAATGGTGTTTGAAAAAACCCCACAGTCTCCTAACAAGCCTAAAGCTTGTAGAGGGGTTAGGAGTGTGTGTTATATTAAAATTGGGCTGAGCTGGATTTTTGAGATAAGTTTATTTACCAAAGCAAGTTTTACTTTTTTTATCTACTTAAGCCAAAGTGTCTTTCAGTTTAGTGTAATATGTAATGAGACAAAAAAAAAAGGTAGAAAATTTTATATGAAGACACAGCTACCATGAGTGACATGAATTAGTAAGCGCTGGGCATTAGTTCAAGTCCCGAGCAGAAATGACCATGTGGATGTAGTTTTTCCATGTGGTCTCCCCTCTAGCAGGTGTCAGTGTGGTCTGATGGCTGGCCTGTGACTTCAGCAGTGGTTAGCATTTTAAACTCAGCCTCTTTAAAACCAATAACTGACAGAAATTGAAGCACTGGAGTCAAGCAAATGATAACACATAAATGCCAGGAGACTGACTTATGCACGTCCCTGCTGAGTTCCTTAAAACCTTTTCGCCTAGATATTCTGCCTTCCCACAAGGGAAAAAAACCCTCCCACTAGACCTTGATTCAGGCTTATCTTGTACATCTGGCACTGATGTCTGGTATGTGACAGTGATACTGTCAGCTGTATGATAGTCATTCCAAGTGATTTTTCAAAAGTCTTTCACAGAGAGCCACAAACCCAAAGTATCCTGTTTCTGGTGTGGTAGCACTAATACCTTTTGTGTTGAACCCTGTTTTCCTGGATGATGAATGGGGACTTCTGCCAAGACTAGAGGAGCCATTTGGGTTTGCAGCTAATTCACTGGGATTACTGAATTCAGAGGGAGTTTTCCCGGGCTGTCTGGAAAACCATGAAAAAAACTGGCATCAAAGAATGAAAGACACTGCAAGTGTGAGTAGAGGACAAAACCTGCTTGCCCTTTCTCTATAATTTGAATTGGATTACAGTAATTAAATCATATTTTTGAAGGCACGGAGGAAGGCATCTTGCAGTAACATCTTCACAGTCTGTAAGAGATGTCTTGCAGAACTGGGAACAGATTCGGGGTCACTTCCAAAAAATCGATGTTGGTCTATAACGAGCAGCCTGTTGGGTTGTGTTACAGCTGCCGAACACAAAGCTTGTGCTGCCCTGCATGTCCAGCTGTATTTCTCATGGAAATACCATGGATATTGGAACTGAAGCAGAAAACCCTTTATTTTTGTACTACAGTAGTTGTGAAAGGATTTTTCCACTACTGCAGCTTTGTCTTAATGTCCGCCACTTAAAAAGTTTAACACCATTTGGAACTGTTTTCACTTGTAGAAAGGTAAACCCTATGTAAGGACAGCCATTTACTGGAAGGCTACATAAGATGTCAGATGGTCTGGATGTAAAATTTATCAGGTTTAGACACTGAGAAGAGGATCAAATTGTGGAAAACGTTGTCAAAATAGGAACTATACATACAACTAGCATGTAGAGATTTTTAATTATATTTAAATGAGGTCAGATGTGTTTGAGTGAATTATATCCAACAGGGAAAGATTTAAGATTGTCCCTATTGTTTAAAGACACACAGTCCCAAGCCTTTTTTAATCTCTGATGGCTGTCTTGATGTGCTCCTGGCTATGCAGTGAGTCTTTCTCCCTTGGGAGAAGGAAGCAGCTCCACCTCCCTACACCTTCCTTTCAGGCAGTTGTAGTCAACAGTAAGGACGCCCCTAGGCTCTTTTCTCCTCTTTTCTCCTCTTTTCTCCTCTTTTCTCCTCTTTTCTCCTCTTTTCTCCTCTTTTCTCCTCTTTTCTCCTCTTTTCTCCTCTTT